>CM067318.1:34486160-34834410 GCA_034231615.1 Meghimatium bilineatum
ACAAAATTTCTACCTTGCAAGATCAAAGTGAAAGAGTATTTTGGGAACAATAATGACATCAGATGGAAGAAGTTCAACAGAAATAAGAAACAGAATTGAGCAGGTAAAGGCAACATTAAAAAGAATGAAGAATATATTGTGTAATATGACCGTCATTAGAGGTGAGGAAATGTTTTTCGGTGCTACATAAGGACAATTCTAACATATGGATACGAGTCGTGGATAATAAATAAATAAATAGGATAGTGAAGTATTGGAGGCAACAGAGATGTTGTTCTAAAGAAGAATTCTAAGAGTACCATGGACAGCTAGAATACTAGCAAGGAGGTGCTGATAGAGTCAAATGTGAGACATGTTACTTAATAGTATCAGAGAAAAGAGAATCTTTAATTTGAGAATTTTTATGTTATGAGGCAAGGTGTTCTGGGGAGCATAGTGACAATGGGCAAGAGAGATCAAGGACAAAAGTGTGAGATATTAGATAGTCTGACATCATGGCATGGCAAAAAGTTACCAATGATCCTGATAAAAGATACTGGAAGTAGAGAGTTGTGCAGATTGATGATCATCTACTTCAGTTGGCACTGCACCTCATTATTTCTGATGAATGGTATATTGACATGCATAATGAAATTAACACTCATTCTAAGGATATAGACCCTACTGTCTGTAACTTGTATTCTCAACACAATACCAGAGGTGCAACAATAATGTTACAGGTTTAAATTAGAAAACAGAAATTTCATAAACAATAGAAACGCTTAAATTCAAGACTATTGTTCATATTGTTTTACCCAGTGTTGTATTATTTTGTGCAGGGTGAAGTTGAAGAAAGCCTTTCAAAAATAAATTTGACAGACTGTCTATTTTCAGACCAGGGTAAGGTATAGAGTTATAGTAGTGAGTTATTGTAATTGCACATCTTACAAGTAGTATAACTAAAAGTTTAAGCAATGGTACAGACAGGATCACAATCTAATGTTTTATAAAATTTGCAATGATCCAAAATTTTGTTTAATTCTGTGATGTCAGTGACTACCGCCTGAGTCCTAGATACAGAATAACTAACGTAATAGTTAGTTAGAGATGTAGTAAGTCTGTTACAGTGCGAGGACTGTTGCCGGATGCACAGATGATGCGCCATCCTCTGGCCCACCCGTAATATAATCCTCCTAAATTACATATCTAGACCTCCAACCACTGATGGGTAATTATAGCCAAGGGAAATAATCACAGAAAAAAAAATTGACTAATATCTTCAATGACAAACATAATTCTTAACAATTCCTAATTATTAGAAAACCAATCCACAAGAATTTCGCTAAAAATGGTTTCATTTCAACTCAACTGTGTTGATTGTTAAACTTTTACATTTTCTTCATTGTCCATTTATTTTGTTTTTTTTGCGCAGGATCTTTTCCAAAAAGAAATTAGATTTACTCGCAGTGTTACCACTCTTTTTTTATCAGAAGGAAAAGCCAAATTTAAACATTTTATCATAGTTACAAAATTGTTTTGTGACGATCAACATTCTGCTACCACAGCATTCAGCAGAATACATTTGGAAGTGGGTTTATGATTGCACTGACGACATAGTAAAGGATATATGATATTGCAATTAAGAACTCACAAGTATTTGTGTGGCACAAATGTTTCTATGAATGCCATCTTAGTGTTGATGATGATGCATGTAGTGGACGGCTGTCAACCTCAATCAACATTGAAAACATTGAGCAAGCTCAGAAAGTTCTTACAGAAGACTTAGTATAAAGAAACTAGCCTCAGAAAAGTTGGAATATTAGTTGGAAGTTGCCACAGTATTCTCCACAATGAACTGAACATGCACCATGTTTGCCAACACATGTTTCCCAAATGTTATTTCCAGAACAGAAAGAAATGAGATTGCCCCTGGCAGGAGGCCTAATCACTATGACTGATCAATAAAGACATTTTTTCAACAGCATAATTACAGGAGTTGAGACCTGGTGATTTTTATCTGATCCTCAAACAAAACATCAGTTCTCTGAATGCCAAATGGTTAAGAAGGAAATGTACATTGTTACCCTCTGTTGTCTAAGAGAAGTAATCAGAAGAAAATGACCAGAAAAACGGAGAACACACAGTTAGATTATGAAGCAGTACATAGAAAAAAAAAAAGTGTCAGCTAGTACAAATTTTCAGTATTGATATGGATTTTTGACACCCTCCTCCACCCAAAAAAATTTTTTTTGGTAAAGGAAAGGGTTATTTGATGTTGCATCTTTAGTAATTACTACTGATGTGGACAAATATATTTTACATGAAGGTATTGAATCATCAAAAATGGACAAACAAAAATATTTTTGGATTTTTTTTGGGTGCTAAATACAGATGTATTTATTTAAATGCAGAAATACATTTTTTTTAAATATGGATTTATGGAAAAAATAAGTTGACAGCCATGAAAGCACAATATGACCTTCAAACAGCCTTCATTTTCTCCCGACCTTGCACAGGCAGATTTTTTTTCTTGTTTTCTCAACTGAAATCAGCATTGAAAATAAAGCGATTCAAGGATGCAGATGAAGTTTTCACCAATACAACAAGACAGCTGAGAGAGATGTCAAATAATGGGTGGGTTCCACAAATGTTTCCAGCAGCTGTATGCACATTGGCAAAAAAAGTGTAGTTGCCGAAGAGAACTACTTTGAAGGAAATGTAGTGTAGATAATTATATTGTTACTTATTTCTATAGAATAAAATTATTCTGAGAATATCTATATATATCTATCTATCTATCTATCTATCTATCTATCTATCTATATATGTGTGTGTGTGTGTTTGTATATGTGTGTGTGTGTGTGTGTATATATATGTGTGTATGTGTGTATTTATATATATATATATATATATATATATATATATATATATATATATATATATATATATATATATATATATATATATATATATATATATATAGGCCTGTATATTACTGGATTATCCTCTTGACTAATGAAATACAGGTATATGTTATGCCTTATGTTTCTGTAGGTTTCTTCTTTCTTCTAACCGTGAGGAGAGTAGGACAGCAGAGAACATTGCAAAAGTGATACTGACACCAGTTATTCACTTCTTTCCAACAATGATATCTGTTCCTGTAGAGAATGTGGCCAAAGCAATGATCATCAATGCAGTAAAACTTCCTAAAGAACCAGTCAAAGAAATATTTAACAATAAGATAATTCAGCAGAATGTCTGTAAAAATTGATAATATATTTTAATAACCATAAAATTTATATTATTTAAAGTGCACCTGTGTGGCAACACTGGGACCTGACCTTCTAGTTCAGGGTGCAAAGAATTGAGTCACTGTCTTCTTTCCAATCATGTTGTAGGAGGGTACATAAGAAAAGTTGGGAGATGGTCTAACAACCTGTTATCTGTGAACAAATCATTGTCACTGCATGTCTTGCCTCCATTTCTTACATTTGTTTTCTGTCAAATGGTCCCCCATGGATGATGCAGAGATTCATGGTCAGTGGATATTGTACATTTGTGGCAGACTCCTAGTGGCAGGGAATTTTAGATGTGTCATCACTGCAGATGGGTCAACAGAGCGGACAGAAGAATGATGAACAAGTTGGCCCAGAAGTATACGCTATAATCCTGGCATGACATGATTCTTGAATACTGTCACACAGGAATGTCTCCTGTCATAGACTAAGCATGCATCCATAAATGCCCTTAACATAACCATGCCTTAGAGACTGCAAACCTTATCACCTCAGTTAGGAGGATCTGGGATTTTGTCGGATAGGTTATGGGCTGGTCAAGATCTTCCTGTTCACAGTTCAAGAGATTATTTGATCATCATCATTATTGAAAATAAGTATTGCAGTCACATAGTTTATTCACAATTATAATTGTGGGCATACTGTTTCAATGTTTAATGGTATGCTTGCTAAAAGCAGAATTGAAGCAATAGTGAAAGAATATCCACATTGTTTTCATTATCTACATGTTATTGTTTTCAATTTTCACTTAGTATATGTTTGTTATTATATCACACTTCATCTACCTCTCACCACTTATAATGAAATAATTTTGTATTCATTTCTTGATGAAGCTCCCTGTTGGACCACAATGTAGAGAAAGACCTTGTTCTTTTATTTATTTTTTACATTGGTTTTACTATTTGGTACCGTAGTTAGATTTTATCTAGTAACAATACCACATTAATATACAGTAGAATTCCTCTATAGCACATTCTTTTATAACGAATGTCCCTATATAACAACACTTTTCAAAATTCACAATTATATTTATTCTATATTGTTTGTACTGTATATAGAGAATTTCTGTTATTACATACATATTTTGTTGGTCCGAATCAAGTTGTTATGATGGGATTGTACTGTAGTATTCTTAATTTACTGTTGAGTCTACAGCTTTTAATTAACATGCCTTTCAATGTATTAAGATGTAAACCTTCAACAAAAAGACTCAGAATGCCATAAAAACATTAAAAAATATTTACATTTATATATTAATAACCCGCCAAAGACGGATGTGTCGGGCCATTGGCACAAATAAAACTGCGACACAACGCATTTCCATTTTCTGGACTACATCCTGATGGAAATCTAGCAGGACCATGATCCAGCTAGATCCAGTTGGAGTTTGAGAATGAACGCAGAAGAAGAAGATATATTAATAAAAGGAAAGCCATTCATTGCATTCGATCAATCAAGTGCCATGCCGTGTGGCGCAGGCGGTCATGCTTCTCCACAACTCTGTCTCTTGTATTGTTTTTAAGTTCATTTGGTAACTTCTTTTTGTGCCACAGTGACAACGGATCCAGAAATGTATCTCTTTGTCTGCTGTCTCTTCTCCCCTTTATTGTTCTGGTAGTTACTAAATGTTCAAGTTTTACTTTCCTCATCCCATGCCCTACATATCTTGATTGCTTCTAATTTTTACTATAATTTGTCATTTTACTCCAACATCTCTGAGAACGTCTACATTAGTTTTTTTGACTGTCCATGGAATTTTCATCATTCTTCTTAAAAACCACATCTCAGTTGCCTCCAGCTTATCTTGGGCACTTTTGTTTACTGTCCAAACTTCACTTCCATAAATAAGGATTGGCCCAATATAACAACTTGCATTCGAACTCACATATGCATTGATATTACCCGATTGCATAGAATGTTTCTCATTTTTCAAAATGTTGATTTTGCCTGTGCTATCCATTTCTTGATCTCATTGGAACACGTGTCATTTAATGATAAAATGATGCCAAGATACTTATTTTATCTGCTTGAGTTAATTTGGCATCATTGACAATAATACTGCATTTGGTGGTGTGCATTTCTTTGAAGCAACCATTACTTCTGTTTTCTTCTTGTTCAGACTGTGGCCTTTGTTTTCACTTTCTTGTACTACCATGTCTAACTTGGCTTGAAGTTCTTGTTCGCTTCCTGCAATCATAACTGTTTCATCAGCATATCTTAGAGTATTTAGATTATAACCTCCAACTACTTTTCCTGGCATGCTTTCTTTGTTTCACATAATATCCTCTGTATATAGGGAGATAAGATCTGGTAATCTTTTGAAATTCTCCTACATTACTGTCAACCCTCATCACAGCTGTTTGTTTCCAATACATATTTCTTACTATCTTTAGATCTTTCCCATTAACATTGAGTTTTTCTAACATTTTGATCATTTTTTAATGTTTCACCTTGTCAAATGCTTTACTGTAATCTATAAAGCAAATGTACAGGTCATTTTGTTCTTCTATTGCCCTTACCATCAATGTTCATATTATATTTAGGGCATTTCTTGTGCCTTTTCCATCCACAAATCCATGTTGCTCTTCTGAAATTTATGGTTTTCATTTACCTCTTCTTTACCTCAGGATTATATGAAGTAGGTTTTGGTCATCTGGCTCATAAGGCTGATTGTTTGGTGGTCTTCACATTGTACTGCACCAGATTTCTTCCTTTAAGGCTATGAATATTGATTGCAATAAATCAGATGGAATATTGCCACTGTTATAGATGATATTTAGCATTTCTGGTGATTATTCATTGCATTACATGAATTATAAATCAATTATTAAAATTATCTTAGATTATTTTCATGAATTTTTTTGCCTTTAAATGTTCTTGAAAACCGGTCAAAGTTAGTCTGAACTACATTCTGCTTAAAATATGGTATGAACAATGTCCTACTACAAGAAAGATCCAGTGGGAGTTTGAGAATGAAGGCTAACTAACATATAATAGACCACTTACTACTGTTACTGAGTGGTATTTAAAGCCTGTCTCAGAATACATATAAAGTGCCAGAAAAGGCTTTAGTATCTACTTTTCTTCTTCTGGGTTTTCTCTCAAACTCCTGCAGATTAGCAGTATGTAGTTCAGAGAACAGAATGTGTTGTGTCATTGATTACAGCTTGGCTGCTTGATATCTGTGCCTTTTGGCTTGACACATCAGACCTCAGCAAATCTTCTAGGTCACTTTGACCCTCTAGCCAACTCCAAATTACTCATCCCTTAACGTGCTTGGTAAGTAATGGTATCACTATTATATTATTTGCTCCCATTTTGGGATCTAGCAACACATGGGAAGCCTTTAGTATTAACATTTAGAACAAAGGTTATATCAGTGATGTAAGAGTTACACTGCCTAATGAGGCTGAAATGGTAAAGCTATAAAGAAAAAGCTTACAGGTTGACAAGATATGTAAACACAACAAATAGAAATGTAAACTTTTGATTATTGATAGATTTTAGTGATTGTTTAGACACATAACAAACAATATTTCTTACAATTTATTCACCCTTTCACCTGTTTGGGCTAAAAAGGGGAGTAAAGAATAGCAACACTGTTGACCTTCCATTCATGTGATAAAAAGCAACTAAGGAGATTTGGAGTGGAGTTGGATGTCCTATCTCATTAAAGGATCAAAATGATCTACAAGCTATACTGCAGTCAGATTTTGTAAGGCCCAATTACACAGACAAGACACAATGCATTCTGTTCTCTGAACTCCACCCCGCTAGCCTGAAGGAGTTTCATACCGAACACAGCAGAAAAATAATAATGTACATTTTATAGTTAAGTTAAAACATTGACATGACTAGAATCTTCACGGAATCAAGTTAGTTTCCTGTTTGTGCCTGGTCTCCAGGATATTTGGGGGAAAAAGAGAGCAGTCTTGTGAATTATATTACCCCTTCTGTTGTTCGTTCATCGCATGTGATGGTGGCCATTAGTTATATCCAATTTTAGAATTCAGTTAGATGTATATCCTTGACTATGATGACTAATAAGAAACCTATTCTGGCTGAAAATATCCTTGGGCAGTTTGGGAATGTGATGACCACTGTAGATGGTATTTAATGTATCCTTCCCACTGAAGATTGATGTGTCGGGCAATTGGCACAAATAAAATGGCACACAATGCATTTCCATTCTCTGGATTACATCCTGCTGGAAATTTAGCAGGACTATTGTTTTGCTACAAGAGATCCAGTGGGAGTTTGAGAATGAATGCTGAAGAAGAATGAAGATCTATCCATGACTCTAGTTACTCCCTGCTGTTGAACTAATGCATTTCTCCTCGTTTCACAAAATGCTGTGCCTTTTTTAATGTAGAGAGCCATGTAGATCTATTTTCTGCAGAATCTTCCCAAGAGAGGAAGGTCGTGGATGGGACGTGCTGAAGATGTAATACAAAGCGTGTGCCGATTACAGGATGTGGCAGTTGGTGCGGAATGGATAGGTCTACCTACAGATTTCGAAACTTGTTTGAGAGTAGTAATATCACTTAGCAGGGAATGCAGAGAATGGTGTCCCACAGCTGTGGAGAAAGAAGTGCAGGCTTTAATCAGTGAGAATACCAAAGAGGGGGATGTGATTATATACACTGATGGATCTGTAATTAGGCATGTTCGCAGTGCTTGGGCCTTTACAGCTCAGTGCGCAGGTAAAACGATCAAGGAGGAAAGTGGTGCCTTTGCGGTCACTACGAGTAGTATGACCATGGAGACTATGGCGGTGACCAAGGCATTTGAGTGGCTACGCACACAGAAAGTAACGCAGGTCTGCATCTTGAGTGACTCTATGAGTATGATTAAGAAGGTACAAGTGGGTCTCGTTCGCGAACAGTGGATTGAGGCCTTGAGAAATGCGAGCTTGAAGACGGTTACATTTATTTTCGTGCCGGGACATGTGGGCGTTCGAGGCAATGAAAGAGCGGATCAACTGGCATCGTGTGCGATTGTGGCAAAGGGCGATGGGGCAATGGATCGCGCTGACGTTTTGAACTCCTTAAGAGATATAACACGCGAGAGTGAGATGAATGTGGATGATGATTCCTTTTCAATGGCTAGGATTAAAGATCAGGGATTGAGATGCGGTGTTGCTAGAGGTGAACATTTTGGAGGGCGCAGAAGAATGATGGTCAACCAGCATAGGACCGGTACAGTCAGCAAAAGTGTGATGGCGGATACACTCAAGGAGAGATCGGAGCAACTATGGATGTGTCCAGTTTGCAGTGATGATGATCCGACGACTAACTAACTAACTTCCCATATATCTTGGTTTATTTCAATGGCTTTCAGTGAGATCATTAATGAGTCTGTATTGCTGCTTTTGGCCACCTTGAGAACGTACGCGCTTCTGAAACTCACCATAGAGAAGTATCTTTGGTAGGCAGTGATCTGGCATATATTATGGATCTTTCTGGAATGGACACACTTTCCATCTGGCACCCAACAAATCTCTCTGCGTCAGAATAGTCAAGGACAGTGGTATCCAGAATCTTGTCTTGCCATCTGATGTTCATAACTTTTGAGAGACAAGTTGTGTACAATATAGAACAGCATCCATCTTGCAGTGTTTCTTCTCACAATATAGAATATCTATCTTACAGTGTTATCTCCTCTCAATATAGAACAGCATCCATCCATCTTGCAGTGTTTCTTCTCACAATATAGAACATCTATCTTACAGTGTTATCTCCTCTCAATATAGAACAGCATCCATCCATTTTGCAGTGTTTTCTCCTCACAATATAGAACATTAATCTTACAGTGTTTTCTCCTCACAATATAGAATATCCATCTTACAGTGTTATCTCCTCTCAATATAGAACATCATCCATCTTACAGTTTCTTCTCACAGTATTGAACAATAAACATCCACCTTCTATTCTTCTTCCCAATATTATAGAAACAAATCTGAACAGTGCTTTCTGCTCATAATATAGAACATGAGATGGTGATAATTCAATCCCCTTCGCTGTGAGCAGGCAGCTCTTGACAGCCCATAGCCCTTCTGGCGAATGCATAGGTTCTCCTCAACTGCGGTGCATTTGTGTAGAATGTGTTGTGTATAGTTGGAAGTGGTGGTAGTAGTTCTAGTCGAGTGTCTGTTAGTTTTAGGCACTGCAGTAGTAGGTGTTGGACAGTCTCCTCTTGTGTATTACTGTGGAGACTGTATACCATAGAATATGAGAAAATACAGGTCTGAATTACCGCAGTTATAGATACACTGCAGTGACGATGGTGATGATATAATCCTTGTAACTGTGTCCAGGTAGCTCTTGACAGCCCATAGATTTCCTGACAAAAACACAAGTTCTTTTCAGTTGTGTAACTCGGGCAACGCCCAGACTCATGTAAAATGTCTGAAGTTATGGTTGTGTGCCATGTGACGAATTCCTTCCAGAACGTTGTCTTCCTAACATGGATACATCGCTAGAAAATGCAAGCCACATCGCCCAAGACAGAGAGAGGTTCAGAGAGTTCATTATCTTTAATGTCGTCAGTTCATCGTCTTCTTGGTCTGCCCTTTCTCCTCCACCCAGGTACTCTTCCCTCCATTATTTGTCTTTCTAAACAGATGTGTCTCTTTATATGACCAAACAGGCGTAGTTTTCGTTTTGTTATTGTGTTTAGTAACAAACACTCTGGAATCTTCAATGTGTTTATAATATCTGAGTTTCTGATTTTTTCCTTCCATGATATTCTAAGTATCTTTCTGTAGCATTTCAGTTTGAAGGCGTTGATCCTCTTTGCCGCTGTATATGCTTAGATATATGATATAAATAAAAGTTACTACGACGGGGGAGGCGAACAAGAGGTAGGCATAGTAACGTCACGGGATGGATAGATTACAGTCTAGCAGAGTGTACCACCAAGACAAGAGGCAGGATGTTGGAGGTCTGTTGCGGTCAACCTTCGTTGCGGGTACGGTACTTAATGATAAGTGCAGAGGGAAGAAAGTGTGTCCATTCCAGAAAGATGCATAACCAATAATTGTGCAGTAAGCATATACACTTTAATATGGCTGATGAAGTTGAACACTAATCGGAATGTCTTGAGTATTGTCATGATGTCTCCTAATCGAGATGGAGATCATAGTTATAACTAAAGACTGCATGCCTATTTGGACATAAATGTAACAAGTATAAATAATAGCTCTTATTTGGGAGTCACTGTAACATAGTGTCTTCATTGCAACCGCTAGATGTGGACACTGCGATAAGATGATTCGTCTAGAATGCGACTGAGATAATGTGGTATTACGTATGACACGAGTAGGACTGGGAATGTGTACACGTCACAGTTAGGGGTGTCTTTAACACTGGCCAGGTGCAAGTATAAAAGACCTGTGTACAGATGACCCGAAATGCAGATTTTGATTATTTCTGAGCATTTCAGTGGTCGACCTTGACTAACTTCGGCAGGCGACTCCAAGTATATAAATAATGACCAACTAAAAGCGCAACAATAATCATAAAACGTGATGAATGAAGTTCTGTTTATTTTCTCTACAGATGTCTGCTACTGACAAAAGTCACAGTGTAAACAAACATACTACTACCACACGCATGCATAGGCAAAATTACATAGGCATGCCTGTCTATATTTTCTGTGAAGACTTTGCGCTTATATATTTGCAAATACATGGGTAACTAAAAACCAGTAAAAACATGGGCATCAAGTCCTATAGTTTTACGCCACAAAGACGTGTTGGTGATCCCAGGAATACGGTTTTAGGTCCGTACTACCCCTTCTCAATAAAAATTCTGTTCAGAAACAACGCTGCCGAGGAAGCGACTATTTGTACCTCTAGCTGGAGATTATATTATGCAGATGACCTTATAATGTATAGTACTGGTCTATATTTGACAACTACATTTTGACAACTTTACCATCACCCCCTCCTCCCAGAACACCTCTGTGTAATTATGTGGAATTTGTTGACTACTCACCCTCTAAAAATGTTTTAGTATAAACAAAAACAAAAATTATATATTTTATGTCACATTTGTGAAACATGTTTCTAATATAAAAAATTAAAGAAACAACATATCCTGATATGAAAACTATCAGTGAAAAGCAACTCCGTTGTGGCAGACTTGGACATACTTGCTTCTTGTAAACATTGTTCATAAATTCTAAAGCAGAACAGTGCTAAAAAGAAAGGCATGTCTAATAAGCAACCATGTCAGGCTTGGCAACTCACATCTCGACATAGAGAAAGATCGAGACTTGAGAATAAAATGTCTAAGGAAGGCTATTAAAGTCAACACTCGACAGAATGCACAATGAGAACATCAGAAATAATAATAGATATAACATCATGCATCGAATAATATAGAAAAACAACAGATAAAATGGTTTGGACATCTTATGAGGATGAACGGTCAACTTCCCATACGAGCTTAGAAAAAGACCGAAGAAAACATGGAAAGACAACATCAAAACTACCCTGAATAAACATGACTACACCTCAACCGGATCGACACATACGGCTCTGGAACGTAGATTACATCTCCGTCACAAACACCTACTCTCAACGGCAAGTGTGGAAGCTACGACAACATCACCTTGGGATAGACAATAGATACAAAAAAATAATGATAATATTGCGACACAAAGCATTTCCGTTCTCTGAAATACATCCTGCTGGAACATCGTCCTACTAAACAGGAAATCTGGTGGGTTGAAACGAACGGAAAAAAACCCCATTAATAAGTGTATAAGAAACAATTGCCAAGGACAACATTTGTCAAATACCTACCCCTCCTGTCAACAGCTGTCAAGCGTTATCAGATTCCCCTCCCCATATTTGGTGAAACAATTTAATGGACAACCCCTTCTAATTGGGATAGACAATAAATATCTCGTAACTTAAATGAGAAATTGCATGTTTCTTTCACTCTCAAACTCCTGCAGATTAACAGGATGCAGTCAGGAGAACGGTTATGCCATGGTTTATAGCTTAGCTGCGATATCTGCGTCTTTCGGTCTGACACATTCGACTTCAGCATGGCTTCTGGGTCACTTTGACCCTCTATTGAATGGACGGCCAATTCCGCCCCAAAAACCTCCGTAATCGCCTCATATATTCATAATAGTTAACAGTCTTGCTATTCTTTGCTTCCCTTTCGGGAGACAGGTAGCTACCCTCTTAGGAAGCTGTAAGCCAGACGTAATACATATAATCACATCTTAGAGGGTAAGTAGTGAAGTCATGCTATCAGCAAGCTTTCTGAGATGAATGTCTAAAATATACTCTATGAGTATGATTAGACAGGTACAAGTGGGTCTAGTTTAGAATAGGTCTAGAACAGTGGATTGAGGACTTGAGAAAGGCGAGGTTGAAAGTAGTAACATTTATTTTTGTGCCGGGACATGTGGGTGTTTAAGGTAATGAAAGAACTGATCAACTGGCGTCATACGCGATTGTGGCACAGAGAGATGGGGCAATGGATCGAGCTGACGTTTTGAACTTCGTAAGAGATATATCACGCGAGAGTGAGACAAGTGTGGATGATGATTCCTTCTTGAAGGCCAGGATTAAAGAACTGGGTTTGAAATGCCGTGTTGCTAGAAGTGAACCTTCTGCAGGGCCCACTGATGCACATGGCTTTCTGCTCTACACTTCTTCTCATCCTCCTGCCTGTCGTAACTCTCTACCTTACTCACAGTTTCTTCGCCTTCGTCGTTTATGTAGCGATGACGACGATTTTCTCGACAAATCCTCTGAGATGATTGAGTTCTTTCGCAGACGCTCCTTCCCTGACAGCATTCTTTCATTGGCGTGGCTCCGTGTACGCCAGCTATCTCGCCTTGATACCTTGAATAATTCCCAGGGTTCTTCCTCTTCCTCTGATAGGGTTAAACTGGTTCTTACCTTCCATTCCCATAACTCGACTGTCCGTCGCATTCTACTTAAACATTATTCCCTTCTCCAGTCTGATTCTGACACCCGTGACGCTTTCCACAAATTACCTCTGGTGGCCTATAGGCGCGACAAAAATCTGAAGGACATCTTGGTCCACAGCCACCTCAGGTCCTCTGCACCTGACCATTTTGGTACCGTGCGGTGCTCACGCGGTCGTTGTTTCACATGTCCTTATGTGGTTCAGATGTGCTCCATCTCATTCCCCAAGGCCAGTTTCTCCATCGATGAGGTCTTTACATGTGAATCCCGTAATGTTATTTACGTGATCATATGTAAACGCTGTGGTAAGCAATATATCGGTGAGACTGGCCTTAGACTGAGCGACCGCTTCTGTAACCACCTGCATGCTATCAAACACAGAACACCCACTCCTGTGGCCAATCACTTCAACGGCGGTGGCCACCGTGGTGTCCTTGACATTCAGGTCACTGCCATCAGATCCTGCACCACCGATGATAGATCTAGGTACGCCCTAGAATATCATCTCATTTTCGAGTTGGGTACTATCAAGCCATTTGGACTCAAGTCCGACAACTCTTTCGCTTAGTTCTCGGTCGTATTGGTCTTTGTTACGTCATCGTTTTGTTCCTCTCGTTCCACCTGTATTATCGTCTTTGTGTACTTCCTGTTCGTATGCTTCCGGTATCTATCTAACCACCACATTTCACTCGGATACGCATTAATTTCTACTTGTGGTTTTTTATGTTTGTATGTTATGTCCGTATCTTGAAAAAGGCCTATTGGACCGAAACGTCGACTTTGTCCTGTGTATTGTCATTTGTAGATTATATTATTTTTGTTTGTTTTGTTGTATGTACCATATTTACATCCGTTAGTGATAGTGTGTAGTGTTTTAGTCGTCATTCAGTAGGCCTTCATTACCTGTCTTCTACGTGAGTATTATTTTACATTTTTTTCAGTTGGACTGGACAACCAAATAAGAATCACACGAACATGTAATAAATAGGGATAATTTATAGTTCGGAGAAGTCAACGCTGATTTGGATAATGTCGGAGTCAATGCTGATATAAATTTCCTTAACTATAATTAGGACCATATAGATTTATCGACTGTTCAATTCCCATGTGATATCCGTGTTGACATACGCCTATGGTTGCGAAAGTTGGAAAATGACAAAGACGTTGGAGATAAATATAATTCCTTTGAAAATAAATGTCTTAGAAGACTTAAATATTGGTTGGGAAGAATTCAAGTAAAAAATTCAAGTAAGAGACGACACCAACAAAATATTGTTGTATATATACAAATATAAGAAGAAAACGATGAACTTATATCGGACTTGTATTTTGAATGAATGAAAACAGACTGCTACTACCAACAGTAAAATGAGTATCAGATTGCAAACGAAAAAGAAGACCAAGAGAGACTCTTCGCAGAACAACCATCTAAGTGGGTATGACTATGTGTTTCAACAACATGCAAGAATTACACACAGTAGCATCACATAGATCGAACTGAAGAGCTCTAGTTTCTGCCCTATATACCGTGTTCGGCGTTGAAGAAACATTAATTGATAGATTTATTTACATAACACTGTAAATGTAAATTGTAAATGCACTCAATAGTTTATTTTTGTTCTCATCATACACTTAAAGCATTAAATAATCATTTTGAAATATGACATGGCATTTATATATGTTTTCTAATCAATAGATGCAGCGATTGGAAATTTTGCAGGAGAAAATAATCTGGAAAGAAATATAGCTATCGAAAAAAAATGTATCAATGATATCTATGAAAACTACTTTATCGACTTTCCGCCATACTTATTCTTTACTGCTGGAGATTGTATTACATGTGCTCTCTTCTAATTTATATTAAAGTCGTCTGCTGGAATAAGCAGATGAGAAAGCCGATTCAAGAACTTGAAATTCTTCGCTATAATATGACCAATACGCCATTCCATATCTGATAATAAATTAGATAAGTTTACTTTATGTGTTTGAAATAAATAAATAAAGTATATTTATTATATCTATTAACAATTTACTGATCTTAATTTTAAATTAACAAATAATATATGACGTAATTTGTAATATGTAACTGCAATTCCGTCTACATTGTGTATGCACAGTTTGAGTTAGTTCAGAAAAAGCAATAAGTAATATATTAAATTATAATAAGAAGCAGACTTATCATAGAACTCATAAATGGCAGAGTTCAACAAAGCTGCAATACATCAAAATGGCATGACCCGTCCTGTTACGAGCTATCAGCCAGGTAATGAATTATAAAGTAACTATAAACCTATTTTCGAAGAAAATAGGCATGTATCATGTGACACTTAATTATGTTAATAAAAACATTGTTTTGGTTAAAGTAACAAGTGACAAGTATTTAATAAGGTCATATCGTAAACATATATTTCTTCATCACCACCATAAACAGTACCTGCACGATATATCTATAATATAGTGGCAACATCATTTTATATGATTTGCCTAGTCTTAAAGTTCTTTCCCCCTATTATGGTCATAATGTTTATTATCATGCTTTTATTTATTGCTGCTTCTTTTATAACGGTATTTCGTTGTTTCTTAATAAATAAATCACACGTCTTGAAGACTAAATCTTCATTCGTCATTGGCCCACCCAGTGAACTTATTTATATACTTTAATAAGCTTGTTTCATTGATAATTGAAGCTAACAATTTAGTTGTAGTACCATATATATATGTACTCACTGCAGACATGGAGAGACGATTTTAGGACTTCTAATATAAATTTTACAGACGAATTCTACAAATTTCCTATACAGAACATAAGACAAATGTGTACGTAAGAAATGAAATAGAGATATAGGTCTATATAGGTTCACAATAATCATTACTTTCAATAGTAAAACGACGAAAACTTGCATGGTTTGAACATGCATGGCGACATGATCCCCTGTCAAATAAAATATGCTACAGGGTGCAGTCGACGGCGGAAGAAGCAGATGAGGACAACAAAAACATAGACAGACTACATTAAGGACTGGACATGTCCAGAATTATCATCATTCGTCTGCATCGTTGAAGATAGAGCTCGTTGGAGGACTGTTTTGATGCACCCAAGTGGTACCTCTACGATCCAGAGGGGTTATGGTGTAAATAGATCTAATAAGGTTCGGGCCATCTGTGTCATCATCACTAGCTCTTATGCATATTCTAAAACACATGTACTCATTTAGAATTTATATTCTGAGGTTCGATTAAAATAGCATGTATGATGTTCTGATTGTATTCTTTCATATCTCTATAATTTGTATACCTTCTGTTGTCATAGTCCTTTCGTATTTTATTGATTGTACTAGAGCGCTGGATGTTACATGTTCATTGAATTCAGGCGAATGTTTTATTGATTCTCACTTGTTGTCGTTCAAAAATAATCCATGATTATGATTTTATTTTCTTTATGCCACGCCCATCTCTTGATAGGGCCAGCAAAGTGGTCAGAAATTGTAACATTAGTTCTGTCATAAGAGACAACAAAGGATGTTGGTCAGTAAGTTTGCTGAGCCACCCTACGCTCTCAGTTATGATGAAGTCTACCTAACAGCTATATTTAGACTCCTGGTAGGGAATCAATCATTTCATTTGCCACATAACATTCGCTAGAAAGTAACATCAACATCCCATCCAGAGTAAAAGACTGGTAAGATCGAAGCATTGCATCCTACAACAATATTTAGTAAAACATTGTATTAACTGGAAATTACCAGCAATTTTTTGATAAACTTAAAGAATACTAGAAATATACTAATTTCTGTTCGAAAGTACAGTTTCAATTCTGACATAGGGAAACAAAAAGTCACAAACAAGTACTTTTTATGCCGTCAGCATTATTTCTATTGCTCTTTTGAGATGATTTATCCATGAAACACGTTTCTTGCATTTAATACTTGTATTCCGCATTTTCGGATTGTCTGTAATAAAATTTACAGCATTTTCAAAGAAAAAAATAATATGTTAGGAGGCATTGCTGCTTTCTTTTTTCTTTTGATATCTGTCTATTGAAATGTACGTAAATTTGTGTATGTATACTGATACAGACATACGTTAATGATATAATGTAACTGCTTATTCTGAGTTTGTTCTCAAATTCCTGCAGATTAGCAGGATGTAGTTAGGATAACGGAATGCGTTGTGCAATAGTTTACAGTTTAGTTGCTTATAAAACCCTTTCGTCCTGACACATCCGACTTCAGCATGGCTCTTGGGTCACTGGCTTTCAATGGGATGGGACAAAAAACAACACCTCAAAATCTCATTAGTCACATCTTACGACATGAATGGTAGGTAACAATGTTGTTATTCTTCACACCCTTTTCAGGCCCTTAAATTTATATATAAATTGACATTTGCAATGTTGAAACTGAAATTGTTAGTTTATTCATATAATATATTTATGCTACTGTTTGTTGACATACAAGTTAGAGAAATACATTTCATTATGTCTTAGAGCAATGCTACATGAGTACAAAATGATCAATTGTGGTACCAATTAACGTTCTGTGTGTGCGTTTCAGCTAGAGTAATTGTAATAGATATGGCATATCCGTTCGAAGTGCAAGCAGGAAGATTTTTGTGTGATGCCCTGGAGAACACGCTTTGCATCAGTGCCAACATGGCCGGTCCATCGCGTATTCCTCTCATTAGCATTTACATGCTGGCCTCCTACCCAGAGGTAGGTATGCTATGTGTCACAGTGCATTACGCGTACCGTAGTTTAAATCAAACACAATCATTTCATCATATAAAGCTCATAAATATATCGATTACTATACAGCTTTAGGTGCCGCGCCGACTGCCGAGGGTGATCATGGATCTTCACCACTCTATATTTCCAGTATCTCTTATCAAAATCGTTGTTGACTCTTTGCCATGTCAATATGTTAATATAATACTTTCTCTTGCTATCGTCGTTGATCTCTCTTGCCTTATATATTACCGTTTATAAATATGTTCTCCAGACCTCCCATTCTCATAACCTGTTCACAAATTACAGATTGTTTTTTTCTGATATTATTAAGTAACCTCTATCTCGCATTTTCCTTTTTTTTTCAGCACCTTAACATTAGTAATTCTAGCTATTCATAATACACTCAGAATTAGTGTTTTTAGCTATCTATTATACACTCAGCACTCTTGTATAGAATCGCTTCTCTGCTGCTTTCACTATCAAAGCATTATACCACTATCTTGTTTATTTATTGTCGAAGACTAGAATCCATCTACTAGAATCGGTGGTATGTAGCTCCAAATAACTCTTTACTATACAGTAGTGAAGGAATTAGTATCATGCTAATTATTTGTAACAAACTGAAGTAATTATTATCATCTCTATTAGTTACTGTATTTTGTGCGGACCTTGCAGTTCAAGGATCAGATCTATAAGTGCTGAGTTTTTGCTAGCCTACGTCGAATGCCAAGTAAAATGATGGTTCTATTGTATTACCGATCAAACTCACTTCTCATTCTACTAAGCAGGTGACCATAGTAAAATTGAAGTGGAGTTTTCGTATATTAGTATAGTTTAATCGTCAATACAATGTACATATTCAACCCACGGTCGCTATACAACGATAGCACGGTATCTATTATTCACCGCCAACTCTCTGAATATACAATATGCTTTGGACGCAGCTTGATTTTTTAATTGAATTAGCACATACATGTCAAGTATATTAACCCCACGATTTTGAGGATTAGAACTAGTTCTAGATATCATCTATTCATACTGACAAATTTACACATTGATGAAGTCGAGTTTTATAGACATTAGAAGATAACAGTACCAGTTCAAAACTCCACTAGGATACTAAAAATATATTTACTCTGTGTCACTTTGCTATTCGTGTTAACCTTGCCACATGCGCCAGTTGTTAGATTGTTGGAAATTACTCGTTGGAGATGGATCCAAAGCAATGCACAGTGTTTCTATGTGAATCCCATTATTAGAACCTAGCTTGTACATATAGCTCGTGTTCAGTGCTAGATGAGTAACCAAAGTGCCAAAGTACCTCCAGGCGGAACATTCTGGAAACGTATCAATTCAATGTTTTCGATTATCTTTTCCATCCCTGCTTTAACAATCAAACACGACCTACCGTTGTTGATGTGATGGAAGGTTTGTTCGCATCCTAAACCAATAAAATAAACGAGGACCACAGATGAATAGAAAAGCTCGTGGGATTTTCGGAGGACCGTGTACTGACCGTATCTTTCAGGTCGGGTCGGATGGTTCCAACAGATTCTATTATCATTTTTTCCAAACTGGAGATTGAGGTCGGCTTTTAGGTAGTGCACCGTGATCTGGTTAAGACATGTTCAACAAAAGCAAACAACCAAATCGCAAAATATCTATAAGATCATACATAATGTACAATGTAGCGCAGAAGAAGAGGGAAGAGCTTGAAGCCGTATGTGGTACGCTGAAAGCGAAGTCAGTAGCTTCTCAGAATTTGAAGTATGCTCCTAATCTGGAACTCTCGCCCCCAAAGAAATAAGATTCAGTATCTGAAGGCTGCAGTTGAAAGTTATGTCAGTACCAATAAGTAGTAAACAATCAACATGGCCATAATCAAAGGAAATGTCCCATGCCGACATCATACTCCTAGAGAAATATGATCAATGGTTGAAGATCCGTTCAACGTGTGAAGTTGAAGTTTTTGTACAAGAATCCCTAAAATTTTGAATTCCTCAATTATTGCAAACTTTATAATGATAAGAGTATTCTGTGTACGGAAGAATGTTTAGAAGTAAACGTTCTATCCATAAAGCAATAACCTCAATATGATATAGTAAGATATCCATGAAATATGAAAGATAAAGATATTTTTACATCTGTCCCGTGCCGTCAGATGTCACACATATATCGCAGTGTGGCTTGTCGACATATACACAGACATATTTCTCTTTCTCCTGACGATAGTTGGATTTCATATCCGGAATTACCCTTCCATCAAACATGGATCAATACTGAGAAGTATTGACGGATTTGTAGACTATCTGCGTACACAGTCACTACACAAGTTGCCCTTAAGTAGAAAGTTTGAAACTGTCACGCACAAGAGCAAATAATCATATAATAACAGTAATATTAATAAAACCCATAACCAATCGGTCGTAGTGATGTCACATCAGAAACAGCACAAGAAGCTCGTCAAATATCCCTATCTTCTGTCATACTGAGTAGTGGGAGAATCACGCCGTGATCATTCCTTCATGATATTAAGCCAAGATTTACTTTTACCACCTCTTCTTCTACTTTTAACTGTTTCCTTCAGGAAAATCATTGAAAGCGAATTGTGTCTAGTTACATGTCCAAACCACGCAAGCTTACACCATTTCACCAGTCAATAGTGGTTCCGGCCGACCTGCACATTCAGTTATTATTATGTCTTAGGAATATACATTTATTTTCTAAAACACGTTTGTAATAAACGCCTGCATCATTATCTCTCCATTTGCAGTGAGCGTCCAGTTTTTACAATTGAATGAATGAAAGATTGCAGTAAAACTGTGTACCATACAGTAGATAAATATATACAGTTATAAAATGGGTTAAATACATTTTATGTAGAGCACCAAAGAAAGAACACATCGATGTTTTGACAAAAAAGTCTTTATCAAGATAGGAACAAAGACACATAATTTAAAAACGACTACATAAAAGTATGCTTATAAATAAGTATGTTTTAGTTAAGTAAAATGTACCTCTGATGGTGATGCACGCTACTTTCAACCACGGACGCTAATCCAATTTGCTTATATCAGAGCTTTACTTCAATCAAAAATAGTGGAGAGTGTGTTTCTGATAATCAATCCGCAGCGCTCTCCAGAATTACATATAAACCCCCTACATATAAATAAGCAGATATGTATGTTGTAATTCTACTATTTAGGTATTAGGTATATTGATTATCCTCTTCGCACACCGGACAAGTCCATAGGTGTTCAGATCTCCGGTTTAGTAAATCTCTCAGGGTATACCGGCTGATGGTTCCGGTTCTATGTTGGTTCACTGCTCTTTTTGAAGTCTTTGTCAGGGGTTCTCTATGGGCCACACCAATCCTCACTCCCACATCGCGCATTCTCGATATTGAGTCATGCTCATTCATCTCAAAATCCTCTGATCGTGATGACTCACGAAGAGCAATGAGTATGTCTGCTCGGTCCTTAGGCTGACCGTCTGTTGTGGTGGCGAGGCTAGCTAATTGGTCGGCTCGTTCGTTTCTCTCCACGCCCGCGTGTCCGGGGACAAAAATAAGCGTGAGTCTTCGTAGTGATGCCTGCATTCCTGCTCTCTCAAATGACTCTGCCCATTCCCTACGTACGTGATCTGTTTTGACTTTCTGAATCATATTCAGAGTCACTTAGTATGCACGCATGGGAGTAGGCTTGCGATGCCAGCCAGTTAAGAGCCTGCGTTACTGCGAATACTTCCATTGTTAGACTGTTTGTTGTTGCGGTAAAGGCACCACTGGCGTCATGTACTGTTCTTCCTTTTGATATGACAGTAAAGGCCCATGCGCATCGGTGGTGGCGGATGACCGACCCATCCGTGTAGATCGCAACATCTGTGTCATCGGTATTCTCGCAGATTAGTGCCTTGACCTCAGCAAATTCTACTCTACCATCCTCTAATTATCTTATGGTAATATATATTCTTACATACTTTCCTTAAATATAGAATTGTTCTACACTTGTTTTACAGTCTTTCTATTTGTCATTATCTTATAAAAGATTTTGTTGTCGAAAAGATGAATCTGTGTTTTATTTATAAAACATAATTTTAATCAGTTAAGGCTTTAAAAACATTGATTTAATTCCCCTAATGGGTTGTTCCATGTTATTCATCTGGAATGTTTATGGGAATAAAGTAGTAGTCACTGTTGACCTAGATATTCTGGTAAAGTTCAACTATCTTAATCCTTGATCATTAGTTATTTCTGTCCCAAATTTCCCCACGGTGTTCCCATTGATGATGTGCATCATGTACAGAGCCCGCCCGTGTGTTACCGGGGAGCAAAGAATAGCAACACTGTTTACCTTCCACGCATGTCGTAAAAGGCGACTAAGGAGGTTATGGGATGGAGTTGGCTGTCCCATCCCATATAGAGTCAGTGACCCAAAGCCATGCTGAAGTCGGATGTGTCAGGCCGAAAGGCGCAGATATCGCAGCAATGCTGTAAACCATGACACAACGCATTCCGCTCTCTGGACTACATCATGCTAATCTGCAGGAGTTTGAGAACGAGCGCAGAAGAAGAAGAAGAATGTTCAGAACCAACGTATAGTGAGAAACAGTAAAAGCACTTGCAAGTCAATAAGAACACCTAGCACTAGCAAAACGTCAATTTACACAATGACACGAACTTTTTGTAGACGCTCTTTTAATTAGTTCTAACTAGGCATAGCAAGTATCAATAACGTCCTCCTTGTAATCAGTTATACCTGAATGATGGAAATATTAAGTGGATGTACCGCCCCACGTAAAGTGATAAACCTGCTGTGTACTGATGTGTAAATAAAGGAAAATCCTTTTTTTTTTACGAACAATAAGACCAACTCCATGTGAATGAAAGTTCTCATCTCCGCTGAATAAGATTTCATGCCTACTATCAGTTGTTGTTGTCCCAAATTCAGCTGATCTTAATTCAGCTAGAACTATAATATACCATTGATATCTAGGGAGCTCGCGAGTTTGATCTTGAATGTTGCAGTATGCATGTAATATACGTACGTTTCACATTCCGACAACACAATATCCCATGGAAATTTAAGAGCCACATTGTATCCATGTTCCAATGTAACATTACTGTATGCACAGTTTCAACTCGGAGGCACACCGAGACACCCAATAAGGAATAACACAGCCGTGAACCATCGTCATTTTATCGGAATAATAAGATATATATAATTAATAATAGTAAATGCGAAATATCGCATATATATAAAATTAATCATAAAATCATGACATTATACGGGGTTTAGTGAGACGCTCTCACATTCCCAAGTCATGACTTGTCCGAGGTTCGTGTATCACAGAAGTCATGTCACCATACTGTACGTAAGAGTGGAGCGTAAACATTTAAAAATAATTGAAATGAAATGTTATAGACATGATATTAATCTGTGACGGGTATTATTAATACTACCCGTTAGTATTCAAAGTATTAAGTGAATCACATACGATATCACAGGTATAAACTACAATATCGACTTGATTTTCAGAATGTTCTACCACTGACATGCACCAAAGGCAATTTCATTCGTATGCATTCGGCACTGACAGACATACGGACTTTCTTGGACAATTCACTTCTGCAGCATCAATCTAGAGGAACAGAGTCGTGCATGGCACAGGGCATGCTTGAGGCTTGTAAACAGTACAGCAGATATATTGAAAATTTAGCTCAGGTTTAAGTGACTGCTTGTTTTTTTGTCACTTTAAGTCTTCTATTTCAATCTTTCAATATACTTTACTATTCTCTTCACACTAGCATCGTTAATGGATATGCTTATTTTTCCGTCAGTTGTTGATGTAGTTATATATGTTATATATGTAGTTTCTCTTATTATCGTTGACGATATAACAGAACATATAACAATGTTTCGATTGACAATGGATGGATCATTCACGAGTTCCTGATTCTTGATTAGGAACACGCGTCAAAGCACTGGGGGCATTCCCATATATGCTCTGCTTGCCATTCCGACAGTCATCTAAAAGTGTATAAGCTCAGTGTCCCAGTCAGTTGCTCATTACGCTTTCTTTTAATCTTTAAGGAAAGGGAAAACTTTCTCCCATCACTCTCATTTCTACCATTCTCTGAATATGTACATTGTTTCGTTCGACTTCTTCCTCGTCTTCTCCTAGGGTATCCATGACTGCTCTAATCAATTCAATCCTGTCTCTTTTTTATCTCGGTGCCATTCACCAAGACTTTACCAGCCAACACATCAGCTCTTTCGTTTTCCCTGACCCCAGCATGACATGGACAGTACATCCATGTAATGCCCTGCGCGTTGTTTAGAAGAGTGACTAATTCAGTTCTGATAATACACTTTTCTATCTTGCGCAGCATACTTTGAGAGTCCGATGTAATCACCGAGTCTGTTGGTGGTTGCATCGCCAGACAAGTGAGAGCTGCTGTCACAGCTTCTATTTCCATTCTTATACTCGATGTTGTAGTGGGGTACGCAGCTGACTTCTCAGCTAATTTCATGCCAATTTGGTAGACCACGAAACCCCAACCACACCTGTTTGTTTCTTGTGTTACTGAGCCGTCTGTATAAATTATCGTATCGTCTGGCTTCGAGTGTTGTAGTATGAGTTCTTGGATCATTCCTTCTGTTCTGTTGGCAGCCCAGTCGTGACACTCTCTTCCCATCTGTATCACAACTGTTGTCAATAACTTTCTGTATTTGCCAAATGTCACTCATCCACAACACCTTCCCACTTCCTCCAGCTCACAAACTGTGAGTAGGGTATCTTCTGCTTCAGCAATCCAGGATCTTCCTCTCTTGATACGCCTTTCTTTTGTGTTGTCTAGAGATTGGTGTAAGAGGTGATGATCATTATTGGCGACCTTGAAGTTTTCTTTAACCTGTGCTATTTTGTCTTGATTTGATGTTCGATAGGTCACGGTAGGTCATTGATAATATAAAAAAAGACAGTCAACGTTTATTGGGCACATAATGA
Organism: Meghimatium bilineatum; assembly: GCA_034231615.1. Lineage (NCBI taxonomy): Eukaryota > Metazoa > Mollusca > Gastropoda > Stylommatophora > Philomycidae > Meghimatium > Meghimatium bilineatum. The sequence goes on from CM067318.1 coordinate 34,511,125, forward strand.
GAAGAGGAAGCATTGAGAATATAGTGACAACAGGAAAGATAGAAGGGAAAAGATCAAGGGGAAGATCTAGAGAAAATATATTAAATTGTTTGACTAAATGGCATTGACGACACCAACAGAGATGATCTAGAAGAAACCTCATGGTCACGATAGGTGTATCTCTTGTGTATCCTAGACAGTTCTCATGCCTCGTTTTGAACTCTCTCAAATCTTTCAACATGTGTTTGCGACAGTGTTATAAACCTAAACCATAGTCCAACACAGATAATACCACTGCCTGCATCATCTGAAAAAGGCTTCACTGCGGCATGTGTTTTTCATGAGTTCACTTAATAGTAAATATGGAATAAGATCACTATTAAATACGTTAATATCAAATTCCATTAAAGACGGACCACAGACCCGAACAAGAAACGAATTGATTGACGCACATGACCGAAGCTATTTCTATGAATTAGTCTGCATTAGTTTTCACACTTCTGCCGATTAGTAGTAGTATGTAGTGAAATAAAGAAGTCTAATGTAGAATTATCCAGCGTAAAGGCATTTCTCAAAATGCAGAACATTCTATGTAATATATCTTTGTCAATTGAGGTGGAGAAAAAGGTCTTACTTAGAAGCTATATAAAATAAATTATGATGTGTGTAAGTAAACCTTGTACAACCAGCAGAATAGGGAAAAATTTGACAGATCACGTAGTGATGTGGTTTTATAGAAGAATGTTAAGAACACCATGGACAGATAGAAAAGTGTACAAATATTTTGAGAAAAATTAATAAAAAAAGAGAACTTTTCACTTGCATCAGAACGAGACAGTGCACATATTTGGACACATTATGATAAGAGGAAAGATAAAACACACAGTGACAAACGGCAAGTTGAAGAGCAAGAGAAGTAGGGGACGACCAAAATATAACATGCAATACAGTCTGACATTGTGGCATGGGAGACCATTGATATCAGAAGGGGTTGACAACACAGGAAACTGACAAGAATGGTTTATGGAAAATTATGAGAAATTTTAATTTTAATAGAAATATAGTAGAAGTCATTGAAGCTCAAATCAAAGAAGCAACTGGTTCTGTTTTAATAATCGGTTACATTAGAACATGTTTTAAAACAACTGCACGGGTTTGATAAGGATGCATATTTTAATCAACGTTATTATAGATATATATATTAAGCATATCTTGCACGAGGCACTACAGAACAAGCTAATAACAATTTCAATCTGCAGCCGACATCAGTGCACCATGCGGTTTGCAGATGACACTGAACTTTAAAAAAAAACCACTTCTTGCATGTTGTGTTTCATCTTTCCTTTTCTTATTTTCTTTCTTTCTTTTTGCTTTAAACCCCTTTATGCATGCAGTGTCAGGGGTTGAAGTTCTCTGCAGATGGCTTTTTTTCTGTGTCCTTCATATACGTTTTTTTTGTTGACTCTTTTATTTATGTAATCCATCGTTTGCAAGGTCTACCACTGACTCTGTATTCATCGTGTCTATATAGTAATGCTTTTTGAGGGGCACTCTCTGATGGTTGCAAGGAAGCATGTGAAAACCACTTAATATGTTGTCTTCCGATATAATCTAGGATTGGCATTGTGTTTGTTAGTCGTCTGATGTTTTAGTTTCTAATTATGTCTCTTATTGGTACTCCGATGATTTTACGTAGATAAGTCATTTCTGTTGCAAGTTTTCTTTTGGATTGTGTTGTTAAATGTCCACGTTTGACATTAGTAGCATAGTGATGGTATGATGATCGTTTTATATAGTGCAGTTTTGGTGTTCATGCTCACATATTTAAAAAGAGGAGACATCTGCCCCAAGATCCTATTCGCATGGTGTGTCCAAAAAAAATGTGTAGTCTCTTTTTGGTGCAAGTGAGCTGTTCTCTTTTTAATTAATTGTTTTTCCGGATATCCTCTTTACGCTTTAGGTGGGGTGGTCATTATCTTTCCTTGCTTGCTATCTTTACCTCCCCTAACTCATGCGTCAGGCACTAATTTACAGCAGAGTTGACTGGTCGTGTCAAGCGAGAAATCACAACCCGGATATTTTATTTGTCCGGACATGTTTTCGAACCTGGCACGCTGTAACAGGTGATAGCAAGGAAGCTCACTATCAACTAGGCTACCGAGTTCCTCTTAACATGGTGTTCTTAACATTCTTTTATAAAACTACATCTCAACTGCCTCTATGTAATTTTCCCATATTCCACTAATTTGGAAATAAACACAGAGAAAAGCAAGTTAATTGAAAGCAGAAATTACCCAAAGAGATTCCTATATGTGTGAATGGACAGAGAATAGACATAATCCTTTTAGATACTCGAGGTCTTAATAAGCAACGAAATAAACACTAGATGTGAGTGTGACCCTCAACAATAAGAGCCCAAGAAGCAAAATTAAAACAAGTCTTCATACATAATGATCTTTCTTATTACCTTACTTTTCGTTGATCGGTATGTATATACTTTATTTTCCATGTCAAAGCCGACCCCAAAAAAATGAGAATGCACTTCAATAATCGAAAACATGCATTAAAAAAGCTATATAGTTTTGAGTCTGCTCGTTTGTCACCTATTGAAAACTTGAGGGTCACAACTTGAGTTACCCTGAAATCAATTAACCTCATTGTTTATCAGCCCTGTCAAAGACGGATGTGTCGGGCCATTGGCGCAAATAAAACGGCGGCACAGCGCATTTCCATTCTCTGGACTACATCCTACTGGAAATCTAGTAAGACCATGATCCTGGTACACGTGAGATCCAGCGGGAGTTTGAGAATGAACGCTGAAGAAGAAGAAGAATTGTTTCTCAGCAAAATTAGTATAGAAACTTAATTATCCTATATTTGTCATGCATATATGATTGATAAGTAAGTGCATTCTATACACTTTTCTCAGTCAGCAGTAGTTTTCAAGCAGATGGAGCTGATTGTATTGACAGGACACAGAGGAGATGTTGTTCAGAAGCATGCTGAAATGTTAGCTGATCAGATTGATTTCAGTCTAATAAAGGTGTGAACCTAGTCTTGCAACATAGTGTACATGTACTAGGCATGCTCTTGTAGTTAGTACGGCATTGTATAATTTAATTTGTTCAGTTTTGTATGTATGTGTATCTATAGGCATCGCTGTTTATTTTGTGTTTTATATGTGTACCTTAAGTAAGAAAGATTTTAACGGAAAGCTCATCCATTAGATAATTCAAAACATAATACTGGAAGAAACGATTGTGACAGGTATTAAAATATTCACTGAGTTAGTGCGAAATCAAACACATAAGCATATATCTATGAACGATAGTTGTAAGGCACGATACTGGTAGTACGTTATGTAGATACGCACCTGTGTGTATGCAAGGCTGTATATATATATATATATATATATATATATATATATATATATATATATATATATATATATATATGGTTGGGGGGGGGAGGAGGAGGAGAAAGGGGTTGAACCCTTACCCTTAGGTGAAATACTGTAATATTGTAGGTAACACTACTAGGAATGGAAAATAAGAAAAAAAATTCAGTACATCTCCTCCCTTCCTAATTTCTGCACTACTGATAAGGAATATTATTAATTTTCCCACAAGTTACTGATAAAGGAAGTGGCCGCTGAAATAAAATAGACGACCGTGCTCCTTTAATTAAATAAAGTCACATGTACGAGACCCTTTGTTTTTGTGAGCTCGATCAAGTCGACCAAACCAATACAAATATTCTCATTAACTAAGGAATTCACACTTTGAACTTGCAGCTTAAGAGAAAACATGGATTTACTTTTACGACAGAAGATGGAAAAGATTAAGGAGCCCTAAGAATATACGTTGAATTAACTTTTACTACAGAGAAGATGGAATCGATAAGGATCTCTGAGAATATACGTCGACTTAACGTTTACGACAGAGAGGATGGAATATGCGGATTAAACACCATTAAGAACATACGTGAACTCACATTTACGATATAGAAGTTAGAATAAGCTGAGTATATAAAGATGAAGATTGTAAGATGTAACAGTTTGAATATCATTTTCAACTTCTTCACATGCACTATGACATATCTTAAGCACGAGGTTTTGGTTAATTATAAATTACCTCGTACGGTGGGGTACGCTTCTGTCAATTGTTAATACAACTGGGTTATATTATATCTTTTTACCATAAGAAAATAATGAAGGGGTTGTGGTCAGGTGAACATAATGTAATTTGAATGAAAACGTTATAAAAAAGAAGCATATGTTATATTATCAATATCTGCGAAAATACACAATAAAAACTTTATTCAGTCATAAAATATGTTTTCATACAGTCGAAAATTCGATGTCTTCCTTTTCTCACATGCTAATCTCACACTGCTTTCTTTATGTCAGTAGGTCACTTCAAATTATTATTTATAGGTTGAAAAGGTGTAAAGGATTGACTTTATTGCACTCGGATTACCCCCATATGTACCCAGTCTCTCTCAACGAAGCGGCACGCCGCCTCCAGAGAGTACCACTCATAGCACGTAACCCCGTAGCTTCAACTGTTATTTCAGAATAATGATAGTTATATCAAGTTATTAGGACATAGTCTGGTCATAAACACCGAACACTCGACGACCCAAAAGGAATAGCAGTATACTGGCATTTATTAAGTGTGAATTTACGATGCATAATTCTATTAAACTTTACACACATGGGCCGTAACATGAATATACGATAGATGGTAGCAATACAACAAGGGATATATCATGTCAGTACGTGGGGGGGGGGGGATATCATGTGTTATTTTTTGTATATTGCTATCTCTCGACGTATACATTGACAATATATATATATGTGTGTGTGTGTTTGTATTTATATTGTGGCACTGACGTGATCTGATGTTTACATTATACTATATATTGACATTTATTCACATACTATGTATCTTTAGTATTTTATCTATGAATTAATAAATGTTACAAGTACAATTAATGCAGCTGTTATGACCATCTATTCACCTCACCCACTAAACTCTCATCTTAACAGAGAATTGTAAGTGCGACTGTGAATTGTAGCGTAGGAATGACTGATGCTCAAGACAGCCCAGATGTACCTATGTTCGATGCAGTCAGTGATGAGATCAGTGGCTTAGTAGATATCATCACTTTGGAATGTGGTCAGTATGAAAGAAGCTAAGTTTTAAAAAAAAACATCGGTGAATCAGGCTAGTAATAACAGAAATGTAAAAATGTTTAAAATATAAATTTTTTGGGGGTATTATTTCAATACAATTACATTAACTTTAAAATCTATAGAATCTACAAAGTTACATCATATTGATAGTATAAAACAAGAATCGACCAAGCATTATATAATGTTAGTCTATCTGTCTGTCTGTCTCTCGTTCTGTTTGTCAGTCTGTCTGTCAATCCAGTATCTGGCTTAATCCATCCATCCATGCATCCAATCTATGATCCTTCAGTGCAGAATGCTTGTAGTGGTAGTTTATTTTTACTTATTCTTACGTAGTCAACGGATTTCTGCTTATTATTGAGAAAATGTAGCTGTTTAGTGTCTCTTCGTATTTGCTTTTTTGAATTCTCTACATCCAATATTTAATATCGTTCTAAGACATTTATTTTCAAATGAATTTAATTTCTTCTCCAGTTTGTTGGTTAGATTATAGCGTTCGCAACCACATATTAATGCATATATTACATACAATGTTAGTTGGCACATTATGGTCATATAAAATAAGCTTATGAAATTAGTTATATGGCAGTGTTTATAGTGATATGTAATGAGATGCAGAAAAACGAGCGTTATATAATGCTCAATAGCATTTGAAATCGTGAAACACGTATGCCTGTATATTTATTACGAAATAAATGTATACGGGAAATATATTAAAAGAATAATGAATTTATATTGAGAGCTGAAATACCAAAATCGTTTTGAACGAAAGCTTTCTTTACATTCCTCAGATCCAGTTTCGTATCAGAAATTTTTCTACAGTTGGCTAATGGATACTTCTAGTGAATTTGAACAGATGCACCTGCTGCTGCCTCCACCAAATCCAAGTACCTAATATACTGATTTGTGTAATATAACAATTTATGTGATTATAAGTTGCTGATTACGGGCTGATTAGTCTAGTCCCATATAACAGTGGGTTTTTGTTTTTATTTCATATCTATTTAGGTATTTCTCTTGGCATTTTTTTGGATATAAAAGTGTTTCGGAGCTGATGCAAAATTCGGATATCGCATGTTATTGAATGTGAAATTCAACTAGACAGACAGTCCTCTGCACAGAAAGGGATTTTGTCATGTATTTCTTGCAATATGGAGCCATAATGCAGATAACAAGTTGTAATTCCCTCCCAGCAGTTCAGGCATGATTCTTCAGCAAGGCTTATCACACTGAATATCATGATCTGTCCTTGCTTAGTTAGCCAGACAAAACTGCTAACTGGCGTGGTCCATTGGGAGGGGGAACGCAATCCTAAGAGGTATGATTTCTGATACGGATCATTGAAGTATCAGCTTCGATCGTCTGTACAGGCATACTATTAGAAGTCAAGTTTATTAGTATATTCTTTCCATCTGATTTAGTTATTGTTGTAAGTTTGGCCGTCAAGTTATAAATTATGCTTAACTCTAATGTTAGTTATTTTATCATACTTCCATGTCTTCTGCATTTACTCTCGAAAATCAATCTGATTTCATGTGTAATTTGAGCAGGGGAGCATGCATACAATGTGCTGCTAGTTTACAGAATAGCTGCGTTATTTGCGCCTTTCTAACTAGCACATCCGATATCTGCACCCTCTGATTCTAATGAAATTTACTAACTCTTGAAGGCGGATAGTGCTTTTCAGTTCAGGAATACTTGTTTTGTCCTTGATGCAGCATCTTAAACAAGAACTGAAACGTATTTGTGATTACATTCTGCACATGCACGTATAATACATGCATAAAAATAAATAAATACGCAATTGTATTTTAACACAAGTGTATTAATGTTGTGAAAGTCAAAGACATGATGGTTAATTGCGCATGCATTTTTGTGTAAAAACATACAATTTATGAATGAAGAAAAATACCTACAAAAACATACAGTAATACCTAACCATATCTGTGAGTGCTCCAAATAGCAATTAGAGTAACCGTAATACATTTATGAACATTTGCAAGTGTTAACATCTTGTATTATTTTGTTTATGCTTTACGGTCCATTCACTTAATTGTTAAAAATATGGTTTGATCACACACCTTTATCGTATGTCTCTGTCTGTCTTTCTGTCTGTCTGTCTCTCTCTCTCTCTCTCTCTCTCTCTGTGACGTGTCCTTTACATGCATGACATTGTCCTCACTCCATACTGTAAGACTCGATTCTGTGCAAGCTGCCTAGCTTCTTCCAGTGTCATGTTCAGAAGGCCTTTGGGTTCGATCACATATCCTGGGCCTACGTTGTATACGAAATGTGATACGAAATAATGGCAATATTTTTCGCGCAAAGTATTTCACTTGTCTATTCGATCAATAATTATATATCTGTGATTCGGGGTCGAGATATTTATTTTAAGAGGGGTATTCGGTTGGGTCGCATAGTGAATGGCGAGAAGATGGGGGAGAGGGGGGGGGGGCCTCCCAGTTTGTGACACGAAATTCGCCGAATCCGGCAGCAGTCTTCGAGACTTTAACAGAATTGTCGAACTTACGAATGCAGTAGCCATTTTGTACCTATGGCTAAAAAAGGTAGTAAATGACGTCAGAAATAACTAAAAATGTTTGGTCGGTACATATTTTTGAAACAGTTGGATGCTATTTAGGCCGGGGATATGTGATGGTAGTGGTCTTCGATGTCATTTTTCCATCGTGATCTTGGTCTGCCTCTTGTTAAATTCCCGAAACTTTGCCCTTCATGATTAATCTTTCTAATGCATTGTGTCTCTTTGTGTGTCCAAAATATGTTAGCTTGCGTTTTTTGATAGTTTTGAGGAGCCAGTCTTCTTCTATGTTCAGATCTTTGCAGACATCTGCGTTGGTTCATCTTTCCGTCTAAGACATTTTTAGGACCTTTCTATAACATTTCAAATGCCAAAATTTTCTTTTCCACTGCAGATATCATTGTTCACGTCTCACAACCATATGTTGCCAGTGTAAAGATATAGCTTCTCAATAGCTGTAACTTTGTTTTTCTGTCTACTCTTTGCCATAGATTTTTCATCTGTGATGTTTTTGCCATTACAAATGTATTTCTGATATCTGTAGAGAAATCTCCTGTGGTGTTGATGGTTGACCCGAGATATTCAAACTTGCTGACATTTTCTAGATGTTCTTTGTCAATGTCTTTTGTAGGTACTCGTGTTAATCAGGAGTTTCTTAGCAGTGTTAAAATAGGTACCAGATGGCAAAATGAAAAAAGGAAAACCAAGAAAGACTCTTCGCAAAACAACCATCAAAGACTATTGGTCTCAACAACATATAAGAAATACATATAGTAGCATCACATCGTTTAAACTGGAGAGCTCTGGCTTCTGTCATATGCACTGTGTTTGGCGCAGAAGGAACATAGATAAATAGATATAATATGCGAGTAGCATAAACAAAATAATATAATGATTATAAAAATATTTATAATATAAGAGGAGACAATGTCAGTTACCATATCTTTCACATAATTATCCTTCTTCTGCATTCGTTCTCAAACTCCAACATATTAGGCGGATGAAGTCCAGAGAACGGAGTGCGTTATTATATTCTATATCACGCCGAAGACGGATGTATCGAGCCATTGGCGCAAATAAAACGGCGACACAACGTATTTCCATTCACTGGACTACATCCTGCTAGAAATCTAGTAGGACAATGGTCTTGCTACAAGGGAGATCCAGCAGGAGTTTGAGAATGAACGCTGAAGAAGAAGATATTCTATATGCTTTCATGTTCCATTGATAAATAAATTTTATTTTTCACTGTTAATTATGTTTCTGATGGATGAAATAAGGGACAATTTTATTCTATGAATACATTGAGTGTCAACTATGATAGCACATGATCTGGTGTATACCCTCCTAATATATTTGCGTTAAATTGACATGTCAAACCATGTAATTAACTAAATGCTATATTTGTAGTGGAGCCTGACTTGATGATCAAATGTGACTTCTCAGAGAGGATGATATTCCCGTGTCAACTGCCGTACAGTGATTCGTATGTAAGTATGCAATTGTCTGGCTACAGTGATGTCACACGTGTTTTTTCTTCTTCAACGTTAGCTCTCTAATAGTCAGCACTAGTATTCGTGTGACTTGACCTGGCAAGTGTGCATTACGTCCTACTGCTAGTTTTACAGCGGAGACGTGTTTTCTGTGCCTTTTGGGAAAGCAAATTCGACTTCAACACGCTTTATTTGAGATGGGTTTCCCTAGCCTGTGACATCCTTTCTATCAGTCTGCAGACAACGAGTGTGCATTTCTACGCTATTGCGGCTTATCACCCAAATATGCCCGTGTACTTTGCAAGACCAAAACATGTACCTGGGTGAGAACTTCGGAGGAGACAGTGAGCAGGGATTTGAACTCAGGTCAACATTATCTATCTTGTACCAGGTGATCCGCTGTTTGTGAACGTGTTTTCTAAGGTTTTTTTGTTGCTTACTTTCTCTGTATTCCACTGCATTACATTTAGATTGGTTGATATCCTATCTTGACAATTTGTTTTACTCTTTTGTCCCATGGCTGCACAAAACAGACTAGAGCAACCGCCATTAACTGAGAGTTTATTTGGTCAATAGAACCAGCCACTGCTCTTGACTGAGGGAACTTCACAATGGGATTTATGGGAATATTCTGTGTAAACATATTAGACCTGTATGTGTTGCATTGTAACGTGGGTGAGATGCAGCTTCTGACTTCAGTACCTGCTTTGTTAGGTCAAGATTGCTCTGTGTAAGAGATGACCCGACCAATCTTAATTTCCAGCCTTTGTTGGTTGATCCAAATTCAACCCTCGCATGAAAGAGCGGACATCGATGGAGTTTCTAAAATTAAATTTTGTCCTGACATTAAAGTGGGACAGTATTTTATTAAATGATGCTGTTAAAGATAGTTGATGTTGTAGAATATATATTTTAATCTGTTGTTCGTCCATCACAAGTGATGATGACCATTTGTTACATCCACTTTTGAAAATTCAATTTTATTTATGTCCTTGATTATGAGTTCGTAGATGGCTAATGAGCCCTATTCGAGCTGTAAATGTCCTTGGACAGTTTGGACATGGAATGACGACTGTAGACGGATCTTGGTCTATCCGTGACTTTCTAGCTGCTCTCAGCTGTTGAGCTGCTGCAGTTCTTTTCTTTTCATAAGATGACGCGCTCTTTTTTATTTTAGAATGCCATGTAGATCTATTTTGTGCAAGTTCTTCCCATGCATCGTGGTCTATTTCAAAGGCTTTCAGTGAGTTCTTTAACGAGTCATTGTAGCGCTTCCTTTGGCCACCTTGAGATCGTATACCCTTCTCTAGCTCACCATAGAGAAGTATATTTGGCAGACGATGGTCTGGCATACGCACCAAATGACCTGCCCAGCGAATCTGTGTCTGCATCAGGATCGTGTCAATGCTTGGGATCCCAGCTCTATCAAGGACAGTGGTATCTGGAATCTTGTCTAGCCATCTGATGTTCATAACTTTTCTGAGACAATGTGTATGAAAATGATTGAGTTTTTTCACATGACGTCTATACACAGTCCATGTTTCACTAGCGTATAGCTGCACTGGAAGTACCACTGCTCTGTAAACTTTCAGCTTAGTCTGTAGGTTAATGCCATTTCTACGCCAAACATTTGCGTACAATCTGCCGAAAGTACTGCTTGCCTTGGCGATCCTTGTATACACTTCATCATCAACGTTGGCATTTTGTGATAACGTACTGCCTAGATGTGTGAATCTATTCACAACTTTCAGTGCTACACCATTTACCTTTATGCAGGGCTCGAGATAGCTTTTGCCAAGTGCTGGTTGTAACATGACTTCTGTTTTCTCTGTGTTAATGGTAAGCCCAAAGTTGGTACAGGCTTTGGAGAATCTGTCTATAATACATTGTAGATCAGCCTCAGAGTTGGCATTTAGGGCACAGTCATCAGGAAATAGAAGATCCCTATTTGTGTGTGATTTAACTTTGGTTTTTGCTCGAAGCAAAAACCGAAGGTTGAACAATTTTCCGTCTATGCGATAGGTGATGTTTACTCCAAGGTCTAGATATCTGAAAGCATCATTCAACATAGCAGAGAACATGATGCTAAATAGGGTAGGTGCTAATACACATCCTTGTTTTACTCCATTTGAGACAGGAAAGGTTTCAGATAGCTCTCCATCATCCTGAACTCTAGCTTGCATTCCATCATGCAATTGCTGCACCATTGAGATAAATTTCTGTGGACATCCATACTTTGCCAGAATCTTCCACAGACTCTCTCTACTTACTGTGTTAAATGCTTTTGTCAAGTCTATGAATGCTGTGTACAAGTCACAGTGTTGTTCTTGACATTTTTCTTGAAGCTGTCTTTCAGCAAAGATCATATCAGTTGTTCCACGTTCTTTTCTGAAACCACATTGGCTTTCGGGTAGTAGTCCTTCATTTAGATGAGATGTAAGACGGTTCAAAAGGATTCTGGCAAATATTTTTCCAGCAATGGACAGTAGAGAGATACCACGATGGTTGTTACAGGACTGGCGGTTCCCTTTACGTTTATACAGGTGTATAATTGTAGCATCCTTAAAATTTTGTGGAATTTTTTCGCTTTTCCATGACTGTTGGAAAATTATGTGAAGTTTCTCATTAAGATTTTTACCACCATATTTTTATATTTCGATTGGTATTGAGTCGGAGTCAGGTGCTTTTCCACTAGAAAGCTGATGAACTGCTTTACGAGTTTCCTCCAAAGTAGGGATATCACCTAGCAATTTTAATCTACTTATAAAACTAAAACATCTTTTAAGAACAGTGACATTATATCTTTCACAAATAGTTGCTCGTTTAATAGGTGTTTTTTTCAGAATATTGTATATCAATTTTGATTAATTCCTTAATTATTTTAAAAAATATAACTGTTAAGTTATTTGATATGTACGATCAATCTCAAATTTTTCAAACGTTGCAACTATAACCCATGTCACTCCGTGTCTTATTTCTTTTCTACATAGCGAAATCATTTATGTTCTAACTTTGCGGCAAATATTGATCTCATGACTGCTTCAGAGCTTGAGTTTCAACCACTCAAATTAAACTTGAAGGTAGATAGAAGAAAATATGGCATAGAAACCAACACATAAAAAGAACAAGAGGCTTGTCAATAGTGGTACTGTCTAAAATCATAATAATATCCAACTTTAAGGTCAAATACTAGAAGTTTCCATCTTGAAATAGCTCGAAGCACATATGATACTTATATTCTATTGTAGAAATTAATAAAAGACTAAATGGTATGGCTGATATGACAAGACCAAATGTGATATGAAAACTTAAAGTCAGTACCTAAGTTAAAGTCTATACACTTTACTAAGCTAGTGCTGTCTATGCTCTTTTATGTATGTGAGAGCTGGAGACAAAGGGACGATTCAGAATGAAGGATTCAGAAGTTCGAATATAAGTGATACAGACGAGTGCTACAGATTTGTTTTACATAACATAAAATGGATGTATGTGTTTGAGATAATACAACAAGTAGATCATCCAGAAGCACTGTTGGCGTCTATGAAACAGCACAAGTGTATGTGGTTTTAAAATATAGCGAGATACAATTCACTTTCTCAAATTATCGTTTAGGGAACAGTTGAGGGTGGAAGGATAAAAGGTTCCCAAGAAAATAGTCCGATTTCATTGAAAGGTTTATATGAATAAATATCACAGAGAACAGAACATCACATTTCCCACCGCCAGAATTTCTAAGAGGATAAAACTCCGTAGCAAAAGCAATAACCAGAACATAACAAATGTACTTGTGAATCAGACGTTGAAGCTAGATGTCGAGCACAAGAAAGTATGAACACAAAACAAATGTTGTGGCGAAGACTTTAGAGTCCTTTATGGTATTACAATATTTTAATTGTTGTATGTCTTTAGGTAGTTATAGGTATAGATATGTTTATTATCGCCTTCACACGGCCGACATAACCATAGGTGCACATATCTCTGATCCTGTTAATCTCTTAGGGTATAAAATCCGATGGTTCCTGTTATTTGTTGGTTGAATGTTCTTCTATTTGAAATTCTTGTGAGGTGTTTTCTCCGTGTTACATCATTCCTCACTCCCAATTCACGCATTTGCGATACTGATTCCCGCTCTTTGTCCTCGTAGGGCTTTGAGTATGTCTACTTAACTACCTGTTATAGTATGTCATATGTTGACTACATGTTACAACAATCGATAATAAGTACAACTTCTACCTGATTTAAAAGCAGAACCAGCCAACTTGTAAGCTCGCTCGTTTCTCTCAATATGTGTGTCCGGGAACAAAGATGAAAGTGATTTTGTAGTGCAGTGACACGAAATTATGCAAACAGCAAATTGCTAAAGTCATCGTTTCAGCAAACTCCTCCTACGCTAGACTACTTGTTACAGTGAACACTTTTTCGAAGGAATAAAAATTCCAGTGTCAGGTAACAACCCTACACGGGAAATGGGTGGCTGAGGTAAACAGGGCAAATATCAAAATGAACAAAATATGGATTAGTGTTACCAAAATAAGTCAATAAAATAACCTAACAACGAGACACAGTGATATACGACGTTTCGACTAAAAATCCTTCACCAGGACAACCAAAAGACCACAGTAAATACAAATTACATAGAGACACAAATGGTGGTCATAGGCAGGAAAAAAATGGCAGAAGGACAATAGCGAATGGACGACGGAGGAAGCAAAGATAGAGCAGCATGACAGGGTATAAGAGGATGTGAGGAAAGATAGAGGTGGTAATTAAGGAGGAGAAAGTGCACAGAAAAATAGGAAATAGATAAGATATAATTCAAGTAAAATTAAATAAATTCAAACTACTTATCTCGGATAGTAGTCGACGGCGAAAAAGGAATATGAACCATAGATGCCAGGTTAAATAGCAAAAAGTAGCCTGTTCCTGCTACCCGTTGAAGGACGCTGAGTCTAGAAAGACATTCGTGGGCAATTAGAGGCAATACAATCGGACACAGGCCGAATCAACAAGGACAGAGAATTAAGGGAACACGCGGCAAACAAGAAGCTAAGCGTGAGGCAGAGACGTAGAAACCCCCAAAAAGAGGGGGTGGGGACAGTTATCTGTATCCATGACTCGAACCAAATGGTATATAAAAACAAAACAAAAATAGATGCGGAGAGTTGAGAGAAGGAATGAGAATAAAAAGGTCGGGAATAAAAGGCGAGAAAGAAGAAGAGAAGTGAAAGTAGCAGATCAACGAGAGCCCCAAACTAAAACGGAGATACTTCACACAAGAAAGAAATGCGAAGGTGGAAGGGGCCCAGGGACACAGGGAGGGCACAGCTGGAGAGGGGGAAGCCATCACGGAAAAACTCGTAGGAAGGTTTCTGAGAATCAAACACTATAATTGCCCTAGTAAAATGAGTTCCCTGGTTTCGTGAACTAATCTTCCACTTGACCTAGCGGTAAAAGTCTGCACGCACCGTAGGTAGTGGATGTCCAACTCATCTGTGTAAATCACGTCTGTATAATCATGTTTGGAAAGGAGTGCTTTGATCTTGGGGTCTACACTAACGGAATTACGCTCCCTACCCTCTGTATTGAGTGTAATGATGGTCTTTAAAGACTCTTTTGTAAAGCTCTTGAGATAGATCTCTACACCTCACTTGGATTAATGCCTTTTGTTGCACAAATCTAACAGTTTTTTTCAGCGTGCCCCGTGCACGATTTGTCTCTCTTAAGCCTGTTGTCCTCCACACGACGTAATTAACTCTATGTGTAGTGTATGCTCTCTCAGAACATATTCTGAGGTATGTACGGAAACGCAATTGTCAGTTCTGTGATATGTCCTCGGAAAGTCTAGAAGATACCCCATAGCCACGCTTTATAAAGCCCAGGATGATGGGATCGCTTAATTTAAATTATATCTTTCGCCGAAGACGGATGTGTCGGATCATTGGCACAAATAAAATGGCGACACAACTAGTTTCCATTTTCTGGACTGCATTCTTCTGGAAATCTAGAAGAACCATTGTCCTACTACAAGAGAGATCCTGTGGGAATTTGTAAATAAACGCAGAAGAAGAATTTTCTCCAGCCTTTCAACCTGCGTTTGACTGGTAATGATTGCACCTGCATATTCAATAACAGGTGGAATCAGAGCCTCATGCAGAATTACAAGCTGTGATTGTTTGTGTCAGCATCTGCCGATATTCTCAAGGCTCTATGCCTTTATTCATAATCATTATTTCTAATAGCCTTATGTAATTATTTCTAGCCAGTATTTATATTTTCTCCGTCTTTATTCCTAATCATTATTTCTAATTGCTTTATATATTGTTGACGTCTGTTCTCAAACCCCCATGGGGATCTCTCTTGTAATAAGATGGCATTTCTAGATTGAAAACAGGATGTAGTCCAGATCAGAGAAATGCAATGTCCTTATCTCTATATTCCTACTCATTTCTAATTGCCATTTGTTGTTATTCCTAGTTAAGTTAGTATATATAATTGTTGTGCTCATATGACATTCTCAATCTAATGCTTATAACAAACCTATTTGTATCAGTATTCTTTTGCTATTTAGATCCTGAAACTGACTGGCATATGTGTATTTGCAGTGTCTTCACACTGAAACTAACATTTGTAAGCACGTGTTTCCAACATCAAGTAAAGCTATTGGAATGACAGTTCCCATCCAACAACTCAAGGTACAATTGTCATATACTAATTCCACTTAGCAAAATGTATCGCTTGATTGCATGGATATAATCTCAGATGCACATATACAAATTGGCTAGCATGCACACACGATTGCTGATTTGCATATACATATATAACTACGCATGTATGTGTATATTCATATCTTTACCTATTTCATACACATACGCACATGCACACTCGCACTGTTTTATGCATCTTATGTTCGCAACTAAAGTTATATATATAACTTGAATACATATTTGCAAAAACACACACGCACACACACGCACGCACGCACACACACATTTACATACACACACACACACACACACACACACATATATATATATATATATATATATAGACATATAATTTATTCTGTAGGTATTAAATTGCTTGTCCCGCGACACGTTGTGTGAATCAGTCCTGTTTGGAATTCCTTTGATTTTGCTGCCTACAGCTTGCTGGAAAATAGATTGGGAAGAACTAGAGAAAAATCAACAAAATTTCATTTCACTCTGCAATGAGTTATTTTCCAAGGTACCATTCCTTCTTTTATAAAGCCTATACAAGTATTACTGATTAATCGAGGTACCTTATTCACAAGCACTGTATTTCTATTGACGAAATACTAGTTTGAACTTCATTATATATACATGCATATTTCTAATGTGTATATTTAGTCTGGCATTGAGGAAACTATTCTCCGTCTTGGGGATATCTTTTATCTACAATATTCGTCTTGACAACATATTTATGAATCCCAATTTGAACAATCCTAGCTACTGGGCTGGGTTAGATATCTGGGTCACAGCCATTCAATCCTGCATATCAGAACACGTGAATCGTTTTGCCACTAAGAAGCGTCTCACTGACAACATGGGAACTCTTAAATCTGTGGTAATGAATATAATTAATTTGGATCTCTTTCTTTTCCCGCTCTCTCTTCTGGGATCTTACACCTTGATGTTTCCTGTTGTAGAACTGATATTCATATTCTTTATTACTTATCTCCCCTTCATTCCAGTTAGTTTTCTCCCATTTTGTCACTGCTGCTTGCTGTGTGGATGATGCAACAGGATGTCAAAATACACGTTTTTATTTCTATTTTTATCTGTCAATTTTACTTCTAATACATTTGTTGTGGTCTTATTTCCTTCGTCTACTATTCTATTCCATCATGTAACTTTGGATACTTATGTCGTGTGTTCTTCTTTACTTAGATTCTCCTATATGGTAGCATAGATGTCTATATATATACAAACAATACATGTTTTTGTGTTCTCAGTTTTATATTATTGTTTATCCTCATCTTGATGAATGTTTTGCGGTAGAAAAGATACTTTTGTGCATTTGTTTTATTTGTAAAACAAACTAACCGTTTATTGTTTTACATGTTTCTATTGACTGTGCCGTAGACAGTTTAACTGCAATCTTTATTTCATATATGTATAAAAAGTCCACAAATATATGTATTCAACGTCATTGAAAATATTTTATCTTTCTACTTACTTCACGTGTCATAGCTACTCATTTGTTCATTGATATGTTATATCAGAAGCAATAGTGCAGAATGTATAGTAACCCAGGGCCGGTCTTAGGCCATTGCAACCTATGCGGCCGCAGTGGGCCCCGCACTTCATAGGCTCATAAATTCATATTAGAATTTATTTTAACATCTTCCCTACCGAGACTGGGCCCCGCGCAATCCGTTTCGCATTGGTCCCCACAATTGTTAGGGCCGGCCCTGTAGTAACCCCTAGCATTTATAAATGCCATAGGGGTGCCAGATGTTCAGTGGCTCCGCTATATGAGGGTGCTAGGCATTCCCTCTCCCTTTCATTCTTTAGTTCCCGGATTAATCTGATACTAAATTAAGGCTGGGTCAACCCTGAAGCTGTTGCGATCTGGAAAAACATTTCCGCCTCAGCTGGGGAATGAACAGAATGTATACATTTATTTAAATATTTATATGCAATTGACAGTTTAGTCATTTTAATATTCTACTTCTCATTTTATAGCACGTTTCACTAGCTTTAATGAATTTCAAAATGATATATCTCAGGAAATATATAGCGTATATAATTACAATTTTGTGTGTGAATTTGAAATATTATAGAGCTATCAATTCAATTTTTCATCAACATGCAATCATTGGTTTCAATTTATTTTTATTTGCTATGTATATATATATATATATATATATATACCAAAAGTATATTGTCAACTCACATCTGACACACTTTTAAAGATGTTTACAGTCAATTACAGGACCTCATTTACCTATGATTACTCTCTCACAGAATTGGCATGATTTAAGTGTGAAGTTGCACGATTTTGTACTGTTCGCCTTCTTCTTCTGCGTTCGTTCTCAAACTCCTGCAGATTAGCAGGATATAGTCCGGAGAATGGAATGCGTTGTGTCATGGTTTACAGCATTACTGCGATATCTGCGCCTTTCGGCCTGACACATCCGGCTTCAGCATAGCTTTGGGTCACTGACCCTATATGGGATGGGAAAGCCAACTCCATCCCATAACCTCCTTATTCGCCTTTTACGAAATGCGTGGAAGGTAAACAGTGTTGCAATTCTTTGCTCCCCTTTCGGGCCCCGGCAACACACGGGCGGTTTATACTCTTAAAAGCAAGACATAATGTGTTTAAGGTTGTATGCAGTGTATTATCTAAAGTGGTAACATTTATTTTTCTGCATACACAATAATTAGTATGACGACAAAGATAAACGGATTTTATTCGTTTATTAAAAAAAACAAATAAACTGGAGATGATGCACACATATAAAGTATATATTCATTGGGTCTAACCATGACGTTAATCCGGTAGATAGTTAATCAAATAATTACATTTGTTTGAGGGCACAGCTAGTGAAACGCGCTATAAAAGTAACGTAATAAATCAATTCTAACAATGTTGATTCCATTGATTATCTCTGAACTACATTTTCAATACGTTTATTCTGCAATAAGAATCAGGTGCTATTAGTACAACTTGTGGACAATTCTTCAATAACAATCGATAAAAATACAACTTTCGGATGTTCATCCACAAGATTGAGTTCTGCGGTAGGATTACCTGCTGTAAAGCCTACTGGTTACTTTATAGTGATGCCGTCTGGACACAGGTAATTACGATGGGAATTGTTGGGGAACGCGTAAATATTACCTATAATAAAATTTATAATAAAAATATTTGTAATAAAATGAGGAAATGCGAATACCTCCATTGTGTTCCAATATTAGAAAGTGAGAATGCGTAGCCGCTAAAATAATATCTGACTGAGAAAATGTGTGTAGATGGTTTACGTTTAAAGAAGAAGGATATGTGGTCTCCCTATGCTAGTTAAAAAGTGCACACGAGCACTAACGATTATATGTGGGCGGTGCTGACCGTCTTGAGACCTGCTCAAAGGTTGAGACCTGCTGCCTTAGAGTTACATTTGGCGTACTTATTAGCATGTATAGGAATGAAAATCCTGAGTAAGCTTAACATCTATACGGCTTTATTTTCTTTGCTAGTTCTGCTGTTACTTGTAAGAAATAATGCGTAATAGTGTTTGATCTTCCTGAATTATGAGCTGTTGCTGAAGGTAGAAACCCAAGAGAAATGCGTTAGGGGTAGTTTGTTTCTTGAAATAGGTCTACACTCAGAAGTTGCATTGCGCACAGGAACACCTCACATAAAAGTGTTACTTAATCTGCACTGAGCCAACATGTTCTACGAAAACTCTTGTAAACACATTTTAAAAGTTGGGTATTATTTTAGAAACCTATACTAGTAAGTGTCAGATACATCTATTATCACAAGCTCTTTTTAGCATTAGGAATCTCCCAAGAGTAATAGTTACAATTTTCTCTTTCTATTCAAGAGCTTGCGGGTTCGAATCCAGTTTGCCACTTCTTGTATGTGAAGTGGATTTTTTCCGTGTTTTTTTTCGTAGTTCCCTGGGGTTTATCGCTAGTGGTATCCTCGGTAGGTGGCGAACAGCTGTGTTTAAAAGAACAGAGTATATTTATGGTAAACCAAGTACAATGAAATCAATTCTCTATGCCTATCTATGACAATGAAGTCTATCAAATTATCCGTGATAATTGGCATTGGGGGTCATGGATCCACACACTTCCCTATATCCAGTATCTTTTACCAGGACGATAGTTGTTGGCTGTTTTCAATTCCACGATGTCAGACTATACACAATTTTTCAAAATTGTAACTATGTTCTCCAGACCGCCCTGTCTAATAAATTGACCAAATAAAATACTGAAGATTGTCTTTTTCTGATATTGTTGAATAACCTCAGATTCATGTGCTTATTGCAGCACCTCCTTGTTAGTTTTCCAAAAATAGGATTTTGTTTGTAGTGTAGCCTGTTCAGGACGTAGCTATCAACCCAGTATTGTTTGGCTGTTGTGATTTTATAGGCAATATAAATATGTACAATAAATTTCCATTACTTTCTGAACAGCCCAGATGCACAATTTTATACGCCGGGATTTGAACATTGTACCCTGCCGTCAGAGACGAGCTCTGTACTTCTCCACCTGAACATGAAGAAAAAAATAAAATTAAATGCAATAGTTCGAGACAAAATATCATAGCTTGCAGGTCGGCAGGAAGCTTGTTGGTAGTGGTGAAATGTTGTAAGCTTATGTAGTGTCCACTTATAACGATATTCCATTCGCTTTCAAAGATTATACTGCATTGAGCATATGAGGGTATAAGGAGAAGTAGTGACAAACAATTTGGGGATGTCCATAAATTATGCAAGCAATTTCCGCCACTTACATTCTTGTTAACAACTGTAACGAATTCAGGGAGATCTCCCCCTCACCCTTTTAATTGTGTCAAATAAATATAACCCACACCTTAAGCACATTTCCTAGCAGTAAAAGTACAAACACAAACGTTGTTTGAACATTTTAGTAAAAAATTAAATTAAAAAAATATTAGACAATTTTATGCTGTGTCTAATTTTGTAACTCCATATCCTCCTCCTTCTCAAACATTTTCAGTCCCCTCACCCCTCAATTGTTGACATAATTAATGGACATACTTTTCAGTCTTATAATATAAATGTAATATTATCTCTGTGGTTGTGCATTGACTTTATAGTAGTACCGTCCAAGGTTGGATTTCCATTTTTGTAACATATCCTATTTAGGGCGTGGCAATCAACCCAGCATTTATGGGTGTAATGATTTTCTAGGCAATATAAATACGTTTAGTAGTTTGACATTTTTTTATGATGCACATTTTTCCAGATGCGCAAATTTGTACGGCGGGATGTGAACCCTGTATCCTGTTCGTAACAGATACGCTTTTTTAACTCGCCTCCGCAGAGCGGATTTCCAATTTAAGTGAAAATATATTTATATTACCAAGGCTCCTAGAGCTATCCATCGTAAAGAAACAGGTACATGAATTTCTTGAAATGTCGACGAGTGTGATGCTGATTACAACGTCCTTAGATAAGCCGTTGTTCAATTAAAAATGTAGTTCGAATACCATATTCCTATATACTTCTCCATATCGTGAGTACGTCAACAAATTGGGATGGCAGGGGAGGTGGTGGTCTGAAAAAGTTTGACAGTTGTCAACACAGGAATATTGTGACATCAATAATACTGTTATCTATACACAACGTCCGGGGTAGATTCAAAAAATAACCAAAGTGGTCATCCCATGCCCAAAGTTTCCAAGGACATTATGCTGCCAGAATAGGACTTATATACTGGACACATAGCTCTAACTGAATTTCACAAAATGGAAGTAACAAATGATCAGCATCACCTGTGAGAGACGAACGACATTTATACACCAATTAATATTTGTGAATTTTAATGGTATTTCTAAAAAATTTGAAATAAAACATGTGATTCTGAATTCTTTCGTGTTGTTTTCGGATATTTTTTTTTAGCAGGGGGTTATATTTTTGGGATTAAATTCAGAAGGGATTGGGAGGGGGAAGGGTGTCCCTGAATTCTTTGCAGTTATGTATAACAAGGGAGAGGGAGATTAAAAGAACACAACAATTGTGGACTTAATTATAAATTATATTCTAGTATTACTCTAATTTTCTGTCTATCTTTCAAGAACAGGCACACACAGACACACATACACACATACTAAGCACGATACAGTTGCATTCACTTTAAAGTATTGTTTACATCTCTCTAATGAGGTCTTTGTTGGTGAAGAGTGTTCTATCTAAGGAACTACTGTTGCCTTCGCCTCAGACTGTCAGTTCAGGTACGGCAACCGATGAAAGCGATCAGCGTGTACAAGCTTCATTATCACAGGTACAATGGTACATGTATTATTGTGTTTATTTGTTGTTGCTTCATTTGTATGACTTATTTTTGTGTTTCTATAGACCAGTTCTGAACCGCATATCCGTTGCAATATGTCGCCTATAAACACAATTGAATTCCATCCTATAGGATCGATGAGTTATTATTCAATAATAAGGAATGAAATCATCCCAGTTTGTACCTACTTGCGATCAACCTATTCGCGATGCAGAAATGGCGTCCCGCCCACATCAGGTGATGGCTAATGTACTAACGTAGAGTGTCATAACAAAGTTTCTGAACACACAGAGCGCATTCAGGGTATATTAAAGAATGGAGGCTTGACATCGTGAAAAAGACCGTGGCCTTACCACGTACACCACAAAATTAAGAAATGGACTAATAACACTTCATGATTAGAAAAAAAAAAAACATATAAGACATGAAACACTAGAACACTACACCATGCAGGGAAGTTAGAAAACGTAAATTTTGAGGCAGAAACGTGAAATGTGTTTCTTTTTTGTCGCTTTTATAGCACGACGATGGTCGTACACGATTTCTAATAGGATCTAGTCCAGAGAATGGAATTGCATTGAGTTGCATTTGCATGTAGAATAGATATTATATGAATAGCAAAAGTGGTTTGGAAAGATGATGGTTGCACATGGAAGGTAGAAATTAGATTTACATAGGTAGGACCATGCTTGTGCATTAAGTATAATAAAATTCAATTATACCCTGCTTAATTATATCCATTCTTTTACCACCACCCCTTCCCCCTAAGAAAATGATTTTTGCAGAAAGAATACGAAAACAATACATGATTTTTAAAACATTTTACCACATTTTTTCAAACTAGTACATACAAATATTTGATGTTGAGGTTAACTTTTTTAAAATTCCTCTCCTTCCTCTTTGTCAACAACTGTCAAACTTTCTGTTTCCATGCCCCGTTGTTGTTGATGGATGTAACTTATGGACAGCCCGATACTTGTATATGATGTCTTGAAATAATCAAACTCTACATCACTCACAACATTTCACTGTTTGAATCCATTCAAACAACTATATTAAATCGATCTGCTCACATAGGCCTATTATTTGGTATGGACAAAAAGAATTTCACTGGTTGAATTTAATAGTAGAAAAATCATAACAAGCAAAAGATATGGCTACGAAGTCTAGGCAAGAAGTCGGGAAGAAACAGTCAAGAATTATGGATGAGGTAATTGCAAACAGTGCTCCCATAAAAATTGATATCAATGAATTCAAAGAGGAAGGTTGTAGATGGAAGGCTGAGGTATGGGAGACTTTTATAATTTACATTGGTTTCGATAAATCTCTGTACAAATTTGGGCGAAGAATGAATGGAAGGAATGTAAACTAGTCCATCTCAAATGTCTGCGACCCACCAGGCATGGTTTTAACAACATAGGCAGAAAAGGGATAGGGGTTCTTTCATCGGTACCTACCTCAAACAGACAAGGTAGGAATAAAGATATCCGCCAGATTTGCAGAGTTCTGTGTGGTATTGTCAACAGTAATGGATAATATGCTCAGTGTTAACAAAGAATGAAAAGCTGATGTAACACGTGCAATCAAGACCAGACGCAGCACTGTATCCGGATCTGATGTTGCCCAACAGTATCACATTCAGCTGCTCGACGAGATGTACCACAAGACCAGACGCAGCACTGTATCCGGATCTGATGTTGCCCAACAGTATCACATTCAGCTGCTCGACGAGATGTACCACAAGACCAGATGCAGTACTGTACACAAACCGGATGTTGCCCAACAGTATCACATTCAGCACTTTGACGAGAAACAGAGTATATAGTAAACTTGAATTAGATTCATAACACAATTCATAACTAAGAAAAATATATTTTACTATTACTACTGAAATTATGGTATATGCTGCACTGTTCCTACATTTTCAATAATTTCTGAATTATGAATAACTCAAGATACTGATTAAAAAAAAAATTTCCCTTGGAAATGTGACAAGGTGTAGTTATAGAATATAATAATATCCTACGTTTTTGGTATTGGCATTCAATGTACAGGTGAGAGAGTGTGACAGTTTTAATCCACTGAGATATGAGTCAGGATTGTTCGCCTCCCTCAAATATATCAGTTTGCCCAAGTCTGCTGTTGACAAGGCTAGAACTTTGAAAAGAAAAATCGAGCTGTCACAAGCACAGGTAATACACTGTATATAAATAACTTGTCTCTTGTAGTAAAAATGTCCAAATATTGTGTGCGCAACATCTCAAACAATTCAATTCAATTTTGTGTTGATTTATAAAATTGAACCGTTATCAATTCAGCTAAGCCAGATCATAATTTGAACTAAGATGATGAACATGCAGATGTATTTTCCATACTGCATGTGTTCATGTAAGGGAGTGCAGTCAGGCTTTTTATGGGCTGTGAAAATAAAGGCCGTAGCAGACGCTACGTCTTTTCTCCAAAAGAAAAAAATCCTATCCCAACTATGGATTGAGCCCGTGACATCAGAGGTCTGAGAACAACGTTCGAACCACACGACCATGCACTCTATTATACTGCACATGTTGATGTCTCTGCTCTTTTCTTAGTTGCATTTATTATTTGGTAATTATTTAACACATATCAACATAGATATGTTATGTCTTATGACTGCAGGTTATCATCGGCCAGCGCACACCGGACATGTCCATATTTACTCTCCGATCCACTTTTTAATCAGAGAGTAGCGGCCGACAGTTCCAGTTCAATGTTAATTTATCAGTCTTTTCGCATATCTTTTATGTTTCTCTTAACTGACTGTTCCTATATTTACACTACTTTCACACAGTCTTGTGAGTGACCGTGATTCACACTTTTAAAAATATTCTTAGTTAACGAGGTCACTTAAAGCATTACTTATGTAAGATCGATCGATTGATGTACCTATTGATTGTGTGGTCATGCTCGCCAGCGTATCGGTACACTCATTTCCCTCAACCCTAGCAAGTCCGGCACGAACATACATGTATTTATTCTTTTCATGTACTTCATGTACACTAAATACCCCATATGCTGGTAGAGTTGATATCATGCAGTGGAACCGCGTGATTATTTTAAACGTACTGACTGACTTCCCTGATTGTGCGATGCTATTTTAAAATTTAACAAAACACACATAGGCTATAAACATATTTATGAGATCAATACGTTTTCAAGTGAAGACTTGCTCAAAACATTGCACATTCACTGAGAGTTGAAATAGTCTGAGCATGAAACAAACATTGGATATCTTCCCATCGCACGAAGAAAAAGATGGTAAAATGTCAACATTTTTTGGGTATGTACACAAATTGTATCACATGTTACCTCCTGAGTTAAAGTTTAGGATGATTACTCACGTTAAATTTGTGTACGATATTTACAGCACGAGGAGACAATAAAATGTTCTGGTCATCCACTACATACTGCAATATCCTCAGCTTTTTGACGTTGTCCTTGTACACACCTCAGATCATAAATGGGTGGCGCTGTATGCATACTGTAATACAGATGTATGCATGTAAGGCATTTATCCAGGTGAAACTATGAAACAGGGTGATGGTTTTTTGCTAATTACTGGATACACATATAATACCACACACACACACATACACACACAAACGACGATTCCACCAAAATACCTTTATAAAGACAACATATATAAGATAGTAAACGACTAGTAAGAACGACACCGTTCACATACAAATGACAGAAATATATATGGATACATACAGGAAGAGTAAAAACTGGAAGATTAGATGTGAAACAAAAAAAAAGAAGAAAATTGACAAAACACAACCACATTATAAATCACAATAAAAAAATACAGAAACTAAAGCGACTATGCAGCCATTCCTTTTTAATTGTGACACTTTCAATACTGTATACATTATTGTCAATTCCTCCAAATAAATATAGGTCAATTTGACAATGTTCTCATAACGGCTGCCATCGAGTCCTGGTGCGCTGTTTTTTGTCCTGCGTAGCACAACCTTGATATCATCTACTATAAGGTAATCAATGGCTTGTATTGTCTGCGCCATACACCTTTCGGGAACGGTTGATATGACCGCTGCGTCCTGATGTATTTTCTAATCCCACTTCTCAAGATAAAGTACGAACATGGTCCTACCTTTATTTTCATCTGGTGTTTGCCAGGTAACCTGCAATATCTTACCTGCTGGAGAGATCAAGACCCTACGTTCATCAAACCTATAGAGCACACCAGAATGGTTTAGGATCACCATCCAAAAGTACAGCATATCCTTTATAATGATGTCAGAAAGGTTTAAGATAATTCGAGACACAAGACTGTATAACAAAATTGACATTCTGATGAAACAGCAAACAATTAACGTATGTAGTAAAACTTCTCTCAGGTTCCCATAGTATCTTTGAATATCTAAAATTGATCTGGATTATTCTTGATTAGAAACTAGCATCATGGCACACGTGAGATTCTCATGTACTCCGCTTTCTGCTCCAGTAGCCATTCAAGAGTATGCAGACTAAAAGAGTCCGGTCCAGATGTTGATTAACGTTCATCTTCTGGCCTTTCCAGAGAGTACACATGAGAGTCCCCTCACCCCTAGTCACCGTAAGAAGCTGATGCTAAGCCAAAGATTTTTCATTTGTGAAAGTTTTGAAGTCGCTATTACAATTCCTCTGTTGATTTCTGCAGCACAATCCACTGAAATGTTTGTGTTTGCACCCAGATATTTACAATTAATGACTTCTTCTAGGTGGTGGTTATCAATGTTGACATTACTTTCGGGTTTTCACTTATCTTCTTACTGAATCCATCAGGGGGACTTCTATGTAGAAACATATTAATGTTTAATCCGCATGCAGAAGGTCTGTAGGTCTTACTTGTAACTTACCAAACTAGTCAATATGCTATTATTTTAGTTTTTGTACACGATGTGATGACATTTAGTGAAGTTTCTTCCTATGAACATCTATTCACCATCTCTCTTTACAGTTATATAGGTTATATTATATTATCTAATATTATTATATTATAGGTTATATTTTATAACCTATGTCATTTGTCCCTATGTCCTCATTTGTCTAAATGCATGTCTTGTCTCAAGTGTAAACTTAGTCTTCTATCAAATAATTTTCCCCAGACAAAGAGAAGCATGCTAGTGGATACTGCACCTTGCCTTTTTGTGACATACTCCTAAATGGCAGGGAATAGAACTTGTAATATCAATGCATATATGTCAGTAAATGTGACAGAAGAAAGGTTAAATTGTTGGCATGAAGTACATGTAACACTCCTGCCAGGATGTGACGATCCTGAGATACTGCTATTCTGTCCACTCTTTCGGGATCACACATGCATCCATAGCCTCACCTCCCACCCAACAACCATTTCTTTGACACAACGACACATTATCAGAAAAGTTATGTGCTGTGAAGAGCAGCTTGCTCACATTAGGAAGGATTACTTCAACATCGATAATGTTTGATGTATGGATTGTATAAATGGAATTCTCTCCAAACAATATTTAAGAATTGTATATTCTAATAAATGTAACATTATGGACAGAATTTAATGCATATATCGCCATCAGAGATTTTCATGTCTCTAGGTAGCCTTAGCTTCCTACATGCAGTGAATGTTTATGTGTGACATATTAAGAAACGTAGATGTCTAATACTAATCTTCCATGCATGTTGCAGTCTGACTGGTCGTCTTCTAGTGGTCAATCTTGTCCAAAATTTAACGGGAAAGGAGGTCGTCTAGCTGTCAGCGCATGGTCTAGTCCCTTGTCTGGTAATATCAAATTGAAGTGAATTGACATGCACAGTGACATATGCATTCTTTAAATGTGTTGGTGCAGGAAACAATATCAATTAAACAGGAAAGTATTCTACCAGTGATTAGTACAGATAAATTAAACCTGTGTCATGTATATAAGTCATAACAGTTTTAATTGAGTAATTTGATGGGTTCTTGTTTATGTTAATCTTAATTTTGAGCGTACTTTGTTAGTTACGCACGAACTATGAAGTATTTGTGAGAGGATTAAAGTTAGGCGTCTCCAAAATGTAATGGTCCCACGTCCAGATATAAACAAGGTTACCCTCTTCTACGGTTTAAACAGCGTACTTCACAAGCAGAAACTTTAATTCTCAAATCAACATATGTATTAGTTATTGGAGAAATGTACACAGTTGTACTAATAAACGGAGAAAATTGCACACCATGAGTTCATATTAATGCTTTAGAACTGGCAATGGAAATATAAAATATTGGCAAAGGTTAGGTAATACACACACACACACAACGAAAATTTCCTTCTTACAGAAAAAAATGTGATTGAATAACACTCATGATGCATATTATTGACGTACAGATATTTATAACGCCATTCATTGTTTTCAGTGCAGTCTGCTAAATCTGTGGTAGTTAACCTTTCCACATCTGCAGACCCTCTATAATTATATTTTTATTTCTCGTACATACATCTTTTTCGATTGTGGACCCAACGAGCTCCTACCTAAAAAGTATCCTAGACGTAGACAGTAAAGTCAACAAAGTTGTGCAAATAACAAATGTAACTGATACACTTCCGCCACAATTTACTAATCTAACAATTATGCGTCTATAGTTTTGTATAAGGAGACCATAAACTAGGTACTACATTAAATTTTCTACAATAATTATGTTGTATATAAGGAAGAGAGTCACGTCACCGAGGCCAGCTTAAAGAATATGTAATAAGCCCATTATTCAAGAATGAACACTTAACGCTGTAGAAATTGGTGTAAATCGGTAACTATGATAAGAACACAAGAAGTGCAAAAGCGACGCCCTTCTCTAGAATATATGTCGTGTGAGCTGATCTCATATAACACCACTTATAATGGCTGATCAGATATTGTCGCGTACTTTTAATTGGTTAGTGACACGCAATTGATTATACGCAGAATCATCAATATTAATAAACCCGTAACCCTTCAGGGTCGTAGGGGTACCACATTGGATGCTTCAGCACAAAGAGTCCTCCAGCGAATTATATCCTCAACGATGCGGATGAGTGTGGAAATATCTTGAATTGCCCTCTCCATTCCTTGATGTTGTCTGTCCATGCCTTTATTTGTCCTCCTCTGCTTCTTCCACCCTCGACAGTTCTCTGCAGTATTGTTTTTGACAAGGAATCGTACCTGCATACATGTCTGAACCATGCTAGTTTTCGTCGTTTCACTATTGGAAGCAATGGCTCCTGAACACCTGCACACATCTCTACTTTATTTCTTACGTACACATTGGTCTTATGTTCCCTATAGGAAATTCATATAATTCGTCTGTAGCATTTGTACTCGAAAGCCTGTAATCTTCTACCCGCAGAATAGCCAATGCTAATTCACATCAGCTCTGAACGACGCCCTGAGAGATCAGCACAATGGTAATATATTATGGAGAAGGGTTTCCGACACAACTACTTATATCCTATGCCGTATGACATCGGTTATCCTGTCTGGTCACAGTCTTCTGCTACGTGTGCCGTCAGTCATTTCCGATGTTCTCGTATGCCACGATATCAAGCTGTGCAGCATCTTCTCTTGGTTTTCCACTATCCCTCTTACTCTTCAAATTGCCTGTTGTCACGATATATTCCAACGTTTCTCTTCACGTGATGTGCCCACAACATATGGATTCTGCACACTTCTGATGCTAGTGTGCAGCTTTCATGGAATTAACTTTTTGCACTATATATACACAACGCTTGTATTTCTGCTCATGATGTTCTGGTGTTCTGAATATTCTTCTGTAAGAAACAATGTCATAATGCGGGCTATATGTGGTATTTATTAAGCCAGTAGTAACCAAATCGTAAACTAAATTGCTCATCAACAATACACACACGTTGTACTTCACTTGATCAAACATATGAAGTCTGAATTTTATCCTTTTGCCATGAGATCTTCCATCTGCATTCTATATGAAATTCGTGCTTGTTAGCAGGACAGTCTGACAAACGGAATACGTTGTCATTGTTTACAACGTAGCTATGCTATCTTGTTTTTTTTGTCTTGAACAAACGATTTCATCATGCTTTATTAGTAACTTTCATCATTCGGATGGAACAACGAACTCAATCCCAAACTGGCTGTATCGCCTCTTAAGATGTTCATGACATGTTACAATGTTGTTAACCATTGCTCTTCTTTTAGATTCCGGTGACATACGAGCATGCCAATGATTATCTGAGGGAATATGTGCATTTTATTTATTTATATTGCCAGTTAGGGAACTTGCTCACTTGCAAAGAAACGAACCATAGCTATTAGAAATATATCTAATAAAGTGATGTGTAGAATCTAGAATTAATTTGGACTAAAGTAAGAAAAATTGAAGTTTTTTAAAATGTACTTATAACTTTACTATCGCTCATGGTCATTTAGTTTACTCCTCCTGTACTCCTTTAAACCTGGAACGTGAATCCAATTTGGTTGCATGTTGAGCTTTTTGACCATAAATAATTATTTAAGATCACAGTTCAAGTAATCCTGTTACAATGAAATTCTAGCTTCGTTGAACGTGTTTATTATTTATGACATTTTAATACAGTATGCGTGTCTGTGTGTGTGTTATAACAACCGATAAGCCTCTTAAATGTAGTACGTGTGTGTGTGTATGTGTGTGCGTGTGCAAAAGCAATGTCACAATTACCTACTTGGTGAGAACAAGTTGACCTGCTTGCAGAACGAGTTACGACATACATCTTGATTCTCTTATGAAAACTGTGATATGGGTCCATCTCGAGAAACACTCAATGAATATTACAAACAATAAGTGATGATCTAAACTAGTTTGTTATCATTTACACTTCCACATGCTTTCTTACAGTGAGAACAACGCCATTATATTAGCAGACCTATAGAGATCAGCAGATATCAGATTGAGAACTACTGTACTAGATTACAACAATTGGACACACAACAGAATCAACTAACATTTGAAGTGTTTGCGAAAAGGAAAGAGAGAAATCATGGAGAAAATATGAGTAACAGATGGGATTATTACCAGTATATAAATTTCACAACACGTGGCATAATATATTGACATTGATTTCTTTATTTAAGGCAGGAAAAGAGTGGGGTAAAGGGAGAGGGGGAAATAGTTTACACATTTTAGCTTAAAAAAAAAGACAGTTAAATCTATTATAGGTTTTAATATTTTGATATTAAATACTTGTAGGATCTAACTGCACAAAGTTCCCGGAATAATCAACTAGTGTTTGATTGAAAGATTACTTTATGGAGATTATATGTTTACACATTTTTAATAATTTTGACGAAAGGATATAGCAGGCGTAACTGTCACAAACCACCGTCTCCAGTAACAACTGTGATCTAGAATGTCACGTGACCGGACGAGGCCCTTGTTAAGATTTCGGTTGGTCACTATTTATATACTAGGAGTCGCCTTGGCTAATTTTGGCATGCAACTCCAAGTACTTTACGGGATGTGTCAACGCTTTTAACGAAACAAACCATACGTTACTTAACGAAATGAACTTTCGCTAAAGACGTATACAACACGGCATACAACGATCTGCGCGCAATGCAATGAGACCCCATTCTCCCTTCTCTGGAAGACCCTTGGGAAGAGTGGGATCAGTGCGTTGCACGCAGAATGATCGGTAACAGACGCTGTGTTTTTATTTATCTCCTCGTCGCGAAAGCTGTATGAAATTAAGCCTAATATTAAAAAGTTGGAATTTGTGTGGTCACATTATCGCGTAATGAACCTATGTAAATAGTGACTAACCGAAAGTCCTATAACAATCTAAAACGTAACTGATAAGGGAGATCCTAATTAATTCCGTTGAATGGTATTTATTTGAGGCCGTGATGCGTCACATATACTCTCGAAGAGAAGATATGCTAGTTGCATCGTCGGAGTTGAAAGTATCTTTGATTTAACAACGTACAAATGTCATATTCTGTGTTTTGCTTGAGAATAAGTCACAATAAGAGACACTAACATTATTTAATAAAGCATACGGTTGTGCCGCATTGAAGAAAACTTAAGTTCTCTGAATAGATATCCCATGCATCTCCACGGACGCAGAAATTTCGTGTGGACAAGAGCAAAGGAAAAGTTATGTCAGATGTTTTTTATTTTTTTCCCAGGGTATTGTCTACCATGATTTAATCCCTGAAGGCTGAACGGTTAAAGAGGAATATTACGTTGATATCCACCAGATGCAATCAGAAGAAAACGACCAGAGAAATGACGCATGTGGTTGCGTCTGTAGGTCTCACCAATGACTCATCAGAAAAACCACCCATGCAACAGAAAACCGAGGTAGATGACATGCCGTTATATTGAGATTATCTTCTTATAGAAGCTTCATGACACGTCATCTATACAATTATGCTTTTATTTTGTTATTACAAAGTGTTTTTATGTATGTATGTACCCGCTGTGGTTGGGAGAGAACCAGAGATGTACTGCACACCATTGGGGATGAGGAAACTGACAGCACTGGTTTTCCTATGGCTGAGGCCCATTATAGAGGCACAGTGACCCAGGACGTGACAATCCTTTTGACTTGAGCATTTGGTTGCATTTCTGGAGCAATAGAGAATTTTGGCATAACCAGTAGTCAATTGGTGGAGAGGAATGCGCACAGTGAACCCTATCTTGGTTGTAGTGGCTCGGAGCAGTGCATAGGTTGAAACCTACCTTTCTGGTGGTGTGATAGTTATTTTCTGGCTCTGGCCCAGGTTGGGCCGACAATCCACAGACTCCTTAGCAATATAATGCCAGTTTAATGACATTGGGTCAAAGGGAATGAGCCCATGTACCACTGGATCATCAACCAACCAACCAACCAGAAAAATGGAGAACAAACAGTTATATTATGTAGCATGACAATCCGCTGGTTCTTTGTTTCCTAATTTATCAGTACCTCGTAAAGCACAATGTGATTTCCTAAACAAAGTTTCCATATTCTCCCCATCTTGCACCGGATCATTTGTTCTTGTTCCCTCGATTGAAATTGTCACTGAATGAACAACGATTCATGGATGCACATTAAGTTATCAATGCGATAAGAGAGCTGGAGAGAGATATCAAAGAATGAGTTCCACGAATATTTCCAGCAACTGTATGTACTTTGGCGAAAGCTTATAGTTGCCGAAGGGAACCACTTTGAAGAAAATGTAGTGTAGATAATTCTATTGTTACTAATTTCTATATACTCCACAACTTCCGGGGAATTTTTGAAGCTACCTCGTAATTTAATCATTTTTGCTTGCAATCATATTAGAAACGTCAATATTTCTTTCTATCCCTTTCTTCTCTATTCACTCTGTTCATGCCCCAGGACTACCGTAGATTCATCTGCACACAGCAATGTAAGAGTATGTACGGGAGAAAAGTCCTAGCTAAATTAGTGTAAATGTGATTAGGTCGAACCAGTGATGTGCAACTGTGAATCCATATGTGTATGCACTTCATTGACACCATTAAATCATCTCCATTAATATGTCTAAGCGCTTTAAAAGGAATCTCTGATATTTAAAACTGAAGATTGTCTAAAAATACTAGACATACACATATTCGTATATACGTTGGGACTGTTCATAAATTACTTCAACAATCTGGGGGGGGGGGGTGGAGATGAGATAAGGGAATGGGGTATGAACAAGTGTGACAGTTGTTGATAATGTCGGGGAAGGTAAACATTGTCACAAAATTGTTGATGTAATTGATGGACATTCCATTTATGCGATCCACTACATGTGGATAGTAACAGCTCCAGTTATACGATCCACTAGATATGAATAATAACAGCTTCATTTATAAGATCCACTAGATGTGCATAGTAACAGCTTCATTTATAAGATCCACTAGATGTGCATAGTAACAGCTTCATTTATAAGATCCACTAGATGTGCATACTAACAGCTCCATTTATAAGATCCACTAGATGTGAATAATAACAGCTCCATTTATAAGATCCACTAGATGTGCATAGTAACAGCTTCATTTATAAGATCCACTAGATGTGCATAGTAACAGCTCCATTTATAAGATCCACTAGATGTGCATAGTAACAGCTTCATTTATAAGATCCACTAGATGTGCATAGTAACAGCTTCATTTATAAGATCCACTAGATGTGCATAGTAACAGCTTCATTTATAAGATCCACTAGATGTGGATAGTAACAGCTCCATTTATAAGATCCACTAGATGTGCATAGTAACAGCTTCATTTATAAGATCCACTAGATGTGGATAGTAACAGCTCCATTTATAAGATCCACTAGATGTGCATAGTAACAGCTCCATTTATAAGATCCACTAGATGTGGATAGTAACAGCTCCATTTATAAGATCCACTAGATGTGGATAGTAACAGCTCCATTTATAAGATCCACTAGATGTGGATAGTAACAGCTCCATTTATAAGATCCACTAGATGTTGATAGTAGGAGTTTCATATTTCCTTTAACAGTTTTTGTAACATTTATCATACGTACCAGCCGTGAGACAATCGGAGAAGACATCTAGTTTAGGGTACAGATAGCATGACTACTATATTCTGTTCATGTATGTCGTAAGAGGCGACTAAGACGATTTAGGAGAAAGGGTGACAACTTCTTACCTATGGAAAATTATCATTGTCACTGCGTGTCTTGTCTTGATTTCTTGTTTGTTCTATCACATAGTCTACTTGGATGACAAAGAGATGAAAGGCAGCGGACATAGCATATTTGTCCTTGTGTGTCAACTCCTAAGTGTTCTGTTACTAGGTGTACCATTACTGAAGATTGGTAAACAGATCTGACTGAAGAATGATGGACTAGTTATATCAGAGTTATATGCTATGCTTCTTGTGGAACGTCATGATCCTTGGATACTGCTGCACTGTATTACCGTTCTGCATTTTTAGACATGCATTATTTATCCCTCCCCACTACAGCCACCCAATCCCACCAACCCACACACCCACTCACACACACAAATAGAGAGAAAGATAGATAGCCATGCTATTGAGACAATAAACCTTATTAAATGATTTCGGGTGTCACCTCACTTACTCAACTGATAAGGTCATGTGATGGTGTCAAAAATGATATGGGTTGTCCAGAGTTCACAGCTCACCGTGTTACTTAATCATCATCCTCGTGCAGTCAACAGTAATAAACAAGGCCATTCTTTACATCGTTGAGGAGAATGGTGAATACTTTATTGGGTCTGCTATTGTTTTATTATCTCTACACGATAGGGGTGATGTGGTCAGAGATAATATTCTTGTTCTAAAAATAGTTGTCTTAACAGTGAAGTACGCCCACGAAACTACAATTCTCGATTTCCATGTGCACAAAATCCACGTGTTAGAGACGAGAACATAAAAATCTTCAATATGTGAGAAATTGTGGTTTAGTTCACAGTTAACTTGAGATCTTAATGCACACCGACTAACTGCGTCATTCCTGTTATTATAAATAGTTCGTGTTAGCATGCGATTTTAATTGGTATTGTAATGTGTTGCAAGTCCTAGATTATGACAACAGACAAACCACTAGCAAGTTCTCAATCAGAATCAACAACATCTAAAGAGTTGCCAGTTTTAAATACCTTGGTTCTCTTATCAACAGTAACGGTGATTGCAATGAAGGAGTCAGAAGGATGTTGGCTATCGTGTCAACGAAGCTGATACAAATAACAAACATATGGCTGAGCTGCTTCAAACCAACAAACTAACAATTCTTATGAGCTTGCATATTCGCAGTGGCAATATATTGGTGTGAATCCTGGACAATCACCAACAAAGTGAAAACTAAAATAATAGCATTTGAAACGTAATCTTAGAGAACAATCCTCAGAATACCATAGACCAAAAATATCACCAACATAGTCATCCTGAAAGACATGAATGTAAAAGAAAACTCGCTAAACAGCATTGTTCTTTCCAGTAAACTAAAATATGTTGGCCATATCAAACGCCGTGACAGCTTAGAGAAGACCATAAACGGGGGGGGGGGGATGATGCCAGGGAGACGAAATAGAAGCAGACCAAGAAGAAGGTGAACGCAAGAGATAACAAAGACCACCTGAACATGACACTAACAGAAGCAGGAAGGCTGACTCAAGATCGACAATATTTTGGAAAGGTCGTGATGGCTGCTGCATCCTGGATATGCTACTTTATGATGATGTAGTGTGTTGTAAACGAGTGGTCAATGAAACGCCAAGAAATATTCGGGGATGCCAACAGGAGTAACTATTAATAAAATGTAAATAGAAATAACCTGAGTACTGTAAAATCTAAAACTTGAGTACACTTAACTTGCAAGTATCCTAAAACATAAGAATTCACCGATGTGCAAAATCTGTAGCATCTATGAACAAAATAATAAAAATAGGTAATTTTAGAGAAATTCGCTTCCAACCATGTTTATGAATTAGTAAACGGGCTATATAATTTGCTTTATTAATGTGCATAACCATTGCAATCAGTTGCCACGAGCAGTTGTTTGTATATTTGTTTAAAATGTCACAGTGTTAAAATGTTTAAAATTTGTTTAAGTATCACAACTGACATATGAAAATTAAATTGGTCCTTAGATTAATTTCATTAGTAGCCCTATATGTATAAACACACGTATAACAAATTTAAGAGATATTAAATGCAGATATTTCTTTTTTAATATGCCCATTAAATATTGTCTGTCGAAAGATTGGGCTAGAAATATTTCCCGCTATATTTGTGGAATTGATAGCTTTTAAGACGCTTTGGAACCTTTTTGATTGATGAAATCGGGCTGGATCGTTGTCATGGTGACATAAGCGAAACGTATGGGGACGAAAGTCAATAAGGCACGTTAGTAATCGAAATCAGACGTAGTAGCAAAAATTAAAGTGGATATACAAGTAAAATTAAGGTACAGAAGACTGCTGTAGATACTACTTCGTTAACCGTAGATAGGGTTCTATAGATGAGACTACCAATTTTTAAAAGGTTCGGTTTTTGTTATGAAAAAAAAATATGGATGTAGATTGGTATATTAGTTGACATAGTTTACTTCTATACCAGAGACATCATGTCTGGACTTTAAAAAAAATTTATATTTGTAAACCACGCTTGACGAGTTTACTAGAAACTCTGTTCAACTAGTAGGCAGTCGAATAATTTTTATACTACACTCCGAAATCTCCCATGTGTTATTTTGATATTATTATAACCTCTTCCAACCACAATACGCAAACTTCATTTTGTTAAAAAAATATTTTTGATATACAGTTCCTCTTTAAGCATATCTTTATAATAAAAATACGTTCTTACCGGGTGTCTACACAGTCACTGTGCACTTGTTTGCTGCTCATACGTCGAAGTCGACGATGGCCATTCAGCTCAACTTGGATTATGATGATGATGATGATGTCTGTGCCCGACTGTAATATTTTGTTCATATTTCACTTGTTTATATTGGTAGTGACACTACGTGATATGAATTTTGAGTAGTTAGCGTGGATTTGTGTGACGTCAGTGCAAAGCGACTTTATAGACCCCCTGTACATCTGTGCACTTCTAAATAAACAGCTAATTCCACTTGGAAGGTTTAAATCTTAATCTACACACTGACAGCATCGCTTGATCTATAAAGACAATGACGAATTCTTTCTCAATCGATTTACTTAATACACGTGGCGGCCGTCACTGGAAGCAATCCTCAAGTTCACTTCAAATAAAGGTTTACAGATTATGCTTCAGGATGCGAACGTTTGTTCTGAATCATCGGGTATGTTGACATGCTCTCCGTGAGAAAAGATTTAGTGTTTTCGCAAACCTAGAGTTTGCTTCCCAAAATGGACCAGTCTGTAACACTGATTGCTTTTCTTATAGATAAAATTGTTTCCAGCGAAAAAAAATAAAAGTGGGATTTCATTTTTTATACAATTTCGTATAGTGTCGCATATGTAGTCTTTCTGTTCGTAAATGTCTGAAATTTAGTTCATTCGCAATATTGTTTTATTGCTTGTACTATGTCTTGAATATTTTCTTGGTAATAGCCATTTGGTTTAAACGTCATTTCAGCCTGTTACTATATTTATGTGTATGATGTAATCGTTTTCATTAATTGTAATATTTAATACATATTGTTCTTTGTTAACATCTTTTGGTAAACAGTTTTACTGCAGTCCTACCACTTATCCTTTACTCAATGTTAGTTGCAAGATCTCACACGATTAGTGTATACACATATAAAGGAAATATATCCGACAATTAGTGTATACACGGTTAATTGCAAGGATGGAGGTAATTAGTGTAAGCATGGATAATTGCAAGGATTCAGACTTATAGTGTGTACATGGATAATTGCAAGGATGGAGGTAATTAGTGTAAGCATGGATAATTGCAAGGATTCAGACTTATAGTGTGTACATGGATAATTGCAAGGATTAAGACATATTATCAGTACATGGATAATTTCAAGAACAACAGTTGATGTATACATGTATAATTGCAAAGACTCGAATGTACACACGGATACTTGCAAGGATTAAGACAATTAGTGTTATACACGGATAATTGCAAGAAATAATGAATATACGGAAATTCCAGGGACTCTATTGTATACACGCATAATTGCATGGACTCTAATGTACAATTTTGATAATTGCAAGGATTGACACAATTTGTGTATACATGGATAATTGTAATATCTCCGACTGTTACTGTGTAGACGGACAATTTCAAGGATTCATGCAATTGGTGTATACACAGATAATGCAGTGATTCAGACAATTAGTGTACATGGATAATTGCATGGATTAAGACAATCAGTTTGTGAACTGGTAATTTCAAGAAATCTAATGTATACACGGATAATGGCAAGGATTCAGACAATTAGTTTGTGAACTGATAATTGCAAGAAATCTAATGTATACACGGATAATTGCAAGGATTCAGACAATTAGTTTGTGAACTGATAATTGCAAGAAATCTAATGTATACACGGATAATAGCAAGGATTCAGACAATTAGTTTGTGAACTGATAATTGCAAGAAATCTAATGTATACACGGATAATGGCAAGGATTCAGACAATTAGTTTGTGAACTGATAATTGCAAGAAATCTAATGTATACACGGATAATGGCAAGGATTCAGACAATTAGTTTGTGAACGGATAATTGCAACGATTCAGACACTTAGTTTGTGAACGGATAATTGCAACGGTTCAGACAAATTGTTTGTGAACGGATAATTGCAACGATTCAGACACTTAGTTTGTGAACGGATTATTGCAAGGACTCTATATACGTGGATGATTGTAATAACTCCGACAATTAATGTATACACTGATAATTTCAGGGATTAAGGCAATTAGTGTATATACGTATACTTTCAAGGACTCTAATGTATACACGAATAATTGCAAGTAATTATAAATTTAGTGTATACAGGGATAATTGCAATATCTATAACAATTATTGTATACAGAGATAATTGCAAGTATTCAATTAGTGTAAAGGTAAAGGTAAAGGTAGGTCCCATGGCATCTGCCGTCGGGGATGAAGATAACTCTTCATGTACTAAGCCGCAGCAACTATTAGGTGGGGTGGTCAGTTCCCTTCCTTGCTGTTTTTTTACCTTCCCAATTAATGTATACTGGGATAATTGCAAGGATTCCAACAATTAGTGTATACACGGCTAGTTGCAAAACAGACAATGAATATTTCCATCTGTGAATTACCAGAGATACGATTGTCACAGACTCACATAAGATTTTAACCTGTACACGGAATAGTAAAAGTAATGAGACACATAATATACCAAATCGGCAGTAGAATATAACTCCTAATACAACTTGATCGGGCGTATTCATCATTGCAGATATTATTGTCCATATTGTACTTGAGATGCCATTGTATATTGGCTATTAGTGTAACTTTAAAATACAACAATTGTTGGCTATAAATATCCATCCAGGATATGTTTCAATTGCTTAAATGTTATTACTCTCACAGCAAACATGTAAAGATCGACAACAGGACGTTGAATGCAAGTGTGTTGTGGACGGATTTTGCGGAATTATTATAGAGAGCATGGGACAAATGTGTACGTAACAAAACTAGAGATTCTTGAATGGTCACAAGAATCACTACTTTCAATAGTTAAACGACCATAACGTTTATTATTTGGACATGCATGCTTACATGATTTCCTGTTAAAAACGGTCGTGGAGGGTACCAGTTGAACAGGTTATGGTTTTTCGGATGGACGAATGAATAACACACACTAAATATAGGACTCTCACTTCATGTTCAAGACATGACCGTCTCCAACAAAGACCTGTCAACTGAATTAATTAGGACCCTATTCGTTACGTTTTTGACTATTGTTAGAATTTCGGTTGGTCACTATTTATATACTTGAAATCGCATACAAAAAATAGCCATGGCGATTATAAGTATATAAATAATGTCCAGCAACAATCCAAAGAAGCCCTTCCCCCTTCCAGTCACGTGACAATTCTAGATAAGAGGTCTTACAGGAGACGGCCATGTTAAAGCTTTGTTGCAGTAAATCATGGGTTGGCAACCTTCAAGTGTCGGCGGGTAGGATTGAGCTTTATTCAATTGCTTTTGTTTGTTTAATGAGGGATTAATGCTCCAGCACGACCCTTTCAGCCAAAGACCGGAGTCTATGTTGTTATATCAGACCACATTCGTCCGGTTAGAAACCAGAAAGCTTTTTGTTTTAGTCCTTTGAGCTTCAAGTAATGTGTTCTGAGCTCTAGTACCAGCGCATGTAGTACTTTTAGATTAGAATGACGGGCCAGAATAAATGGATTGACGGTTCGTATTTTGCCCACTCCCGCGATATGTTCCATCAAAATACATGCAAGTTTATAACAGACAGTGTCAAACTATTTGATATAGTTATTTGGTGTGATAACATCCATCAATACTCATGTCGTATTACCGGAGAGCTGAATAAACAGTATACATCGGCGACGGTACCCATGACAGATTGGAATTACACTACTTCAGCGTCCATTATCCATGCAACTACTGTTGCTACCTGTATAATCAGACTGTGTTATCTCTCTCAAACTGATTTACTGCCGTATGACACATGAACAATGCCAATCTTCCTCCAGTTGATGATTTCCTTCTATGTGATTAGATAAACATATCACTCCACAGGATAATGTTATACACCCTCATTGAAAACGTATTTTTTTACATTGATCAGGTAATTAAACTGTTAATACAATATTTGTTCGCATTTGCATACAATCACATGCTTTTAGATCCACTAAATTAGGAATTATTTTGACTGCAGGTCACACTCTAGATATAATTTAAAATAATGTGTTTTTGTGTTATAATTTTCAACATTTATTGGATCGATTTTACAAAGTCACGCCGCGATTAATATGAATCAACTATGGGGCTGTTCATTAAATAAATGTTGTGCCAATTGTTGCCTACTACAGCCACCCCCCCCCTACTTTCCATTCCGATAACAGACACGAATTCAGCAACATCTCCTGCTTAGTAATGTAAATAAAAGGCTTAACCATTATATCTCCCCCCCCCCCAACCTCCAAAATATTCTAGCATAAAACATACGAAATAATTACATCGGTTAAAAACATTTTTAGAAAAATGTTTCAAATGGAGACAATTAAATTGGTATATAGAAACATTATTGTTGACGTCAGTTTGTCACCCCTCCCCCACCCCGTGTTCCTCCATCTATCAACAACTGTAACACTTTTTCATACTCCTCCCCATCCCCCATATTATTTACACACATTATGCACAGACCGTTTACACATAATAGCGAATAAGAATTCAATATATTCTCTTACAATCATCGTAATTATTGTGACACTTTTACAAGAGGTGAACAAACATAAGAAGTATATCACCAGGTCAGAGCATATCTTACTATCCGTCAGAATAGCATTTATCAATCTATCTATTAATTCATTTAACCATCCATCAAACCACCCATGTATTTCGCTCTACGCTCTTGCAGCGCTCTTCAGTGTACAGGTAAGAGATCACTGCTTTCCAGTTCCAACGATATGATGATACTTTTGTGTTGTTTATGTTTGTTGTTGAGAACCGCATTCTTGCCCCCTATTTGACGGTTATTCTACAGAAAGTGTCTTATGTTTCCCTCTCTTTTGATTACCATCTAGTACCCAATTTAATGTTTACTGAGGTCGCCTATTGCCATTCATTGTAACTGCAGGATTGACAGAAGAGTTCAAGTAGAAATATGTTTCTCAAATGAAAAGATTAGGTTGTGAAAGAAAAATACTACTAAAAAAACTGTAAATACTTTATTGAGCTGCGCGCGAACTAAAATGTGCAGTCTTCCCCAGAAAATTTCAGTATTGTTAACTAAGATGTGAGATTAAAGTCTCTTGCTGGGATCGCTATCTTTTCAACATAAGACCAGAATCTATGTTGGTTATACTTTTGTGTTGTTTCCATTTCTCGTACCTATTCACCCGTTTCCCAATGTGTTAGCATGTATAAGGCAGTCATGTGTGCATTCGACCATTTTCTGCCATCTCCTGCAGTTCTGATTGAGTATGATTGTTTTGTACTGCCATTGCCTTTCTTTTTGGAACTAATGAAGGGAGCCGAGAGTGGTTTAGTGCAGATGGACATGGTACTTTCTCTTTAAAACCTTCATGGACTAGCAGTAGTCATGTGTGAAACGTAATAACAATGGGTCTCTGCACTTTTACACTGACCAGTTTTCTGACAGTCTGTTTAGACTCATAATGCCATCATAGATATAACTTGTCATCAATATAGCAGTATCCGCATCCAACAGACAGTCACTACACTACTTAGGTATATCCCCAAGAACCATTGTCCGACTGTATACTCCTTGGTACAAGGCTGTTGACTTAAAAGTAATTATATGTAGGATATTTTATACACGTCTGACCCTAGAGCAGACATTCTCAACCAGGTGTTCACGAGCACAGTAGTGCTCTCGTAATTTGATGTAATGCTCGCGCCATGGAGTTAAAAAAAAAATCACAACACTAACGATCATGAGTTCCCTTTACAAT
This sequence comes from Meghimatium bilineatum, assembly GCA_034231615.1. Taxonomy (NCBI): domain Eukaryota; kingdom Metazoa; phylum Mollusca; class Gastropoda; order Stylommatophora; family Philomycidae; genus Meghimatium; species Meghimatium bilineatum. Next base: position 34,554,453 of record CM067318.1, read on the forward strand.
TTAGACGTTGTTTTACAAATCGAAAAACAACAACAAACAACGATTTCACCATCCACAAATGAGGGAAAGGAATTGGGGAGGTACGTTGCAATAAAAATGGTTATATAACAGGTTTTCGTGTTCACTTTTCTTTCACTTTTTTTTTCATCCTTATAATGCTACAGTGCTCGCACACTTCAATTTTACAAGTGGGCAGTGTTCACCATCTAAGTGGTGGAGTACATCTGTCCTAGAGGATTGAAGTTGCCATCTAGAGAAACTGGTAATTTCGTAATTTTCTAAACAATCACAGAAAGTTAAAAAAAAATCCACTGATTTATCTGAGTGAAAAATTGGAGGGGTCTCAACCATCATCTTCATCAGTGTCGTGGGTAATGTGCCCTCTATTCTGATAGGTATCGTTCACAATATTGTAACGCCCACGAAAATATAAAACGAATAGGCGACCTTTTTTAAGGTAGTAAAAAAATAATCCATGTTCAAGGAAGATCGTTGGAGGTACCTCAGGGACATGAGAACCTCCAAAGGACGTTGAAGACGTTAGGAGCGAAGTGAGAACGTTCACTGCAAAGTTCACAAGAAGGACAGACTCAAATCCATTCACTAATGAAATAGGAACACAGATATTTCGTTGCCACAAAGGATATAGTGCTTTTGTGGAGCCAATTTCAATTATCAGGCACTTAGCATCTACAGAAGTAGCGCAGGTAGCTATTGTTTGGACGGCCTGTGTTATGACCGACGAATAGTTCGGCGATTTTTCTGTCTGGACTACTTGGAACCATCTCCTTGTAGTCCGTGACAATGGCCGACGGTTATAGCGTCAATATTTATCTAGTTCGGAATAAAGCGCAGAGCAACTTGCTCTGTTTACCATTAACAAACACCTACGTTAGTGATCGTTACATCTAAGTTTTTATCCATTGAGGTACATTAGAAATGGCCAATGGCATTTATTATTATTTACGTTTATTTACTCTTATGTCATTTCGCATCAGCTATGCAAATGCAATTTTATTGAATGTTCTTTACTTTGACTACGCCTGGTCAATATTTTATTGTGCTTATTATTTGAGTTCGAGAAATTTGAAAGTTAGACGTTGTAAAAGTCTGGAAAGAAATATTTTGTAAATTTAATTGCATAAAGCATGAGGTTTGGAATTTAATGCGATTACGTGCATTAGATTAAGAACTAGCATAAATGGGGATCATATTCAGATTCGGGGAGTTCGGCAGTCATAGTGGGAATGGGGATTCAGCTGGCGTTTATGGAGGTCGACAGTCAGGCAGTGTGTAGGACAGGCCGAATTATCAACGTCACGTAGATAGATCTGAAACATTGAGAAAACGTCTTCGAATTTTAAATGTGAGAACTAGTTTAGAAACTTCGAAATACGTCTAGGATTCCAAGTATGAGGATGGATTAATGGTGTTTTAAGATAGTAAATTCAAGTGTAAGGGATACGACTAAACGAAAGCAGATTAACATACAAGAAAGAAATTATATTTCTTCTAAGATAAAAATCTGGTGGGTTGCCAGAGTGGAGTTTAACTGCTTCCACCACAAACTGTGACGTAGAGGTCAGGACGATTCTCTAAAAATACTATACGATTGACCATCAGCTCGCAGTATGGAAGCAACTAAGACTAGTGATAGCAAGGACGACCAGAGAAAGTAGATTAGTTTGCGATACTGAACCGTTAAATGCAGAAGCTAACTCTTAGCAGTGGATCTATTGATGCAGCTATTTGATTTCGTATTGATGTACATCATCGATGCTGTGATGTTGTAAACTAGTAGTTGTATCACAAAATAAACAGAAGTCTTCACGTCTAGCTCTATACTTTATTTTAATTAAGCAGATATATTATATGCTGTTATATTTTTTATTAGTTGCTACTTTTTATTCAATAATGACAATCCCATAAACTAGCGAATAATCGGTCGGGAAAGCGACAATTTTGTTGCACTACATTCTAGCTGATTCTGGAGTAACGAGAAACAGACGAAAGAAGAGAAAAACCAAGAAGGCATCGTTATAGTTATTTAATTGTATTTAAGAAATATTTCTCAGTTCAACACAGCCTCCCAGTGCTATATATATATAGTTAGCTAGTTGATATCAATCAGATGCGAAACTGGGAATTTGGACACCGTGGACAACACGTCTCCCCTCATTTAACATACAAATAAACTAATTTCAGTTGTTGCGCCAATGAGTACTACTTTTTTACGCATCCGCTCGAACCTAGTTTCGGCACTCCTGTTAGTTGATTACTGTAGTAATCTGGTTTTTTGTGTGTAATAGATTCAAATGTTGATAACGTTGTGGATGTTTCACATCATCTTACTAAAGGCTGGTATCACTCATTGCTTAACAATCGTAGTTCGGCCTAGGAAAAAACATGCTGGAATACATTTCTATCTGTTATGTGTGTCGATAGTGTTTACTGTTTCCATAGTATCCATCACATTGTGTGCGTCGCACTCAATAGCAGTAGCTTCATTCCAATTAATGTCCCATTATCAACATCACAAGTATCTGAATGAGAAATAGCCCAATTGAACCATCGCCTTATCTGAAATCAGGTTTACTTTTACATGTACGTGTATCATTTGTGGCGCGCCGAGTAGTTTATCGTTACTCTAATCTAGTTATTTGCTCAGATAATTGGTTTTATGTACTTGTTCACTGAAGCATATAGACACTGATAGACACAAATAAAACATACCGACACATGTGATGGACGTGGAGACAGAAATACGGACAAAATACCCATATTTGTAGTCTCCAAAATCCGTATGTCCGGACTCATCGTCTGTTGGATGTGATATCTCTGAATTGACTCTGGCGCCTGGCACTGAAATTTATCACAATCTATTTTGCTAAATTTATTTTTTCAATCATTATCGCATGTCGTCAGTGTTGCCATTAAATAGCACTGCGGGCTGTGTTGTACTGAGAAATATTTCTTAATTTCTTAAATATAAATTTACTAATGGTTAGGGATAGTTATGTAAAACATGAGGGGAAACCGAGAGGGATGGGAAATTGGTCTCTGTCTGCTATATAACTGGCATCTCCTACTTAATATGTTTGCAATGTTTTTTGGTACAGTAAAAGTAGACATCACCACATGGTTAATTGTTTCCCTTGTGTGTGTTTGTAAATTTCCTGTACATCTTTTAATAATATAAATTAAAGAAAAATGTATGATAGTGGTTAGGTATTTAAAACGAAACTATCCAAACCCTAAAATAAATAAATATTTAAATTATTAAATGATGAACATAAACTGTACAAAGATAAGGGAAATAACTCGACTATATGGCTGCGTCTACTATTACTGTACCGCCTCCCCCACCACTATTTAATTGCATGCACTGATGTATATTTTAAACAAATGCATTGATGTATGAAAACAGTATTGTTGACGTCAACGTTTTCAAACGGTTTGTCAAAAACTGTCAATCTTTTCCAGAACCTTTCTCTAATTGTTGACGTTATATGGACAGTGCCATAACATAGCGGGAGTTCTGGTAGCCATTAGAATAGTCATTTGGTCATTTATATTGACCTCTTTTAGTGAGACGCCGTATTGTCTGCTCCAAATGTGAGTCTAATTTGGTTTATAGTAGAGCTTATAACCATGAAAAATAAAGAAAGTCGCAGTTGAGGTAAAGCTGTCACCACGACGACAGAGTAAGAAGAGAAGAGAGCAGCAACTGATACTCTTACGTTTCTTGTTCGTAAACTGTTGTACGTGCACTGATGAAATAAGTGTGGACTCTAGTAACATTTCTAGTCATCATTCACACAGTTAGTAGTTTCATTGTTTCACGTCGCGATACACTTCCATTGCTGGTGGTAACGAGGTAATTTAAACCTGATTACCAGCGGTCGAGAGCCAAGACCGTCTCATACTGAATAAACGAGTACACTCGTAACTTCATCAGAGACTCTGTCCTTGCCTGGAACAGTTGTCTGATAAACTAAATTGGCGTTGAATATTGACATTTTCCCCACCATTTACATTCATCTCTTACTTCAAGATTGAATAGAAAAAATGTAGCCAACAGTAATATAGAATCATAAATAGCTCAAACAGTAATATAGAATCATAACTAGATATCAAGTGAGAAATAAGGCACACATGATTATGATCACACACGTTATTGCTTTTTTAAAATTAAATCTCCAAATCCAAACAGCGTTTATTCATTACTTTTATTGTGAACAAGAGCTCAAAACAGATAGAGAATTGATTATATTCTACTCGGATTTCTCCATAAGTATTATTTTTCATCAACAGAACGACCCAGGTAACTCTATAGATTGCAGCATTCTTGAGACTAACGGGAATTAAACCAGGTCCATTCTAACGACACCGAATTGTCTTGAAATTCCAGTAAACTGGTTTTTCCGTACTCGACTAACCGCATCTCTAATAAAAGATGTGAATTTATCAAGACATTCAAACTGTGCACTCAAGTCATTTAGAACTGACCAATTCAGACAAGAAATATTTCAGCCACAACGAACATCCCGTACACGTATTGAAGTATCCTCAGTAACAACAAACATATAACATCCGTATTCGTACTACAAGGGCCAATACGGTCTTCTTGTAAACATAAATAATATAGAGACAGTGCAACGCTGCTTCAAATAATTGATTATACCAGTATATTCAAGTAGGAAGTAAGAGAGTAAATTAAAAATTCTTTAAAGAAAAAGAAGGAGAAAAAGAATAAAACCCAGTTTACTCAAGTTGCAAGGCGATTCGGTGTCGTTAGAACGGACTTGTTTAATTCCCGTTAGTTTCAAGCAATTTTAATTTATTCTCTTGCTTCCTACTTGAATTTACTTGTATTAGAAATTATTTGAAGCAACATTGTTCTGTCTCTATGTTATTTATGTTTATAAGAAGACCTAATGGTCATTACAGTACGAATACGGAAGTTATATGTTTGTGTTGCTAAGGATATTTCAATACTTCTACGGGATGTTCGTTGTTGTTGTAATAGTCCTTGTCTCCATTGGTCCGTTCTCTGTGATTTGAGTACATAGCTTGAAGGTATTGACAAAATCACATCTTTTATTGGAGATGCGGTTATTGAAATAAGGAAAAATCCGTTTATTTGAGTTGCAAGGCGGTTCGGTGCCGTTGGAACGGAGTGGTTCAATTCCCCTTAGTCTCAAGAATTTTTATATATATATATATATATATATATATATATATATATATATATATATATATATATATATATATATATATATATATATATATATATATATATATATATATATATATATATATAGCTTACAGTATGCCTATATTCAAGCCATGCTTGAGAATGAGTGATCTATTTATGCTGTGGTGGCAAAAGTGACTAACATTGATTCTATCGATTGACTGTCAAAAGTCACAAAATTGATTCCATCGACGGACTGTCCAAGTCACAAAATTGATTATGATTATATCGACTGGTTGTCAAAAGTCGCAAAATTAGTTCTATCGACTGGCTGACAAAAGTCGTCAACATTGATTCTATCGATTGGCTGTCAAAAGTCACAAAAGTGATTCTATTAATTGGCTGTAAAAAGTCACAAAATTGATTATATCGATTGGCTGTCAAAAGTAACAAATTAGTTCTGTCGATTGGCTGTCAAAAGTAACAAAATTAGTTCTATCCACTGGCTGTCAAAAGTAACAAAACTGATTCCATTGACTGGTTGTCAAATTTGCATAATTGATTATATCGAATGGTTGGTAAAAGTCGCCAACATTGATACTATCTACGGGTTGCATGCTTGTATTCGATATCTGCATACAGAACAATGGAAAATAGTGGAGAATATCTGCAACGTTTTCCATACATATGTTTACGTCTTCTGAATAGGAAACCCCCTCTTAAAGTTGTGCATATAGTTCATTCTTGGAGCCTTCTATTCTTAAAGTTGTGCATATAGTTCATTCTTGGAGCCTTCTATTCTTAAAGTTGTGCATATAGTTCATGCTTGCAGACTTCTATTCTTAAAGTTGTGCATATAGTTCATTCTTGCAGACTTCTTGGTGTGAAAGAATGCGCTAGAAGAATATGACCCCTCACTCCTCCCCTCTCCCCTAAATAAAAAAAAAATGATATATTAATAAATAAACAAAACAAAAAAGAATAATATAAAATACAAATTATATAAAATTTAAAAAGAGTATACATAGGAAACATGAGCTTTATCAATCGTATTTCCTTTTAAATTGAATAAAACAGTAGCAGATTACGTAAAATCATATAAGAATTTTGCCCATTTTGCCCATAGCCGCAAAAATAAAAAATAGTTGCATGCCTCTAGCCTTAAAATCATATACATAATTACATATCCATTGCTGTAAAATCATATAAATCATCACATGCCCCATGTCGTAAAATCGTTATATCCAAAGACACAAACATAATAGTGAACTAGCTATGATGTTGAGACACTCGAAGACCAGATCTGATAATTCAACCAGTCTGAATGACCAACGGGATTATATGGTTTCATTGGGTTATGTGAACTGGATTTGTGAGTATAAAGGACAAAGTGGGAACGATGGCAGACTGTTAGTGGACATTTACGAAGCATGAATAAATTATCTCTGGAAAAAGTAATATACATCAGTATTGGAAGGGAATCCACAACAATGAACAGACTAAAAGAATTGGTCGGGAAAATATACAATTAGCTATAAAAACAAAACTCCAGGTTTACCAGGCGCTTGTCCTCAAACTTTCCTGTGCGGCAGCGAAACAATGGCGACTAACCCATATGCACCAGGAGAAACGACTAAACAGCTTTCAGATGCGGCGTCTTCGTAGTATGAGTTAGAGTGCAGACCACAGTCACTAACATTGGTGTATTGAAAAATACAGGCAATATCACAGTATTTCATATGCTCATTCTGGTAGGTAAATATGGAAACAAAATATTATATAAAATAGGTTAAATAACAGTTTTACGTTGAACAAAGCGCAGAATTGTTGGGTATTTTTCGGCGAAAAGGTCTTTATCAAAAAAGAGATTAGCAAACAGATTGGAACTATGTATGTTACATGCAACAGACCTGTTTACTGTATAACACCACTGTTGCACGTAGTCTCCGTTTGAGTGTGTGGTTTCGTTCTGTATGTTAGTTCGTTTCTTTAAAATGATTTTTTTTAAATGTCGATCATGGTATTGTTAAACGATAAACTGCTATTAAACCTTTTTTTAATATTTATATATTTCAAATATTTACTTACCATTCATACAATGGTTTGGTCATCTGAAAAGAATGCCGTGTTATTCATTAGTTTATTAAGCATATATGAATAGAGGACAAGCAGAAAGAAGAGCCAGGGGTAGACCTAGAGTACGCTGGATCGACATCAAAAAGACATTACGCGAACACCAAATAACATTATCTGAAGCTGCCAGAAAAGCGAGAACAAGAAGAAGAAGAAGACTTACCATTCGGTGAACAATGTTTCTGCTGTCTCTTATCACTCATTTTTTAACTCGGCTTAATCTCGACAGCATAAAATTGCTGGTACATGTTCGAAGGATGGAAGATAACAGAATACAGTAGGATCTACTTTATGGGAAATCAGTCTGGATACAGATCTCATGGTCGACATCTACTTCGGTACAAAGACGTATCGAAACATGATATACATGATACATGCATTGATACGGAATCCTGGCAACATTCTTCTTCTGCGTTCAGCATCTGTTGTCATATTATATTGTAAGGCCTGTCGTCGGGGCGAAGTTCACTGTCTTTTCCAGGTCAGAGCGGTTGCCACATGGCAGGTCTGCTGTCTCTGCTCTTTGTATTTTGGGCAGTACTGAAGTATGTGTTCTGGAGACTGGGTTCCTGATCCACGTAGACATTCATCTGTGTATGAGATCCTCAATCGGTAAAGGTGACCCAACAGTATGCAGTGGACTGTTCTAAGGCGAATTATTGTGGTCTGTTAATATCGCTGGAGAAGTTTGTATTCCACTTCCATTTGTTTCTTCCACTTTGCAGTGTATGTGTTCTGGATTATTGTTTTTCCTTCTCCGTAGGACAGTGGGTGTCTGTGTTACTCCATTTCGCTTCCTGCCTTTGACAGTGCATCCTCTTTATCATTTCCTGTGATTCCACAGTGTGATGGTATCAGTGTAAGGGCGATAGCTGATGATTTTTGGATCTATCTTAGCTCATGTCTGATATTGTGCAGAAGGCTTTTATTTCTGTTGTTCTGGGTTGATTCCAGTAGGGATCTGCACTCTGTGAATATAGCTATCTTCTTTGGTCTTGGCAGTCCTGGTTCAGTGAAGGCTTTCAGTGCTTGATAGATTGGCAACTGCTTCTGCTCTAAAATTAGAGGAGTATTTCCCGCTTGGAAAAGCTTTTGATATTGTCTTCCCATCTTTGAGTCTTATACAAATTCCACCTCATCCATTCCTTACTGCTTCTTCTGCCGATCCATCTGTGTAGACATGTGTCCATTCCTTGGGATTGATAAAAGAAAAAGCAATAGCAGTTAGTCCAAATGCTGCACGTTTAGGAAAACATACAACATGATGGTACAAGTGGGCCTGTGGTTCCTTGTATATACCGTGGAAGACTCTTTGTGGATCAGATTGGTCTTGTGAGTCACATCCATCATCGCCATAGATCGCATATTAAATTTTTATATCATAACAATAATACTATCATATGAAAAGTCTGAAAAGTGCCTTCTACTAAATCAACGAGACATTTAAATAAAGAAAGCAAAGACAATTTCCGAGTAGAATTCAAGGAAGAAAAAGAAAGAATAGTAGCCCGAAACATTTACGAAAACACATAAGTGTTTACCAGCAACATCTGTATATCAGTGAATTGTATTTGTAATTATGGTTATATAAAACTATCGCGTTATATATGGTGCATAGCAGCACCGTAGATATGTCTTTAGTAATGCCTTTAGTTCGTGGGAAGGTGTGTTACAATTCTCGATTTGCCATTAGATTTGTGATGACTTTTTTTCAGATAGTCGTTAAATGTTGTGGGGGGCGGGGAGGGGCGTGTTATCAATAATTTTACTACGTTCACTGTATTAAACGTCATGCTATGATTTTCTAAGGAGGTTTGAGCCCCCGAATCCCCTCCCTCCCCTTATTTACTGTGCTGGCTTATAATATTATATGGGGATTCTAGATTTTTCCTTGGATGATCTGCGAATATTTATTTATTCAACATAATGGTTTAATTCCTTTAGCCACATACAATTAAATTAAAACTATGTTTACTATACGGAGCGCCGAGTATTAGCCTGTCTTCTGCAGATATACAGACCAGTTCATCCATACATGGTCAGTTTACTGAAACTACAGCTTTTCCGATGCAGTGTGATGATATTGGCGGGAGGAATTAAAGGATATTGTTGCGAAAATGAAACTCTAGATTGAATAAATAATATACTTCTACAACTTTTGCAATATACCTGTTATTTTTGTACTTATGTTAGCCTGGGAAAATTCAACTCAAAATAGCTTTTTTTCAAAATGGTTGATGGCTAGACAAATCTTATAGTTCAGAGGTGGGCAACTTTTTTTGGCACAGATGTCCTGAATGTTCATTTCCCGTGTGGTATGCAGCCAACAGTTATTTTTTAAAGTATTTCGCAGCACGAAGTTGTGTATGCAGAGCTAAGGACCAGTTCATTTGTTAATTTCAGCTTTGCGGACTAAAAAATGGTTTTCTTTTGTTGGATTTGTCCAGCGGGCCGTATTATGTTCACAACTGTTTTAGTCCGATGACCGCACATCACTGATGTCGGTGTTATATATATTATAAAACAGTTTAAAATATGTATGATGCTATACTGAAGAAAGTTTTAGAGATGGGTAATGTCTTATGGGTGTAACATGGTTCAAACATACATCAAGGATGTCAAAATGGAACAGTAGAATCATAACGCATATTTCCAGATGAAAATGAGATATAAATTATCTTTAACCGGTCATTTTCTTGGCTATCATCAAGCAGAAATTGGGAAGAAAACAGTTTTCTCAGCAATAACTGAGTTTCATTGCTCAGTGGGACGCCAGCTCAACACTTCCTTGTCTGAGATGGTTACTCGATCATTGCTGGTTTTCGGGACAGGAAATGGACGCTAACGAAGTGTCTCTTCACGGACAAAAATAGGACTCTTTCTACTTAAAAAAAAAGAAGATATTTCTAAAATTGTGTGGTTGGAATCAGTATGTATAAATATAAATACTGATTCCAACCGCACAATTTCAGAAATATCTTCTTGTTTAAAAAAAAAAATGTCTTGTCGTCATTTTCTGCAAATGTCTTTTTTTAGAAGCAATGTTGACATATTTTCTCATACATGAGATATTATAAAGATTATTGACTATGAACCGATGATATTGATATCCACGCATATCTATACGTGTCCAGTCGCCCTAACAGATATCGAAGGCATGCATGCTGAATAGTTCTTTGTGTTCCTCTGGTCAAACACACTCATTTCTTTGTTTCTCTTCACTGAAGGTTCCCATTCCTAATTGCAACACGCTTAATCTCTTCACTGAAGATTCCTATTCCTAATTGCACCACGCTTAATCTCTTCACTGAAGGTTCCTATTCCTAATTGCAACACGCTTAATCTCTTCACTGAAGATTCCTATTCCTAATTGCACCACGCTTAATCTCTTCACTGAAGGTTCCCATTCCTAATTGCACTACGATTAATCTCTTCACTGAAGGTTCCCATTCCTAATTGCACTACGCTTAATCTCTTCACTGAAGGTTCCTATTCCTAATTGCACTACGCTTAATCTCTTCACTGAAGGTTCCCATTCCTAATTGCACTACGCTTAATCTCTTCACTGAATGTTCCCATTCTTAATTGCACTACGCTTAATCTCTTCACTGAAGGTTCCCATTCCTAATTGCAACACGCTTAATCTCTTCACTGAAGATTCCTATTCCTAATTGCACCACGCTTAATCTCTTCACTGAAGATTCCTATTCCTAATTGCACCACGCTTAATCTCTTCACGGAAGGTTCCTATTCCTAATTGCACCACGCTTAATCTCTTCTCTGAAGGTTCCTATTCCTAATTGCAACACGCTTAATCTCTTCACTGAAGGTTCCTATTCCTAATTGCACTACGCTTAATCTCTTCACTGAATGTTCCCATTCCTAATTGCACTACGCTTAATCTCTTCACTGAAGGTTCCCATTCGTAATTGCACTACGCTTAATCTCTTCACTGAAGGTTCCTATTCCTAATTGCACTACGCTTAATCTCTTCACTGAAGATTCCTATTCCTAATTGCACTACGCTTAATCTCTTCACTGAAGGTTCCCATTCCTAATTGCACTACGCTTAATCTCTTCACTGAAGATTCCTATTCCTAATTGCACTACGCTTAATCTCTTCTCTGAAGGTTCCTATTCCTAATTGCACCACGCTTAATCTCTTCACTGAAGATTCCTATTCCTAATTGCACCACGCTTAATCTCTTCACTGAAGGTTCCCATTCCTAATTGCACCACGACCAACACCAAGTGAAACCGAAAACAAAATGCATCATCACTTCATCTTCACGTGCGGAGGCTAAATGTTGTTATGAAGACATGCTATATAGTCGTGTTGTGTGATACTATTGTTGATGGTTTCAAGCGGAAGGCGGAAAAAGCGCTTCAGGGATCACCAGAGAAACTTTCTCGGGCACTGCGGCATCGATCCCGGCACCTGGGAGACTAGAGCACTTGACCGCTCATCCTGACATACTCAGATCGCTGCTGGCATCGCGAAATATGAAAAGGAAAGAACACTGCGGGCAGTCCACAAGCGCAAGAAGCGGAAGGACAGTTCGAAGGTTCTCCTACCCCTAAGCTTCAACACTCCTGCATGCGCTGCAATAGAACTTTTCGTGCACGAATCGGACTCATCGGGCATCTGCGGGTCACAAGCCAAATTAGATAATTGCCAGTTTATTGTTACTATTATTATTTTTTTTTCATCGCATTCATTTGTTTTTCATGCCATGCTCATCTTCGCTTGCGAAGGACGAACATCATCAACAGCATCATGGTTGCTGGTGCGCTAATAACAGTGGTTCTCAACCTTTCTTGGATAATGGCTCTCTTGAGGGTAATTTTCTTTCTGGCTCCGTCCCCTCCCCATTGTTGTCTTAAAATGGTTATTAACTTTCTGTATAGGTCATACTATAAGGTACTTCTTCTTCTTCAGCGTACATTCTCAAACTCTTGCTGAATTCTTTTGTAGCAGGACTTGTCTGTTAGATTTCCAGTAGAATGTAGTCCAGAGAATGGAAATGCGCTGTGTTTCCGTTTTATTTGCGCCAATGGCCCGACATATCCGTCTTCGGTGGCATACTGTAAGGTTTATACTCTTTATTTCCATAATTCGTATGTTTATCTTTCAAATAACACCCTTCCTGAACACGTTCCCCAATTTAATGTTTTTTCTTTGCTTCCGAGATTTTTAAGTCCCATTGGCCCCTAGAGGGAGATATATGACCCACCCAGAGAACCACAAATGTATTTCACTACTCACAACGTACAGAAGACTTCACTACGTCCTCCTTGCATATTCTCATTTCATTGATTATCCACTAATTCTAGTATTAGATAGGAGTCGGTCTGTCTTGTCAGTACAACTAGCTTCCCCTGGGTATTAGATCCTTTCTCATACCTAGGTGGCAGTAAACAGCTACAGATAACATCCACTAATTCCTAAATTAACCAAGTTTGAACCAATGACTGAGAGTAGACCTTGTGACAAGTCGTCTACTTAATTTTTAAATGGAGTCTCAGTCAGCCATTATAGGGTCTGCAGTAGCAACCTCAACCTTCAACGTCATAATGGAGGTAGTAGTAGCTCTATATGTCTCAATACCTATGACAATGATCACAAACAAGTACTAGCTACTAGTTTCCATAAATATATCTCCAAATACAGTCCCAACCGGTAAAAACAATTAATTTATAGTCTCTTGTATTGTTAGCTATCAATTGATTAATTTCAAGATCGACTTTTCTTTGCACCAATCTCTACATTTTCTGCCAAGAGTATGCATAACCTCGTAAACATTTACCATTGTTTTGTAAATTTGAGAACATTCTTCTTCTTTTGAATGTGATTTCTGTTACCCCACCTATTATTCTCACGGCTTGCGTAATCAATTGATATGCCAACCTTGAATCTAATGTCGTGCTGTGTTATCAGCGTATCTGATCTACACTAACGCCTATATACCTTTTTGTATTGTGGGATAGTGGAGAATATATTTTAAATAGAAAGTACAAGAATGTACAGTATATAAAGCATGTGTTTGTTCTATATGCGCTCTAGATTTCTGAAAGTGTCTGATCCATATTCGACAACAGACATAACTAACTGAACCAACTGATGAAAGAAAAGAACAATTAGTTGGTGCTCAAGTTGCACGCCAAATCCAGCAAGAGAACGCGTGCAGCGGAGTATACGTGTTTGTAAGACAAATTGTGATCATTGAATCAGGACAGTAGACAAAATAAGGCAGACTTGTAGTGTTCAGCAATTTCCCTTTTGAAACAATAGAATATGATAAACATGATTAGACAACAAGTAAAGCAGAGGGCAAGTCACATTCCTTAAGGGTTTTCACATAAAAAAATGATTCATGTTATTGCAAGATAATGCAACCTGTCACGATATTGAATTGTTACTCCAAGATAATGCAACCTGTCACGATATTGAATTGTTACTCCAAGATAATGCAACCTGTCACGACAATGAATGATTTACTCATCTAAATCTACTGGGTTTATATCAGCTTTCTATTAAACAATTCTACAAATAGCATCATACTATACACAGGCTATAGCTGGAGCCGTGATACGTTACAGCAAAGTCTTTATCGTATATACTGAAGTGTGAATGTGACTATTTCTTTTCTTTATGAACAATTCCTGTAAGGTATAATGTCATATGTAAAAGTTAATATTCGCCTGGGTTTGGTCATCTTAGGGTGTTGCATCTTGGTCACCTTTACTCTATATATATTGAGCGGCAAACATGTTCGATGGCGAACATAGAAAGATAGGATAACATGAAGAAATTACAAGAGAAACAATTCACAACAATCTCCTCAACACATCTATTATGTCAGTGAAAAATAAGCAGAATAACATATATACTTATATATACACTCGTATACACACACGCACCTACGCATGCACACACATAGATAAAGATAGTGATAACACATGTTGCTGTACAAAATAATGTATAATACGTTCATTGGGCTTTAGCAGACATTTTAAATATTGAATCAAAAGTGACTTTTAACTACACGGCCGTTAATTTAGTTTCATATATAAAGTTTCATGGATTATATATAATTTATATATGTTGCTGACTACTTGCTCATGTATAATATTTGATGAGTTATAACATCACTTCATAAGATGAGTTATAACATCACTGCATACGATGAGTTATAACATCACTGCATACGATGAGTTATAACATCACTGCATACGATGAATTATAACATCACTTAGTACGATGAATTATAACATCACTGCGTACAATGAATTAGAATAATAGTGCATACGATGGATTATAACGTCACTTAGTACGATGAGTTATAACATCACTGCATACGATGAGTTATACCATCACTGCATACGATGAGTTATAACATCACTGCATACGATGAGTTATAACATCACTGCATACGATGAGTTATACCATCACTGCATACGATGAGTTATACCATCACTTAGTACGATGAATTATAACATCACTTAGTACGATGAATTATAACATCACTTAGTACGATGAGTTATAACATCCCTGCATACGATGAGTTATAACATCACTGATAACGATGAGTTATACCATCAATTAGTACGATGAATTATAACATCACTTAGTACGATGAATTATAACATCACTGCGTACAATGAATTATAACAATACTGCGTCCGATGAATTATAACATCACTGCATACGAAGTAGGTTGCTATTATGATTCACACCTGCACGTATCGTTCCATATGTAGACATCACAATTCATCGGAGAGCTGGAGTATTTTATTTTGACAGACACATCAGGAGTTGAACAATGAAACTGAGAGAAGACCGACGATTGTGGTTATATCAGACAGTCCTAGAAGTTGAATAATGAAACTGAGAAAGAAGGACGCTTGCCATAATATCAGATCAGAAAATAATTCTTCTTCTCTGAACATTAATATGTTTTTTGTGTGTATTTTTGTCTGTGGCTCACTTTTATTTTTGTCAATTGTTTATTGCGACCATGTTCGCCATTTTGGAATGTTGCTGAATGTGCTGGTAAACATATGGTGGACATTGAGAGAATAAACATACAATGTCCTGTAGTTGAATACAAGCAGATCACATAATTGTTCACGATCAATGTGCGCTAAATTGTGGTCAGTTGGGGTCAGCTAGATAGTATTTATTCAGCGATTAGCAAGAAATGATATCAGTTGTCTGGCACGTATAGACTTTGCCAAGTCAAACTCAAGCAGATAATAGAAACCTTAGCAAGGTCCACCCACATAGTGCAGCATCACGGTAGCTGGTAATTTCGATGCTCATGCGGCACATTTGGCTAGTGCTTTAGGGATTGACCCCTGGACTGTATAAATTAAGATGAAATAGGATTTAATGAACCCCTGAATTCTATAGACTAATATGAAATAAGAATTAATGAGCACATACAATATTTATGGGCTTTTTGTCTTTGTTTGACGAAGACAAAGAAGTTAGGAATGGATAGAAAAGCATGAACAGATGTACAAAAATGATATTTCCTGCACTAGATAAAAAAACATGTCGGGTCTCTATGGTGAACCGTATGGTTCTTGTGCATCCATATGTGAACACATAAACACTTCAACAAGTACATGACACAAATGATTATTATCACATGTGATGGACGAGAGTAAATCTGTTTTTGTTTTTGACAGTTTTCATGTGAATTATGTTTAGCTTCACTTTACAAATAGTATTGTTCACACAATTGTATCCTTATTTTGCATGCAGGTGCACAAGAACCATTGCTTTCAATAGTGAAACGACGAAAACTAGCATGGTGTGGACCTATACGGAGAAATAATTCCTTAGCAAAAAAATACTTCAGGAAACGTTGAAGGGAGGAAAAGCAGGTGAGGGAAAATTAAAACACGAACAGACAATATCAAGGAATGGACAGGACAAGATTTTCTCTCACTCATCAGCATCGTTGAAAAATAGAAATCGCTGGAGGATTCTGTGTGCTGAAGAATCCAATGTGGTACCCCTACGACCCTGACGGGTTACGGGTCGATAGATATATCCTTCTTTTATAACGTATCGAGATGTAAGGAGTTCTTTTAGAGATCGCAAGTTACACATGAGAATTCCGATTGTAGTGTTGGTCTCCGTCTAGACTTGACATATAATCTGTGTAGTCAGGAGTTTCTTGAAATATTTTGCCAAGAGTTCTCTCACAAATAAACACGTCCTACAGGATGAATGACCCCCACATATAACTACCATACATATGCTGAAATAATTCCGTTCTTAATTTCATGAGATATGTTTCTTTCTGTTTATTTTGAATGTCCTCCCTTTCCCAGAACTTGGCAAACATCTAGAGAAAAACGTGGTTATCGCTGTACCTTGTCCATTAGTAATATCTCTCTTTATGTGATTCCGTCTGGTCGTGGAGATTTGTGTTTTCTTAGTCCAAGATGACCAGCTCAATTTCAATCTTACTCGGATGTCCTGCATAATATCGAGTATTCAATCCGTACATAGTACGTCGAACGTTTTTTCAGGTGCCGGTTTGTTTAACATTTGGATGAAATAATCGGGCCATATTTAATCTTCTGTTGTATCATCTTTATCATAAATGTTTCTGTATTCTGCAGCATTCACTGTTAATGTCCTGGCAATAAAGTAAATATAGTTTCATATATTTCTTCTTCGAGTTCTTATACCATATTTCATAAATGTCTGTTTATATTGTGCATCATTTTGTTATGTTTCCTTCTGATGATCATCTCTTTAAAAGTTATTGCATATTTATAAGATTGTGTCACATAATTCGTAGCTCTTAATGAGGTTGTCTTTTTGTTTATTTTTTTCGGAAGTCAATTGCTGTGAATGTTTCTGCAGTGGCTTAATTCTTTTTTTCTCTATTTCAAACGTTGGCAATATTTCAGCGGTGACTCATTTCTTATGTTAATATAAGTGGGACAGTGTCTTCCCTATCGCTACAATTTATAATTTAATATAAGTGGGACAGTGTCTTCCCTATCGTTACAATTTATAATTTAAAAATAAATAAATCATCATAGCATTCACTATTGACATCACAAAACATCACACTGAACAATGCGCATCATTACAGATTGATCTTCTTGAGACCTGCGGATACCCTGACATCACAACACCGACATAAAGAAAAATTAATGTTCTAATAATAAACGTAGAAATCACTATTTTTAAACTAAAAAAAAGAGTATAAAAATAAAAAAAATAGATTTTCCATTCACTTTTACCGAATATTAGCAATCTGAAACATAGATACTGTACTATAGTTTCAACACAAAAAAGTGTTTCACCTCAACGCACACAGTCACAGGAAAGAAAAGATGTTGAATATCAAAGAAGTTGATAATCCAATATTTATTATAGGTTGATAAAATGATTATATTGTTTTTACTTGATCTGCTTAATTTCTTAGTGTAAACATATCTATGATATTCGTTTTAGTTCTATACGTTTTTGTAAGAAATGCTAGCTTTCTAATTATATAGCTTAATTCTTTTCACCATAATACTAATACTCTTTATTAATGTATTTCATCTTCGTATTGAAGTTTCAAGAGCAATATGTATTTCTGTTAACAGTTGCCCCATAAACCATTAACAATTTAATTTCTCTGTTGATCCCACAAATCATTAACTTCTCCTACATCTCATGTTAATCAAGTACAGCAATACGATTTCTCCTGTTGGTACAATGAACTATTGAATAATACGATTTCTCCTTTTGGTGTCATGAACCATCGAATAATACGATTTCTTCTGTTGGTGCCATGAACAATTGAATAATACGATTTCTGCTGTTGGTGTCATGAACCACTGAATAATACGATTTCTGCTGTTGGTATAATGAACCATCGAATAATATATTTCTCCTTTTGGTACAATGAACCATTGAATAATACAATTTCTCCTGTTGGTGCCATGAACCATCGAATAATATATTTCTCCTGTTGGTTCTATGAACCATCGAATAATACGATTTGTCCTGTTGGTGTCATGAACCATTGAAAAATACGATTTCTTCTGTTGTGCCATGAACCTTCGAATAATACGATTTCTTCTGTTGGTGCAATGAACTATTGAATAATACGATTTCTCCTGTTGGTACAATTAACTATTTAATAATACGACTTGTCCTGTTGGTACAATGAATCATTGAATAATACGATTTCTCCTGTTGGTGAAATGAACTATTGAATAATACGATTTCTGCTGTTGGTGTCATGAACCATCGAATAATACGACTTGTCCTGTTGGTACAATGAATCATTGAATAATACGATTTCTGCTGTTGGTACAATGAACTATTGAATAATACGATTTCTCCTGTTGGTGAAATGAACTATTGAATAATACGATTTCTGCTGTTGGTACAATGAACTATTGAATAATACGATTTCTCCTGTTGGTGAAATGAACTATTGAATAATACGATTTCTGCTGTTGGTACAATGAACTATTGAATAATACGATTTCTCCTGTTGGTGAAATGAACTATTGAATAATACGATTTCTGCTGTTGGTACAATGGACTATTGAACAATACGATTTCTGCTGTTGGTACAATGAACTATTAAATAATACGATTTCTCCTGTTGGAGCGATAAACCATCGAATAATACGATTTCTCCATTTGGAGATATTAACCATCGAAAAATATAACCTCTCCTGTTGGTCTAATGAATCTCATACCAATATTATTTTTCTTTGCTCGTCGAGATAACGTGTAGACCACTGTATGAATATCATAGCAATCTGTTTTCCCAATCTGATCGCATAAGTATCATAGTAATATGTATTCACGTCTGGTCACGTCTGGTATTCACGTTTGGTAATGCCAGAGTAATGCGTTTCTTCATTCTGGTCTACTAGAGTAATGTGTTTCCTCATTCTGGTTTCCTAGAGTAATGACGTTTCCTTATTCTGGTCTACTAGAGTTATGGCGTTTCCTCGGTCTGGTCTCCAAGAGTAATGGCGTTTTCTTATTTTGGTCTCCTAGAGTAATGGCGTTTTCTTATTGTGGTCTCCTAGAGTAATGGCGTTTCCTTATTGTGGTCTCCTAGATGTATTTCTTCATTCTGGTCTCCTAAAGTAATGGCGTTTTCTTATTGTGGTCTCCTAGATGTATTTCTTCATTCTGGTCTCCTAGAGTAATGGCGTTTTCTTATTGTGGTCTCCTAGATGTATTTCTTCATTCTGGTCTCCTAGAGTAATGGCGTTTTCTTATTCTGGTCACATGAGTTCTATGGAGCTGTCCATAAATTACATCAACAATTGTGTGCTTATTTTTTTCTTCCCCCCCTCCTCCCCGGCTTGTCAGAGAAAAGAAAGAATTCAGGGGACCCACTTGCTTAACTATGCCCAATTTTTTTTAACTCAATAGAAAACATTAAAAAAATTGTTAGCACAAAACGTTCCACAAACTACATTTTTTTTTTAGATGTATCAAATAAGATTTCAAATTCAAACAATTTCATTGGTAAAAACATTTTCTCAAAATAATTTTATTGATGTCAGCCTTTAACAAACCCACCCTCTGCTTTGTCAGTACAATTTCTTAGAATCTCCTTCCCCTACTTGTTAAACTCATTTATGGACATCCCCTATAGTACTAAATTATTCTCGTGTGGACCAAATTCTGATGGTCCAATGTATCAACCTGTAGGTTTATATTTTCTTCCTTTACTTGTTTTTCTGCGGTGTTCTATTACGGCAGTCTCTTATAATCCATGTTCCTGCTGTTAGTAATTATTTCTACTTCGTGCTTACACCTCAGTCTAGTTTTCTCTATCAGATTACCCTCTTTATCCGAGGTAATATTGTTGTAAATTGTTTGTTTCTACTTAATGTTGATAATAAATGATTGTTAGCAAAAAATATGTAAATGATTGAAATCTGGTTACCCTACAATAAATGATTGTTAGAAAAGTAGTAGAGGATTGAAATCTGGTTACGCTGTAACTACTCCGTTTCTCTCACCAAACCGACACGCCGCATGCTGAGAGTTCTACTCATAGCACGTAACTCCGTAGCTTTAAGCAATAATCTTCAGCGATCTCCATAAACATCCACTTAATAAACAAGACGTCTCAAGTGGGTTTTGAACACACGAAGCTTGAGCACATAGTGAATCGCTCAATGGCTGCGATTTTAGGAAAATCCCCAAAGAATGATAAATACACAAATAAACGCTTGCGACATACATACACTCATATACATACGGGAACACAAACATGCATGCATAACGATACAAGAACCATTGCAGATATGACGACGCTACTAGATTAATCTGTTGGGTCTCAGGAATACAGAATCTTCAAATAACAGCTATACCAAAACAGGGATACGTTTTGGGGAGGTTAAAGCTTATAGTTATTCGTAATGTCCAAACGATTAGGTTTCCCTTGCGACTGGAATGGAAAATAAATAAACGGGCCATTTATGCGCTCTTCAGCTGACAAGTACTTCCGTTTACGGAACGAAATCACCCTACAATGTATTAAATACAGTCCGTTGATGTCAGCGCAAATGTACAAATTGAGATGACTTGTAACTCAGTTATCTGAGTTGATGTTGAGCAGAAATTGTCACATAAATGAATATGAATGAATCACAAGGTAAGTTGATTCTACCGTGGGCTGTGATGACTTACTGAATATGAGGGTACCACATAGTAAGTTGATTCTAACATCAGCTGTGATTAGTTACTAAAGATGAATGTATCACATGGTAAGTTGATTCTATCGTAGCCTGTGATTAGTTACTAAAGATGAATGTATCACATGGTAAGTTAATTCTACCGTGAGATGTGATGGGTTACTGAAGATGAATGTATCACATGGTAAGTTGATTCTATCGTGAGCTGTGATGGGTTACTGAAGATGAATGTATCACATGGTAAGTTGATTCTATCGTGAGCTGTGATGGGTTACTGAAGATGAATGTATCACATAGTAAGTTGATTCTATCGTGAGCTGTGATGGGTTACTGAAGATGAATGTATCACATGGTAAGTTGATTCTATCGTGAACTGTGATGGGTTACTGAAGATGAATGTATCACATAGTAAGTTGATTCTATCGTGAGCTGTGATGGGTTACTGAAGATGAATGTATCACATGGTAAGTTGATTCTATCATGAGCTGTGATGAGTTACTAAAGATGAATGTACCACATGGTAAGTTTGCTCTGGTATGGGCTACTGAAGATGCCGATATTGTACTGTGTGCACTGATATATTCTTGTCTAGACAACATTTTATGTCAGATTAAGTTTGAATATTATATGAGATGATGGACAATTACATTGTAGAATGTGTTTGTTTTTTTTCATCTGAAAAGCGAATACTGTTTGAATACTTATGTTATCGAAGAAAAACATCAATCAATCAATCAATAAACCCATAACCCTTCAGGGTCGTAGGGGTACCACATTGGATGCTTCAGCACACAGAGTCCTCCAGCGAATTCTATCAGCGATGCGGATGAGTGTGAAAATATCTAGCCCTGTCCATTCCTTGATGTTGTCTGTCCATGACTTTATTTGTCCTCCTCTGCTTCTTCCATCCTCGACAGTTCCCTGCAGTATTGTTTTTGACAAGGAATCGTGCCTGCATACATGCCCGAACCATGCTAGTTTTCGTCGTTTCACTATTGAAAGCAAAGGCTCCTGGACACCTGCACACATCTCTACTTTATTTCTTACGTACACATTGGTCTTATGTTCCCTATAGGAAATTCGTAGAATTCTTCTGTAGCATTTATACTCGAAAGCCTGTAATCTTCTCTCCATGTCCGCAGTGAGTGTCCAACTCTAACAACCATACAACACAACAGAAAGCACCAGCGACCTATACAGTTTGATTTTCACTCCAACACTGATGTCCAACACTAAGAAAAACATAGTACAGAAGCAATCACGTTTAGATTACCAATAATAAAAATCCGTAAACTAAACACTCGATACCAAAATATTGGTTGCACAAATGAGCAAGATATAAATAATAGTTTATATAATATTCATATAAAGTGGCACTGTATTGTGATTTCCTCTTACACGTGTATCAATGCTCAAGACTATATTGAATGAAATACACATTAATTTGTTAACTATTATTTGTGTCATTGAAATTATAATATTATTTCATACTTTTCTCCCTCATAATTTCTTTGACACCAATAAAACAACCAGTGGTCATTCAATATGGTGTTGAATATAGTCCATGTTTGTTCACGGCAATCATGATGTTTTCTACCCTTTGGCCTTACGCCCCGATATTCTTGTGCTATATGCTCTTATTGGTATTTGGTTTGGTTTCATTCTCATAAGGTGACCGAACCATTTTACTTGCTGTCTCTCAATATGTTCAATACATGATAGTATACCAACTCTTTTCCTAATTTCTTCATTTCTTATTTTATCTAGTTTGGTAACCATTGCAGCTTTTCTCGGACACTTGATTTCACATGTAATGATTTTTCTCTGCTGCGAAGCCGAATTCCGTATAAGTCGATTATATCACGGTTCTTAAGCTGTCCTAGTCCATCTATCAATGAGATCAGATCAAGTGTAGTCTAGTTATCGAACGTTGACTTCAACAGATTTTTGACATCACCTTCTCCTTGACATGTTAATATAATATGACAAAGTGTGATGTGTTAATTTCTTGTTGCATTTTCTATATTTAAGGTAAAGGTATGTTCCATTGCTACAACCTGCCATAACCCTTCATGTACTAAGTCACATCAACTATTAAGTGGGGTTGTCAGTTTCCTTCCTTGCTGTATTTACCTCCCCTAACTCATGCATCAGGTACTCATTTACAGCTGAGTCGACTGGAGGAGTGGTCGTGTCAAGCGACAGATCACAACTCGGTTTTTATTTTGTTCTGACGTGGTTTACAATAGTTTACGATATCAAGCTCACTATCAATTAGGCTAATGCGCTCCTCTATATGTAATCTTGTTCTTATCCTTTCTAATAAGAAATCACCAGTGTGTTGCATCTGTTTTCTATGCTAAATATTTACTAAAGAAATAAAATAGAAATGAATAAATGTTCACAAGAATCAATACTTTCAATAGTGTAACGACGAAACCTTGCATATGTTAGACATGTAACGACGAAACCTTGCATATGTTAGACATGTAACGACGAAACCTTGCATATGTTAGACATGTAACGACGAAACCTTGCATATGTTAGACATGTAACGACGAAACCTTGCCTATGTTAGACATGTATGCTGACATTATTTTTTGTCAAAAACTATACTGCAAGGAACATACGAAAGTGAAAGAAGCATAACATAGTGTTGGGGGTGGGGGGGGGGAAGAGAAGATCAAAGACAAACAACACAATAAAACTGGTTAGGTAAAAATGTACATCACTCATCCACATCGTTGAAGATAGAAATCGCTGAAGATGGAAATCACATGAGGGCATCGCTGAAGATGATGGAAATCACATGAGGGCATCGCTGAAGAGAGAAATCGCTAAGATAGAAATCGCATGCAGACATAGTTTCAGATAGAAATCGCTGAAAGGTAGAAATCGCATGAAGACATAGTTGAAGATAGAATGACGACATTTTCTAGTGCGTGGTTTCATATCAATAACATCTCTGCCTACATGCATATATGTGAAGGCACATAGTGATCAATCATGTGTCAGCTGGATTTCTTGAAAACTTTATAAGTGGTGGTCTTCTTCTTATGGTCAGTGTAAGAACCCACTGCTTAATGGAAAAATACTATATATGTATATAAACATTGAAGTCGTTTTTAAATTTACATTTATTGAATTTAAAAAAAATATTTAATAAATAAATAAAAATAACAAAAAAAATATTCCTCCACAGAGTCTACAAGACCATCCAAACCTTATGATGCCAACAAAAGACCAACAATCGTCTATTTCTAGGAGGAGAACCACGACCCACGAGCCTAACACCAAACGCACCAAGTACAACAAACAAGTCCTTCTTAGGACTACATCCCAATCCCCAATATTTTTTTTGGTCCTTATAAGGACACGCAGACCAGACCCCAGGTCAAATCACCAGTACCTAACAGGACAACCCAGGCCATTGGGCCATAATATGCGCCTCGATATAACTAAAGGAAAACCATTCCACGGTTGAAAGGGCGTGTCTGAGTCTAGACAGAAAAATCCACCAACTAACAAACACATTATGGTCCATGCCGTGTGACGTTTGTTATCATATCTTGTCACAGACTTCTATTTCGTGTGCTGTCAATCATTTCTAATATCGCTGTTCTCCTGTGCCACAATGCTAGGTGGTCAAGTATCGTCTCTCTCGGTCCTCTCCTACTTCTTCTGTTCGCCAGTTGTTACAATGTGTTTCATCTTTCCTCTTCCTATGATGTGTCTCTTTCTGATGTGGGTAAGCAGGACTCTTTTCGAATTAACTCCTTTCAAGATATCTTCATTTACTCTATTAATATGTTCATGGTGTTCTTAATATTCTTCTATAAAACCCCATCTCTTTTCCCAATAGAATTTTCCATTGTTCTGCTGAGAGTCCAAGATTCACTTTCATACATCAGAATTGGTTCTATATAACTTCTAAGAACTCTCTTTCTCACATCAACTGACAAAGATATATTACATATTGTGGTCTTCAACTTGTGAAATGTTTCCTTTGTCTGGACAATTCTACGTGTGACTTCTTTAAACAATCCCTCCATCTGATGTTATTAATGGGTAGATCCAGGAATAGGGTAGTAAAGATTTGCTAGTTAGAAACAAACATAATAACACACATAAGGGGTGCAAGGGGAACGCATTGCTCTTGGCGGACCCAGGGTTAACAGATAACCAAGATCCCAAAAGTGCCTCATCGTGGCGCACCCTGGCAACAGAAATACAGCGGCTCGTGCTGATTCTGGATACACCTTTTGGGGATCCGTGATCGTGGAGGACATTCCGTGTCCGTGAATGTGGAGGTAACAGATGGAAAGAACTTTGACTGCAAAAAGACATGCAATATCTGCGACACCTCTGTGACAACACATGCAGCAACACTGTCGACACACAGTGAAGCTAGTAAGTTCGTTAGAAGCATTGGAGGGCGGCCAATGTAGTCGGTACGAAGCAGGCAGATGCCCCAATACAAATAAAAGCACAACGAGTACACTGAAAAAGATGTACAGCGCTAGAGGGCAGCGTCATGTGCAGAGAGCACGGAAAACGGTTCGCTGCAATTGGAACTAAAGTATTGCTTGCTCGAGACAAGCTTCTAGTTACCGGTGATCCCAGCCTGGGCCCAACTCTACTGTCGAGTCTTTCCTATACCGGAAGCATGCTCGCGGAGAAAAAAGGTTCAGTACCCGATGGGCACAGGCATAGCAGTCCGAGGCGACAAGCACTGTTCAGCTCTATAACAAAACGCAAGTCCCTAACATTCCTAAATATGTGTACAGATTCAGACTTGGACGAGGGGTTCACGACGTTGGTGAGCAACACTTCGGCTAAGAGGGCGAACGAGCTCGATCCCAACTCTTCTGTCAAGGTTTTCCTAAACCAGAACCAGGCTTGAGGATGAGAAAAGGTTTAGTACCTGATGAGCACGGGCACAATACGTCTAATTACATGGAGCAAGTTCACTGGCTGCGGAACGCCTTGTGCAGGACAGAGGTGAAGGACAAACCGTCTCGGTGTAGAATCAGTACACATTCGCTGTCTGGCGACAGATAGGAAGGCTGCCACAGGCTTGGGTAGCCTACCCGAATTGTCAAGGCATGCCGAAATCGGATATGCTAGGCCTACAAGGCGCATAACAGTGGCACAACGTAATCACGCTCCCGATTACGGAAATCGCATGGATTTATATGCTGGTTACAATGGAGCGAACGCAAAACAAACAAACACACATAAATCGACGTTTCGACCGAAAGGCCTTTATCAGGACAACAAATAAAACAATTATAACATATAACAGAAAACGAACAGTAATGATATCGACGGTCATATTGGTATGTGTAGTATGGATTGACCGGAAGAGTTGAAATGACACCGGACAAAGAAGATACAAAAATGACCACAAACATATTATTGATGTTATTAATGCACAAGTAAGTCGTGGTTTATTAAACGGATAGCTTCTTCTTATTGCAAAATGACCATTTCCAAGAGGCAAAAGGCCATACAAGTGGTGGTTATCTCTGATATTACCAGTGGTTAAAATTATGCCAACCACAAAAATGCTTCATCCACACATTCCTTCCACCACAAACGCCATATTATTGGTGGTATTTGGATGTGTGACATGACTCAGTTTGTTTTTATGTGTTATTAGCTTTCTAGGAATTTAAACATTTTTTTCCGCCGAAGGCCGATGTGTCGGACCATTGGCGCAACTAAAACGGTGACACAACACAATTCTATTCTCTGACTACATCTTACTTGTAATCTAGTAGGACCAATGTCCTGCTATAAGAGAGATCCAGCGGGAGTTTGAGAATGAACGTGAAGATGAACAGTTAATTTTTGTAAATGTAAGTACATGAATATGTGCCTCTATTGTGCACAGGCGCGCACACATACTCGCACACGCACGCACACATACACACACACATATATTGATATATTCTATTGTGTGTGTCTAAATGTCTGTGCATGAGAATATATATCAATCTCTACCTGTGAAAGTGTATGTCTACACACACATATATGTGAACCTGCTTCTAAATCCGTGTAAACTACTGTGTTTCTAGATGTCTGTGAGTGAACATGTTTCTAGACGTCTGTGAGTAAGCGTGTTTCTAGATGTACGAGAGTGAACATGTTTCTAGACGTCTGTGAGTGAAGGTGTAACTTTTGAATATAACAGAGTCGTTGACAGAGGAAACTATAATAACACAAGTCCTCAACTCTTTATCTCCACTAAGATATTAAGAACAAGTTCCTTGACCCACCCATCGTGCAGATAAGTTGATGGAATTCCATTATTATGGTATTTTCTAAATGTAATATAGCTGATCATTAATACCGTTATTGCGATAAGGAATTTATAAAAATTGTCGAGTAAAATATTAAACATAAAATATAATCTTTACAATTACAGATCGTCCTGTAAAAAAAAAACAACCGCAAAAGACCAGATATTTCTATACGTGTATACTTTCATAAAATATATTTCAGACAGCATACATGCAATGTAACAAGTATAACGTCATGAAATGCTAGCTATCTCTCCAATAGTCTGGATTTGACATTTTCTGATGGCGACAGTTAATAAAGTAAACATCCTATCTCTGAATGTTAAAATATTGTTAACATCAAGTGTACGCTGCCAAAATATCAGCAGATTTACTTCTACACACTTGAATCAACTCTGAGCTTTTAAATCAGATCAGAAACGTGACAGCGCAATGTGGACACACATACAAAATGGATTATATTTTGCCGCTGTGTTTGAGAATGTCTAAGTGTTGTTCTTTTTTCCTATTTTCTATAGAAATGAGCTGAGATGAAAATTGTTACTACCGTATCATGTATATGTTATCAATAGCTACACTACTTCCTTGTTTTTTTCCTCTTGTTTTTTCCTGGCATTCTTAAAACAGCCCACCAGTCTCTAATGTATCATAGTTTACAATACGTGATATAAAGGAACCTTGTGAAAAGAGGTATTACCAGATGCTACTATAGACATTTGTTTAAACTGTAGAAATACACTATTTACTTTGTTTGAATGTGCCTTTGAATGACATGAATTTGGTGTTGGTTGTCGCATTTTCTTGTTGAAATAATTGCATCTCAATCTCAGTGTTGCATGTGTTTCCATATATAGTTCAATTTACTCTCCCTAAGAGAAAGCATGTTTGTTGAATGTGTTTCATAAATAGTTCAATTTACCCTCTCCAAGAGAAAGCATGTATATTGAATGTGTTTCCATATATAGTTACAATTACTCTCTATACTGAGAAAGCTTGTTCTTTTTACAAATTATGATGTTAAAAAGTGAGACATTATCACAGAAGACAGTGTCGATTGTCAATCGATATACGGACCTATCGAATTGCTAAATACTGTCATGTGTTAACTAAGCGAGTCCAACCTAAATCGTCGATGATGATAGTCGCTCATGCAACAATGAGTTGGCGTATCTGACAAGATAATATTTGTAGTGTTCTGGCAAGTTCAGAGTTGACGTTTCTGACAAGATAATATTTGTAGTGCTCTGACAAGTTAAGAGTTGGCGTTTCTGACAAGATCATATTTGAAGTGTTCTAACAAGTTAGAAGTTAACATTACTTGCAAGATAATATTTGGAGTGTTCTGACAAGTGAAGAGTTACGTCTCTTGGATATGAAGCAAAGCCCTGAAATACCCCCCCCCCCCATACTACAAAATAAAAATCAAAAAAAATCGTACTAACAGTTACATGGGCTTTATTACGTGTCATTTCTAGGAATCTAAACAAACAAACAAATTATTATCTTACTTTGGATCATGTCTCAAGCCTGTCTGGTAACGTTTGACACTGCCAGCCAACGAGAGATTTGGTGTGAGACAATATTCTCAATGAACGTGTTCATGCTTTGATTTATCGTGATAATTGTGAACCCACAGTATTCAGTGATATGCTTATCCTGCTTGTAAAAATTGTAATAAATATATATTATGTATCTCCTCCTCCATGAGACAGTGACACTTGGAATGTTCATGTTATCGTCTATATTAGTAGAGGTAATAGAGGGATATAAGTATGTAAATTTGTACCTCTTAGCACGATTACTTGTGAGGTAGCATATATGCATCTGTCACACTTCGCAGCGCTAAAGCATAACCAGTCTCTAGTATAGAAGACGTGTAGAGAAAATGTAAAAATGACCTGAAAGACCCATTTTGATTATTTCCATTTGTCGGCCTCATCAGTTTTTGGCATGCGATCTCCAAGTATATATAGACTCCAGACATATTTCGTTTGTATATACTAACGAAAATCACGACAATGATTTATAAAAAAGTAATGAATGACGTCCACATTAATTCTGAACAGAGGTCTTATAGAAAGACGAAAGTCACGACTGAAGTGTCTACCGTGTGAGAACATAAATGAATACGTTTTCCCTCACTCACGTGCAGGTTGTGGAGGCGCTGTGAATCCATGTTAGGCAAGAGTCACATTATTGTGGAGGTGCTGTGAATCCATGTTAGGCAAGAGTCACATTATTGTGGAGGTGCTGTGAATCCATGTTAGGCAAGAGTCACATTATTGTGGAGGCGCTGTGAATCCATGTTAGGCAAGAGTCACATTATTGTGGAGGCGCTGTGAATCCATGTTAGGCAAGAGTCACATTATTGTGGAGGTGCTGTGAATCAATGTTAGGCAAGAGTCACATTTCTCATAGTGGAACCGATTTTAAACTCGATCAATGCCGCAATGTAGAAAGTTAATCGTTTTACAAACTCAATTTTTATCTGGTCACGTTACACACTGAGACAATCACAGTTTAGAGATGAATTACATACTGTTGTTGTTTATTAGTTCAACCTCTTGTCACGGACGTTGGTAGACCTTTATTTGTGACCATAAAACTCACCAAATTTCTTTGGTGAACAATTGCTTCACTTTCATGAGAATTATTGTGAACTTATTTTGAAAATCGTTAATAGACATTGCCTATAAATTAATTCAATATTTTTTGTCAACTTTTCCCCAAACATCAGCATCTGCCAAGTATTCAGAGATAAACCACAATCCTCTTTCTTATGTCAAAATATTTAACCCCTCCCTCCGACCACATTTCTATTAAGCAACATCAAAACTACATAATGATTTATAGACTTGTAGAAAAAATTAAAATTCAAGCAATGGATGTATACAAAATCAGAATTGTTGATGTCAACTTTTGTATCTCCCCTCCTCCAAAGTTTTAAGGATGCCATTATATCTCAGTTTCTCACATATCTTTGTAACTCAGTTTTTAAGATGCCCTTGCAATTCATCTTTTCACAATGCTCTTATATCTCATTATTTCAGATGTCCTTATTTCTCAGTTTTTCAGATATCTTTATATATCAGTTTTTCAGATATCTTTATATTTCATTTTTGGTCTGCCTCTTGGCTGTTGAACAGATGTGAGCTCACTAGGAAGGATTTCTTTGGTTATACAATCGTTTCAAACAAAACTATAAACAACCGCTAGACTATAAACAACCGCTAGACTATAAACAACCGCTAGACTATAAACAACCGCTAGACTATAAACAACCGCTAGACTATAAACAACCGCTAGACTATAAACAACCGCTAGACTATAAACAACCGCTAGACTATAAACAACTGCTAGACTATAAACAACTGCTAGACTATAAACAACTGCTAGACTATAAACAACTGCTAGACTATAAACAACCGCTAGACTATAAACAACTGCTAGACTATAAACAACTGCTAGACTATAAACAACTGCTAGACTATAAACAACTGCTAGACTATAAACAACTGCTAGACTATAAACAACTGCTAGACTATAAACAACCGCTAGACTATAAACAACCGCTAGACTATAAACAACTGCTAGACTATAAACAACCGCTAGACTATAAACAACTGCTAGACTATAAACAACCGATAGACTATAAACAACTGCTAGACTATGAGAAATAATGTGAAAAGATCATTATTGGACTTCAATCCTTCTAATTAACCGTCATCTCTCCAGCCACCACTTCGCCGATAAATCTATCAGACCAGATCAACTAGTTTGAACACTGCTGTACAAAGATCGTTTGTGAGTATACCATAGGGAATTCGGTCTGTTTACATTTTTCACTACTTCATGGTTAGGCAGTCTGTGAAGAATGTCAGATTATACTTTCCGAGAGAATGAGAGAGATTATTTTGGAGAGTCGTATTTTAAATTGAACACACACTCATATGTGATATTATTGAAAAAATCTTCTTTTTCTTATGGATACCCTACGAGAAGACGAGGAGTAGGTCGAACGAGACAATGTACATATTAAGAGAATAGTAGTAATGGGTGAGACTAGAGGAGATGGCAGAAAGTGCACCATCTGGAAAGATAAGAACGTGTAATCAGCAACTGACTGGGACACTGAACTTATATACTTTTAGATTGCTGACGAAACGACAAGTAGAGCATATGTGGGAATGCCCACAGTGCTGTGACGCTTGCTCCTAATCAAGAATCAAGAATATTTTTCTTTGGTCCATGTCGTGTGGAGTTGGTCATCATATCTTTCCACAGCCCTTTATTTCGTGTGATGTCAATCATTTCCTATACCGATCATCTACCATACCACAATGCTAAGTTATTGAGTATCTTCTCTCTTGGTCTTGCCCTACCCATCTTGCTCTTCAACGTGCCCGCTGTTACAATGTGTTCCATCGTTCCTCTTATTATGATATGTTGTAAAATATGGACTGGTTCTTTCTGATACGGATAAGTAGCTATCTTTTTAAATTAATTTCTTTCAAGATATCCTGATTACTCTTGTTATCTGCCCATGGTGTTCTTTTACATTCTTCTATAAAACCATATCTTTGTTGCCTCAATACAATTTTTCACTGTTCCTGAGTGTCCAAAAGACACTTCCATCATTATAAGTGGTTCTATATAACTTCTAATAACTCTCTTTCTCACTTCAATTAACAACGATATATTACATAGGGCAGTTCATCTTATGAAATGTTGGTTGTTACCTAAGAAAATCTACATTTGACTTCTTTAATAAATTTTCCATCTGATGTTATTAATGTACCTAAATATTTGAATATGTTGATTTGCTTCAGACTGATCACATCTACTTTAATGTTGAATTATGGACGACATTTATTTTTTGATAATACCATTGCTTGTTTGTTTACTATTCAGAATAAGTATTTTGTGTTGAGATTATTGAATAATTACTATAAGAACATATAACAAAGGAATATTAGGACGTAAAGCCAAAGGTAGATAAAGAAAACGGTGGAAAGAAAACATCAAGATAGCCTTGAACAAACATGAACTAAATGCAACCACGGCGACAATCTGGCCTTGGAACGACAGATTAAGCTCCCATTCCTACGGTTAACGTAAGTGCAAATACTATCGACCATCATTCATCTGGGGTCAGACAACAGACAATAGAACAATTACGGAACAAGAAATTAATGCATAGACAACGTGACGGATCAACTACAACATGAAATACACTTACTGGAATACACTTACTGAACCACTCTTACTGAACCACTCTTACTGAACCACTCTTACTGAACCACTCTTACTGAACCACTCTTACTGAACCACTCTTACTGAAATACTCTTACTGAAATACTCTTACTGGCTGATTGAGAATAAATATAACGTTGAAATGGTATAATACCACTGATGAGATGGGTAGAGAACAACAAGAACTGAACAAATAATTGAAGGAGGATATGAGTGGGAATAGTGATGGTAAAGACATCGCATGAGAGAAAAGGAATGTGGGTAACGGTTGCTAATGTATATGGCATGCATTAATAGGACAAGCGGACAATATAAAGATGTGCATTTTTCATAAAACTTCAGAAACAAAATAAAGAAAAGAGGAAGACCAAAAAGTGTAATCGTCTCATTTTTGAATTGGGTACACTCAAGCCTTTTGGACTCAATTCCGACCACTCCTATGTCTAGTACTGGGTTGGTGTGGTCTTTATCTTTATTCTTTTTGTTCCGTCATTTACTCTTCTTTTTTTTTCGTTTCGTTCCCACACATATTTACGTTTTTTATGTACTTTCTGACCTACCGGCATCTCATTTCCATATTTCCGTTGGATGTTGTGATAATTTTTCCATTCGTCGTCTTTTGATGTTTTGTTTATGTCCTGATACAGAACTTTTGGTTGAAACGTTGAATGTGATTTGTGTATTGTAATTTTTATGATTTCTTGTGTGCGATTCATTCATTACCTACTAGTTTTAGCTATAGTCTATCGTGTCTGATTGAAACGACATATAAACCTGTATTTTACATAAGTCTAATTATTCAAAAACACTAAGAAATAACACAAAACAAAATCTTCAACTCCTGCATAATCACAACATTAGCATATGGATGCGAAAGTTGGAAAGCAGCATCATACTTAGAACAAAGACTAAACATCTTTGAAAATAAATATCTTACATGGCTACTTAATATGCGTTGGTCAGACTTCAAATCAAACACAGTTGTCAGACAAGAATCCAAACCCGAAATAAAGGAAGGACGAAAACGGATGAGCTGGACCTCGAACGTCCTGACCACAAGAGGTCAACCGGGGTGCAAATAATCACAGTTCTGCTGTGGAACTTGCAGCACAACGTACTTCACGCTCCCCGGCGGAAATCACACGAAATATTTGTTTTGGTTATATGAGAGCGAACGCAGAAGAAGAAGAAGACAACAATCAAAACAAGAATATGTATCCACCTATATTAGAAAACGTCGCTGGAATTACATCGGATACACACTGCGAATGAATACCGAAAGACTCCCCTGTCAAGCTTTGATGTGGTCACCAAAGGACAAGAGAAAAAAAGAAGACCAAAAGAAACTTTATGTAGAACTATTACAAGAGAACGTTTCACCATCGGTATCAGAAACAATGAAGATCTAAAGCAAATTGCAATGAAACTAGAGACATGGAAATCTAAGACACCCGCCCTATGTGCCGTCTTTGGCCCTAGAGGAATAACTAACTAACTAACTAAAGTAAGGCTGCACTAACAATTCTTTGCGACAAGTACCACAAATGACAGTGGGTAGAAAGAGGATATGAGTGTTCCCTACCCAAATCACACTAGGTCAACATCGTGTGACAACAATACCTCAAGATCGTCATATTGTACTGGTGAATCTCCTCCATCGATTACAAATAACAACTCAAACAGCAGTAACTTTTGTGTGTAAATTCGTGTAACTTGTAACATCTGTCTTGTAACACAGACGCTCTAAGATTGCTCTATTCTTATTACATTCCAACGCGCAAACAGGCTGTCGTGGACCCAAACAAATATTATAGACGCCGCGACATGTACAGGAAGGCTTTTGATTGTACCTCCGAAAAAAAAAATTCCGTCCTAACCGTGGATTGAACCAGTGACCTCAAGGGTCGTGGGACCTCAAGGATCCTGGGACTTCACGGGTCAACATGAACACGTCGTTGGAAAATTCAAGCCGCATCTCCTAAAACAGAGAAGGGTTCAGGGAGTTCATTTGGAATACAACATTCTGGAGAGAATACGTCACATGGGATGACTTTGTTCTTGGACTATACAGGTGGTACGTTTTAATGTACTTCAGTATATATAGACACACACTTGTGTGTGTGTGTGTGTGTGTGTGTGTGTGTGTGTGTGTGCGTGTATAAGTATATCACGATTAAATTACACAAAAAACGATTACTTGGAGACTGTTAATGTATTAACATGGCGCTAGGATGTAATCAAATCCAACAACTAAAATATTGACTTCATGAATCAAAACTGAATCAAAACTGACTCCATTTCTCAACATCAATAAAATTCACTGTTTATTCTATTAGTAGGTATTATTTCATATTGATTACGGGTTTAGAGATTATTGAATTGTTTTACTGTCGTAAAAGGAAAGATGATTACCGAAGAATGTTCGATGTACGCTAGTGTTGCTGATAGAGAACAGTGCACAGAATAGGTACTCTTACGCTATCAATGTCTGGACTTCAAGCGTCCGTAGTGATATTTGCGATGATTGCTGGTATCGCGACAAGTCAAACAAGACATAAGCCTTTCCGGACTGACAGATTTATTATCATCAAATGCCGTCTCCGCAACGAAGTTTGGCTTCAACAGACATCCATCATCCACTGACTCTTGTCTTGGTAGTGCACTATGCTAGACTGTAACCTGTGTATCTCATGACGTTACCCTCCCACTTGGATCTCGGCCGATCTCTTGCTCGCTTCCCTTCGACTTTACTCCTAAATAAGGTCTTCAACAAGGTGACATGTATTTTGATATATCCAAAATATTTTATTTGCTTGATCTTTATTTTCTATTTCCTCATACGAAGTGTTTGTTAGAACATCTTCGTTGGTGTTCGTCTCTTTCCACGATCTTCTCCCTGTTCTTCTATATATCCACATCTCAAAGGCATCATTTCTGTCTTCTAATCGTTTGTTTATTGTCCATGTTTCTGGGCCATGCATTAACCTATAATAGATGTAGCATTTTATAATTCCAATTCTTAGTTGTTTATAATTTATAAAACGTGTTTGCCAATTTATACCGAGTAGCAAAAACGTTCACGTGATATTTACAATACGTTACATAAAACATGTTTTAAACCCACAGATTTGCTATTATACTTGATACTACGAAAAGGAAAAGTCAAAGGCCGTTTTCCACTAGCTTCCTCCAATAATAAACAAAACCCGTATTAAGCATTACTAGGAAAATAACAGCAGACGTAGAGGCAGATATAGTCTTGTAAAATATCATAGATGTTATATAGGCATTCCATACAAACCTTCCATGACAACAGCCCCACAATACCTACAGCTGTGGCTGACAAGAGTTATTGAAACTTATTACCAGATGTAGACCACCTTACTCGGAGGACGCACAAAACGCAATATCTGATGTAAAGACACCCGCACTGGCAAAGTACATACCAGACCAAAAAAAAGCAGAGCTGCTGAAAAGTCGGCAGATGTTTATATATCTGCTGCTTTACATTGTTTTATATATGAGGGTACTTGAGTACTTTTTAAATTTGTTCTTTTCTGGGGGATATTTTAATTGGTTGAAAGCATGACTTCCTTAAGGACTCTTTTTCTACTTATTCTCCATTCATATTTATATTTTTTTTTATTTCTTCAGAGCCTGGTGCCTCATCAGATGTATTTACAATAGTAAGTTGCACTTCTTTGACATATGTTAGCTGGTCTTCGTTTTCCCTTAAATCCGTATCGAGTGTTAGGTATGTAGCATTGCTTTGCGTTGGCCCATGTCCTCCTGATTAGTTTGATGAACATATATATTAAAAAACATTATATAACATACATCTCATCCGATGTCAGTTTCTGCCCTGTCTCAACCTTCAAGCCTGTACTATTTCCCTTCTGTTCTTCCCTTTATTGACCTATGTAGCATTCAGAACGTGTACAAAAACACCCACTTTATGTCCATTTATATAACTCTAGAGCAGTGTTTCCCAACCTTTTTTTAACCATACCACACCCAAGTCTTTCTAATATTCTGATTCATGAGCCCCACGTTAGGAAACACTACTCCACAGAATTGTAAAGACACACTCTGATAAGGGGTAAACGTGTTGCATATATAGTATGTTATGTTCCTGTAGACATTTTGGTCTTTCTATTCGATAAACTCTGAAACTTGTAATTGATTTTATACGTTTTTGCTCCAGGGTGATATAGAATTGTGAGATGCGCTGAAGATGTCAGTTTGGAAAATCATTTCGTGTGATTGTTAAAGTGATCAAAATCTACAGCTACAAAATCCCGTTCTGTAACTCCCTAGCGGTAAACATGCAGTATTTGACAGTTTTATTAGACAGTTAAGTGATATAGTGATGCTATTTCATTGGAACTGTCGCCAATTGTAGTTTTCAATATAGCTGAACGATAGATTACGAGACCCTAGAGGTATGAGGACCAGGTAAAGAGATAACTACTGTCCCAGTTTTATGGTAGGGGGCTTCCTTGTAGCTATAACCTGAAATTTAATTTGATTTGATTTTAAATACAATATCCAAAAATGATTATATAAACGTGAACCAATAACAGAAAACCCACAGCACTCACATTTCGCTCAAAATAAGTATCAGACTCTTGACTGTATTTGTAATTCATTAATATAGCTAACTTCTTGAATTGTAACTTCGGAAGCCTGATTTCCATGTTACGTATTAAGCTATTCGCACTGCTCAGCGCGGTTGTAAACCATTTCTGCAATATAACGTTATATCCTTTTGATATATGTTTTGATGTGTTTCGCTTTTGATATATTTCTCCACACATTTCAATAGTGATGGTCATCGTGATGCCCTTGATATCAAGGTAAATGCACTCAGATCCTACACCACTGATCTAGGTATGCCTGTGAAAATTGGTTTATTGTGGAGTTTCATACCGTTAAGTTTTTGTCCTTTAATTCTGACCATTCATTTGTTTAAATTATGGTTGGTGTGGTTCTCGTTTTATTGATGTCCACGTTGTTTTCAGTAATAGTTTTTCCCCCACTTTTTTCGCAATTCTCATTTCCGTTTTCAATAAATCCCGCTTCCATGAATACTCGTTTACACATATGTCATTGTCACCTTGAACGTCGAACTGTTTAATATCTGTGTTCTAGTGTCTCTATGATAGTACCATTGTTTCTGTTTATTTTGAATATTCTTGATAAAGATCGTAATGTTGAAACGTTGAACATGTCTTGCACATTATTATTTGTATGATTTTGTCCATTTACCATATAGTCGATAGTCTGTTGGTCTTCGTAAAAATATGACAAAACTTGCTTTTTATGTAAGTAAAATCCTTTTGTTATGTACACAAACCAGATTTTTAAAATCCTTTTCAACTAAACTTATTGCTAATATATTAGTATGTGTGTTTCACCGGAATGTTTACTAGAATTATGGATATGAATACCATTCAATGGAACAGTATACATATGAGAGTAATCTTCCAGGAATATTCCACAAAGCACAATATGGAAAGTTTGTTTCTGCTATTCAGGAAACCATCTTAAACAAAATCAGACACTAGGCTATCCAGGTCATACTATTTACAGAAATGATTCGGGCTCAAAGGCTTTGTTTCTGAGAAATTATATATATAATATTAGCGTAACGAACAATTTAATACTGAAAACTTAGAAAGAATTATTGTTACAATTTAATGTACATTAAAGGAGATTACAATAGTAAATAACATTAAAGGAGATTACAATAGTAAATAACATTAAAGGAGATTACAATAGTAAATAACATTAAAGGAGATTACAATAGTAAATAACATTAAAGGAGATTACAATAGTAAATAACATTAAAGGAGATTACAATAGTAAATAACATTAAAGGAGATTACAATAGTAAATAACATTAAAGGAGATTACAATAGTAAATAACATTAAAGGAGATTACAATAGTAAATAACATTAAAGGAGATTACAATAGTAAATAACATTAAAGGAGATTACAATAGTAAATAACATTAAAGGAGATTACAATAGTAAATAACATTAAAGGAGATTACAATAGTAAATACATATGTAATATATGATGTTCACAAAGAATGACTTAGATGTATTAAATATGCAAACACACACAAAAACCGCAGTAACTTTGCATGTTGGTGATGTTATGATGCTACTGCCCACAACCAGGTTTGGAGAAGTTATCATAATAATAATAGTAAAGCTGGAGAGACCAGGATGGACTTTGTGGAATATTATAGTTTGATTTTACTGAATAATGATTCACAAAAATCAGTCCAATTCTGACTCGGCAGTAGACATTGTTATGATAACAGAAAATCTCACATCCGACATATTGTGGAATATGGGGGACACAAACTATGATCACCTACCTATTACAATTGTTATACATTAAGAATATAAACATAAACTAGAACAGTGCTTACCTATTGTCCAATACAACAAAGATAATCTGGATGCCTTTCAGCCAGAACTTAACGACAGAGACAACAAAATTCCATTTGGATAATAAAGATGACATATTAATGAATAATATTATAAACAAATAATATTACTAAAGAACTACTTACAATTACTAAAACCATATTCGCTATGAATTGTTTTGTTTACAGTCCATGCTTCACATTCATAAAGAAAAGAATTGGTTCGATATAACATCTCAGTACTCGAATTCTGGTCTACATTGATAGTCTTCACTTGCACAAAATTGTTCTCATTTTTTTGAATGTTGATTTGGAATATGCTGTTCGGCTCTTTATCTCACTTGAGCATCTACCTTCTGATGTTAACAGGGTGCCAAGATATTTCACTTTTTCAACTTGTGATAATTTTGTGTCATTAATTATTATGTTGCATTTCTCCCTGTTCCTTCATCATTACTTTGCAGATTCCTTTGCAGAAGACAATAACGTCAAAGTCAGCCCAGACAAACAACAGGAGGTTCGAGAGAACCAGAAAAACATTGGACAAGGCGAACCTATACCTGAAGTCATGGAGGCACCAATCACAATGAGAGAACTGGAGCATGCAATATCCAAATTGAAAATGAAAAAGTCCCCTGGAGCTGATGGAGTGTCCAATGAAATGATTAGAAACCTGGGAATTGCAGCAAGAGCAAAGCTACTACAGATCTTTAACACAAGCTGGTCGACAGGTAATGTACCACAGGCGTGGAGAGAAGCAATAATGATACCACTCCTCAAATCAGGAATGATGGCAACACAGTCTCCAACTACAGGCCCATCAGCCTCACAAGCTGTCTATGCAAAACAATAGAACGCATTATCAATCTTAGGATGCAGTGGTACCTTGAAAGTGAAAACCTTCTGGTATCACAGCAAGCAGGTTTCAGACAGTGCTACTCTACTGAAGATCAGGCAACCTACCTCTCCCAAGAGATTGAGGATGCCTTCCAAGATAAGAAACTGGTACTAGCAGCATGGATAGACCTCAGAAAAGAATTTGATAAGGTCTGGAAAGAAGGACTCCTAAAGAAATTGCGAAATTGCAGGGTTAGCTCAAGAATGTACAAATGGGTAAAAACATACCTACATAATAGAAGAGCCAGGGTACAATTAGATGGTCGCAAGAGCAAGAAAGTTCTACTGCGTCATGGAGTCCCCTAGGGAGGAGTCCTCGACCTGGTGATCTGGTGCACGGAAGAACATGCGACAGTGGCCACTAAACAAATACAAAAAGCTAACCTTATGGGCTAATAGATGGTGCGTCAGCATTAACACAGATAAGTGCAGCACTACACTCTTTACCCTCTCACCAAAACAAAAAGCCGGTCATATCAAAATAGACGGAGAGCTCTTGAAAGAAGACAAACAACCCACATACCTCGGAGTTACTTTTGATGATAAATTGACATGGAAGAAGCACATAAACAAAGCAACAACTAAAGCCAGGAGGAAGTTAGCTATCCTGAGAAAACTAAGTGGAACCACATGGGGAGCCAGTGGGAATATACTCAGTAAAGTTTACCAGGAAGGCATAAGACCACATCTGGAATATGGTTCAGCTGCGTGGTGTCCTGCATCAAACACCACATTACAAGATCTAGATAAAGTGCAAAACTAGGCACTTAGAATAATGTTGGGAGCAATGAAATCAACACCCATAGCAGAGATGCAGAAAATGGGAAGAATGCAAACACTTGGCGAACGCAGAGACACAAAAGTACTAATTCAGGCAGAAATGTTTCAGTGTATGCCAAGTCATCCAATGAAGGAAAGATTCCAAAATCTAGCAATGGGACGACTGAAAAGAAGCAGCGTTATCCATCAAGATAAACGACTCCGCAGACAACTTACAGACGTACCTGAAGTTGACAGCCCCTTAATGCCTGTACCAGAACAAACCCCGTGGAGTGAAAGACATGGAATGCCAATATACATTCAGACCCATGTGAAAGGAATACTAAGCGTGGACGAACAGAACAGTGTGCAGCGAAGGACAGTCACCCTCAGTTTCCTGGATGAGGAATATCCACAAGATATATGGGTCAGAGTATACACAGATGGGTCAGCACAGAATGCCGTGAGGAATGGAGGTGCAGGTGTATATATAGTTATCCACACAAGCCTAGAGATACAATCAGAACCGCGACAGGAAAATTCTGCAATAATTATGATGCAGAAATCCAGGCAATTAGTGTGGCAGCTAAAGAACTGCTGAACTCCAACTCTGACCTACAGCCTGTGGTATTCCTGACAGATGCAAGATCAGTGCTTGAAGCTCTCCAGTCTGGAAAACTAACAGACTTGAAAAAACTACTTAGCGAATTGTCTTACCAGTATAGGGTAACCATGCAGTGGATACCCTCTCACTGTGGAATACCAGGAAATGAAAAAGCAGACCAACTGGCTAAGGAAGGTGCTGCCGAAGACCAACCAGATATACCAATCACCTACCATCAGAAAAAAACAGATGATCAAGTCAATAAGAAAGTTACAAACACCAACACAAGATGACTATCATATTTTGAACAGACCAGAACAAATTATAATTCTACGTCTCAGAACAGGACACAACCGACTCCGCAGTCACATGTAGAACTTTGTTCAAAATTGGCAACACGGCCATGTGTACATGTGGACAGGCAGCACAGAGTGCCAAACATATACTTCAAGAGTGTTCTGAGCATGAAACGCTGAGACAGACATATTGGCCAGAGGAAACAACACTGGAATCAAAGCTCTATGGGACACTGTATGAACTACAAAAGACAGTGAGTTTTATTAAGGAGACAGAATTACAGATATAGACACGTTTCAAGTGAACGAAAGAAGAAAAAGAAATTATGTTGCAACGTGGTAGTTAATGTCTCTTCGATAAAATCATTATTTCTGTTTTCTTCGTGCTTAAAATGAGGCATTTGTTTTCATTTTCTTTCACTACTTTGTCTAACAGGGCTTGTAGTTCCTGTTCACTTCCTGTGATCAATACTGTGTCGTCAGCATATCTCAAGTTATGTATAATGCATCCTCCCACTTTTATTCTTGGCATATCTTACATATTTCGCATAATGTATTCTGTATACAGGGAGAAAAGGTCCGGTGACATTTGAACATCATTCCTGACAACGTATACAATAAATACTGTTCTAGATATAAGTTTACTAGGAATAAAACAAAATACATTATATGCTTGATGTATCAATTAATCAAGTATCATGGCGAATGGCGTAGGCGATCATGTTTTTCCACGACTCTCTGTCTCTTGTGTTGTCAATAAGCTCGTTTGGTGAGCTTCTACCGTGTCATAAACCTCACACACTATCACACAAACATTCACAGTGATTGTGTGTTAGCCGTCGTTCAGTAAGACTTCATTACCTGTTTTCTACGTAAGTACTT
The DNA here is from genome assembly GCA_034231615.1 of Meghimatium bilineatum. NCBI lineage: Eukaryota > Metazoa > Mollusca > Gastropoda > Stylommatophora > Philomycidae > Meghimatium > Meghimatium bilineatum. Next base: position 34,596,917 of record CM067318.1, read on the forward strand.
ATTTTAAAACGTTGACAAATAAATAAAATTGATCGCAGGAAGTGAACAGATACTACAAGCCATATTAGATAAAGTAGTGAAAGAAAGTGAAAACACCGGCCTCAGTTTAAACAAGAAGAAAGAGATGTGCTTTGTCATAATAAAGTTTAAATCCATAATTGTGAATTGAAACTGATAAAAAAATTGACTTAAATAATATATTTCAATAAGTGTGGTCTACATTTTAATTTATTTGTCAATGTTTTACAACATTACTTCAGTAGAAAACACGTAATGACGTCTTAATGAACGTGGCTAACACACTACCGCTGTGAATGCTCGTGTGATATTGTGTTAGTCGTCGTTCAGCAAGGCTTCATTGCCTGTTGTCTATGTAAGCACTATTTGCATAGATGTTTACTAGCAGTATTACATTTGATTAATTGTCAATGTTTTACAGTATTAGTATATGTTTGACAAGTCTTACTTCTATAACATTATTGATATTTTTCTTTATCTTTGCTATATCTTTAATCTTGCTCTGTTTTCCATCAACATAATCATCATCAACTGCCGTGCCGACTGGCTTAGGCGAGCATGTATCTCCACATATTACTATTTCCAATATGTTTGACCAGGATCTGCGTTGACTCTTCCCATAAAACAACCATTAAACACTACATTCATACAAACGTATTGCGACCACATCAAATAAGTGAATCAGAGTGGAAGGGACCATGCGACCACATCAAATAAATGAATCAGAGTGGAAGGGGGCCACATATATACACAGTTCCGGATTGGTAACACGGCCATGTAGACAGGTACCACAGACAGCAGAAAATATTCTTCAGGAATGCAAGGAATATAAAATGCTGCGGCAAATACACTGAACCAGAGAAATAAGAATTGAAGAAAAACTTGACGGACCTCTGTACGAGTTACAGAACAACGTGAATTTAGTAGAAACAAAACTTCAAATATAGACATCTTCCAGACGAACGAAAGATGAGCGAAAGAGGAATGAACGAACTCATTGGCCTGATGACAATGTTTAGTCGATAATCATAATGGTTGCATTCCTGTTTTTTTGTCTTTGTGCAATGCTAATAGTCATTCCTAATGTCATTGTCAGACATACGGTGGTCGTGTCTAATAATACATAATACTATTATTTCTCTTAAGTCTCCTACGACTGCTATTGCCAGATGATTTCTACATTTTCTGTCTTTGTTAGTTTTAAAATAATGAGTTATTATAATAACTGGCGATTATTTTCGAATTGTCTGAAGGCAAGACGCTATTATCTGGAAAGAACAACGCACAGTACGCGACAGTTGAGCCACGTATGAGAATATTGCACGCGAGCTTATTATGTCTGACATTTTGTATTTCTCTCAATGGTAAACTTTTGAAATGAAATACATTGGGAAACATTCATTGCACGTTCGTGACAGGATGACGGGCGGATATGGAGTCACATGTAAACAGCGCGTCGACCATGCAAAAAAAAAACCATGAAATACTTTAAAGATGTGTGCATATATGTCTGTGTGTGAGTACTCCTAAGAATGTGTGCGCATATATATATATATATATAAACAGTAAAACATTGTTCCTTATTTTTAAACAACTTAATATCCTCCAACTATAAACGTTCCGGTGAAAAATAAAAACAATGAAATTATACTGTCTCATACAGCTGAGACAGATAGATGGATAGTACATTTCAGAAATATTACATGGACCACCCCCAACAACATCGCCAAATTTTGAAATGGAAAAAATCATGCCTTCATTAAATACATCATGCCACATCATCTCATTAAATGAAATGAAACAAGCCATCAAGAAATTAAAACAAAAACAACAACAACAACGAGGAATGTGGAAATGATGAAATTTTGGGTGAAATACTAAAAGCAGTAGACGACAACTCCTTGGGACACCCACCTGCTACAATGAATGCTACATAATGCCCTCCAAAAAACTGGAAAGATGGTGTAATCTTCAAACTACCAAAAAAATGAGACCTGTCAGACTGAAACAACTGGCGTGCAATTACTTTACTATCAATCACAGAAAAACTGTTTTGTATCATCACAATGGAATGACAAAAGTTGTTGATCTAAGACTTAGAGAAAAACAAGCGGGGTTTAGACCTAACCGTTTGTGTGTAGACATCTTCACTCTTAGAAATATTATAAAAAATTCAATTGAATTTCAAACTCTTTTAGTAACTAACTTTATAGACTTCCAAAAGGCATTTGGCAAGATACATCGACCTCACTATGGTAAATCGTTAAGATCTATGGATTCCAAATAAAATATATAAATATCATGAAAGCACTTTACCAAGAAGCAACATGTTGCGTAAGAACAGAAACAGGAAATTCAGAATGGTTCAGCATCAGCACATAAGTGAAACAGGTCTGCGTATTATCATCAATGTTATTTAGACTAGTCATCGATTGGATCATGCATAAAACCACTCAAGAGGAAAAAGCGGGCATCCAATGGCTCAAAAACAACACTTTAACCGACCTTGTTTTCACAGATGACCTCGCAATCTTAAACATTACTCATCAACAAACACAAGATATAACCAACAAACTATGCACACTTGCAGATCGCAATATCCTCCGGATAAACACATCCACACACACACACAAAACACAACTAAATCACGAAATTTATCAATTCCATAAATACTCGTAGCATCAATAAACAACCAAATACTGAAAAAAGTATCTAACTTTAATTATTTGGGCAGCCGAAAGTTTGTTCACGGAGACTAAATGACAGGAAAAAAAATACACGCATAGCAGTTGCAGCTAGCACATTCACTAAACTAACCAACATCTGGAAATCAAAAGATCTAGTAAGAGAAACCAAGTTAAAGCTGTTCAACTCCTGTTGTCTCAATATTAACGCGTGGAAGGGAAAGCTGGAAATCAACTCAAGCAACAGGCCAAAAATTAAACAACTTCGAAAAACAATATCTTCGGAAACTGATGAACATAAAATGGAGCGATTTAATCACAAATAGTGATTTAAGATACACAACACACCAAGAGTATGTTTCAAACGTCATAGGAAAACATAGATGGAAATACCAGGGTCACGTGTTAAGACTAGATGAAACAGAATAAACCAACAAGCCTTTATGTAGACACCTTAGGGTAAAAGAAAACTAGGAAAGTCTAAAGCAACCCTAAAAATAACATACTTAAAGAAGGAGAAATAACAGGCTTGCAAGACCATACAAGGACTACAAATGCAGACAGTGGATCGCAACACATAAAGACTCAAAAACCTCGTGCCTGAGGCGCGAAATGAATAAACTAAAATTTTTGGCTGTAATGATTTTCTAGGTAATACAAATACGTTTAATAGTTTGCCATTGCTTTCTGAACGGCTCGAATGCACAATTGCCTGTCGCGGGATTCGAACCCGGTACTTTAACTGTCACAGGCTCGCCCTGTGTCATTCTCTCACAGTGCCGGTTTTTTTATATAACTAACCAATCATCATCATTAAGTGACGTCTCCGCAACGAAGGTTGGTTGCAACGGATCTCCAACATCCCCTGTCTCTTGTCTTGGTGGTGCATTCTGCTAGACTGTAACCTGTCCATATTGTGATGTTACTCTCCCACCTGTATCTCTGCCTACCTCTTGCTCGCCTCCCTTTGACTTTACCCTCAAGTAAGGGCTTCAATAAGGTGTCATGTCTTTTAATGTGTCCAAAATATATTATTTGCCTGATCTTTATTTATCTTAGTTCTTTCTTCATATTAAGTGTTTTAGCACCTCTTTTATTTCGTTTTCTTCTCTTTCCATGATGTTCTCCATATTCTCCTATATGATGTTCGTCCGTCGTGATCGACGATGACCAAAAACTCAACCATAATAATAATAACAATAAATAATAAAATAATAAAGTTAATAGTGCGTTTTTAAATGACTAGCAAGTCCAATGCGCGCACAAAATGTTCTTTTACAGAATTGACAACAATATAAGGTATCTGTGTGAGGTTGAGATGTTTTTTCTTTTCTACGTGTTCGCTTCTGTCTTGCAGTTTCTTGTCTGAATTCTTCTGCCGCTAGTGCTCCCGTTCTAATGCTGTAACGCCATGCTGTTCTATCCTGAGCGAGGCTCTCCCAATTGACTACGTCAATGTTAAGATGTTTCAAAGATGACTTGAGCGTGTCTTTGAAACGCTTTTTCTGTCCACCAGCTTTTTGAAATCCTGCCTTGAGCTCTCCATAATATATTTGTTTTGGCAAACGCGAGTTCTCCATACGCACAAGATGGCCTGCCCAGCGTTCCTGCGCCTTCATAAGTATTGTGTGGATGCTTATTGAGGTTGATTTTTCCAAGACCTCGTAGTCTGGTACTGTGTCCCACCAATGGATGTTTAGTAATTTACGTTGGCAGGTAAGATGGAAATGATTTAACTGTCTTGCATGTCTAGCATACACTGTCCACGTTTCGCAGGCGTATAGTAAGGTTGGTATAACAGCAGCATGATATACTTGTAGTTTGGTGGTTGTTCTTATACCTCTTCTGTCCCATACATTTTTGCGTAATCTGCCAAATACAGCACTAGCTTTTGCCAGTCTATTGTTAATTTCAACATCAATGTTGACATCGCGAGAGAGAGTGCTTCCAAGGTAAGTAAAATTGTCGACTACCTGCAGTTTTTCCTGATTGACGATGATGGAAGTAGCAGTATGTTGGCTATTTGATGTTGCTTGGTGCATGACTTTTTGGTGTTAATAGTGAGACCAAAGTTGTTGCAGGCCTTTGAGAAGCGGTCTATGGTGCTCTGCATGTTTACGACAGTCAGCATACAATGCACAGTCGTCAGCATAAAGTAATTCTCTAACAGTACTAGATTTAGTTTTCGTGTTTGCTTTTAGACGACGTAAATTGAAAAGACCACCATCCGTTCTGTAATTGATCATTATGCCTGCTGTTTCATTACTATGGTGTGTTTCCGTTAACATGGCTGTAAATAACAGGCTGAAAAGAGTAGGGGTCAGCACACGTCCCTGCTTTACACCATTTGTGACAGGGAATGCAGGAGATACTCCTCCGTCGCAGATAACACTAGCCATCATACCGTCATGAAATTGTCGTATCACAGTGACAAGTTTTGGGGGGCATCCGAACTTTGTAAGCACCTTCCACAGTCCTTCTCTGTTAACGGTATCGAATGCTTTAGTTAAGTCCACAAATGTTGCTAAGAGTTCACTATGTTGCTCTTGTGACTTTTCCTGAATTTGTCGTGCAGAGAATATCATATCAACTGTACCACGACCTGCACGAAAACCGCACTGACTCTCTGGGAGTAGCTCGTTTAGTAGAGAATTATTTAATCTGTTGAGTATGACACGAGCGAGAATTTTACCAGCTATAGACAAAAGTGATATGCCCCTATGATTATCGCAAGACTGTTTGGTACCTTTGCCTTTATATAGGTGCACTATAGAAGCATCTTTTAGATCTTGAGGCAATGTACCTGAGTTCCAGAAAATACCAAAAATGTCAGTTAGTTTTTTAATCAGCAGTGGTCCGCCATTTTTATAAATTTCAGCAGGTAAGGCATCCAAACCTGGAGCTTTATCATTTGACATTTGTTTAATCGCTATAATAACCTCTTGACTGCTTGGGGGTATATCGAGTTCTTCTCTTATCCTAAGTTGTGGTATTCTGTTTATGACTTCTTCATTTATTACTGATGGTTTGTTTAGGATTTCTTCAAAATGTTCAGCCCAACGATTTAAGATGTCATTTTTATCAGTGAGAAGCTTCGACGAATCGGCATTTAATAGAGGTGGTGATCCCGATGAGTGTGGACCATAGATAGTTCTTAAAGCCTCATAGAATCGCTTATAGTCCTTTCTGTCTGCAAACATTTGAATTTCTTCAGCTTTTCGACGTAGCCATTTATCCGTTATCTCTCTAAGCTTCTTTTGACAAGTGTTACGGATCTTGTTATAGGCTACTTTCTTGGACGGTGAAGATGCTGCCCCTTGTAGTTTCTTGAAAGCTTTGTGTTTCTCTTCTAACAAGGATGTTATCTCAAAATTATTATCATCAAACCAGTCTTGGTGTTTATGTACCTTCACTCCCAGATGTTCCTTCGCTTTGGCGTAAATAATTCCTTTAAACGAAGCCCAGCTATCTTCAGATGTGGTATTAAGAAGATCTAAGTCTCCCAAGGCTACGTCGAGATCCTTGGAGAGATTATTTTTTATATCGTGGTTACTCAACCGATCAGTGTTTAGGCGTTTTTCTATCTTTTGTCCCTGTGGACGTCTTTTTCTTGCAATGGTGAAATTTAGTTTGGATACTATAAGCCGGTGATCAGTCCAGCATTCAGCTCCACACATTGCTTTTGTGACACGAACATCTTTGATGTCCCTTTTTCTGGTTATGATATAGTCTATAAGATGCCACTGCTTGGAGCGTGGATGCATCCAAGAGGTCTTTTTGCGCGTTGGCAAACGAAACATAGTGTTGGTGATAGTGAGTTCGTGCACAGAACATAGCTTTAAAAGAAGGGAACCATTGCTGTTACATTTACCAATCCCATGACGTCCAAGAACACCTTGCCATGTCTGGGAGTCTTTGCCAACTCGGGCATTGAAATCACCCAGGATAATGAGTTTATCAGTTCTCGGTGTACCAGATATAGCGGCATCTAAGATATAGCGGTGTACCAGATATAGCGGCAACTCTTCATAGAATTTATCCTTTTCCTCATCAGGATTTGTCATTGTCGGCGCATATGCAGAAAGTAATGTGGCAAAGTTATTTTTGCTCACTTTCAATCGCAACGACATCAAGCGATCGCTAATTCCTCGAGGCAGACCTGGAAGTTTCTGCACCAGAGATGATTTTATAGCAAAACCAACACCTGATTCACGCCTCTCTGTGTTTTTACGTCCTATCCAGAAGAATGTATACCCTCCACCTCTCTCTGTCAACTGACCCTCATCTGCAAACCGCGTTTCACTAAGTGCAACAATATCCAGATTATAACGGGCCAATTCTTTAGCAATTAGTGCTGTTCTTCTTTCTGGTCTGTTTACATCTGAGATATCCGTAAGTGTCCGAACATTCCATGAACCAACTAAGATTGATTCACACTTTGTTCTCTTCATATTTAATTAGTAAAGATAAGTAAATAAATGGGTTGAGAAATGACTAGCGCTGAAGTTGGTTTATAGTGTGGAAGAGTTGCGCTAATCGTCAACCACACTCTCTCTCCTGAGTTTTATCTTGGTCCAGTGGCAAGACAAAGTCGAGACAACTGGGAGAAAATCAGGTGCAGTGGATGGCCAGAGCGTACTATGTGTCTAACTGTGCCCTATGCTGTCCACACAGCTCTGCTGTTAGCGCCTATGTACCCGTTGAGTTACCTGCCAACTTCTTCCTAGTATTTCGCCGCAAACAGACTTTTTAAGCCTAGGTAGACAAAGCCTTTATTCTCCTATATACTCACATCTCAAAGGCATCAATTCTGTCTTCTAATTGTTTATTTAGTGTCCATGGTTCTGAGCCATACATTAATATAAAATAGATGTAGCATTTTATAATTCTCATTTTTAACTTGTTTGTAATTTGTTTAGATGTTAATATTTTCCTCATATCATTGAAGGTACTTTTAGCCATTCCTATTCTCCTTTTAACTTCTGTTTTATATCTGCCATCATTTTTGACTATGTGTCCAAGATATTGATCATGATTTATTTGTTGTAGTTTCTCTCCATGTATGTTTATGTTTAGCTTATGTTCTTCTGTGTCTTTGCTGATTATCATAGTTTTTGTATTTTCGATATTCATATCCATCCCATATTCATTACTTGATTTATTGACTTGATTTATTGACTTGATTTATTGACTTGATTTATTGACTTGATCTATTAGTCTTTGTAGTTCCTGTTCACTTTCTGCTAAAAGAACAGTGTCATCTGCATGTCTAAAGTTCTTTATTAACTAACCAATATAAGACCATTAATAAGCGTCGGTGCCAAAATTGCCATATATCGAATGTAACCAATGGAGCAGCTTCTATGCTGTTAAAAACAGCTATATAGCAAATGTAACCAATGGAGCCGTTTGTATGATGTAAGAAATAGCTGCATATCGTATGCAACTAATAGAGAAAATGTAACATAGAAAAGTGTAGGGAATTCTCAACTGATGTGCACATGTGCTTCATAGATTACTCAAATGCGTTCGACTGCGCCCACCACCAAAAGATATGGGAGATAATGAACAACATGGGTTTCCCAAGATATCTGATAGAAGTACTTTATTAAGATCAAAAGGCGGCAATGAAGTTAGAGGGCTATCTGTCAGAGTGGTTTGAGGTACACAGTAGAGTAAGGCAGGGATGCACACTCTCACCATACCTGTTCAACATCTAAGCAGACAATATAATGAGGGATGTAAGAGAAAACATACACAACGCTGACTACCACGCTTTAAACATCGGTGGTTTTGAAATCCCTGAACTTCAGTACGCAGACGACACTGTGCTTTTTTCAAATGATATAGAGATTGGAACAACTAATTAAAAACACAACGAAATACAGCTAATCATAAAACTTATATTTAAACGCGCAAAAAATAAAATTCATGTCAACAGATATAACAACACAACATCAACGGGGCAGGAGACTGCATGGCAGAGATAAGGAAGAGATTGGCAATGGTATATTGTAAAATAACACGTTGAAAAACATTATGTAAAAACAACACAATAGAAACGAAACTGCTATTGCTAAGAACATCTATTTTTCCGGATGCAACATACGGCTGTGAAACATGGACCCTAGGTAAAACAACGGCAAAGAAGATCAACGCCTTTGAGATGAAATTCTACAGAAAAATACTTAGAATGTCATGGAAGGAATAAAAGAGAAACGCAGATATTATAAACACATTGAAGATGACAGATCGTTGGTTACTAAACATAATAGCAAAAGAAAACTACTTCTTTTTTGTCATATAGAGACACACCTGTTTAGAAATACAAATAATGGAGGGCAGAGCTCCTATATGGAGAAGAAAGGGCAGACCACGAAAACGATGGACTGACGACATTAAAGTAAGATCATGTATTTATATTATAGATGAATTGTGTCCATTTTGGTGTGCATTTTATAGTTGTTGTGTGCATATTGGTGTATATTTTAGTGTTGTATTGCATTTTACGACTTTGATGTCAAGGCATTAAATGTAGGAATATACAATTGTATCCCAAATTACCTTTATGAGAGTGGTTTTAGATTTGAAAGAAACTTAGTGGTATAATAAAGGAGTAGGGAATCTGGAAAGAAAGCATATTCTCCTGTACCTTGAAGGGACCACGATCGCTCATTCCATATGCCCTTGATCATTCGGTTGCCTTAGGCTTGAACCTCCGGGTGCCGAGAGTTGATAGTACCTTCATATTCATAACTCTGATCATATAAAAATCCTCACCCTCGTACATTTTATTGTCCCAATGCAAATACACGTCTATATTTCTGGAGCCGTTAATAGGATCTAATCCCCTTTCATATACTTCTACACAGACATATATGGAGCTGTTACGCAGCCGTACAAAATTTAGCATTAATTTTAGCTTATAAAAGTGTTTCTCAACTGCCGCGTCGAGGCAACATGTCTAATGGACATCGAAATCTCCTTGAATTGTAAAGTTGTTTATAAATGTATATAATTTGTTTAGATTAGGCCCAATTCTTCTTATTTATTTTTTGCTATGCCCCGGTCTCACAAAGTTGAGAAGCATTGGCTTATAGAGCGTACATGTAACAATCAACATAATATATATAATGTACATGCTTGACATTTATCTCTGCAGAACAACATGACACGAGACAATTATTATACTTGAAAATGCCGAAGTCAGATGTGCGGGAGCGGAAGGCTCAAATAACGCAGTTCCGCTGTAAAACTAACAGCACAGAGTACTTTACACTTTCGTGCGAAAACCATACTGTTCGGGATAGTTATCAGATAAAGAATGCAGAAGAAGAAGATGAATACTTGAACAATGCTAGTTTCTTAATTTACACGGCACATTTTGCAATTACCGCCGCCTACAGGGATTCTGTATAAAGACGCTTATCTTACATGTGACATTTCTACAGACATACTTATCAAATGTTTGTGGACATTTTCATGTATGTTATGCAGTCAATATTCAATGTATCTTACATTCCAAAGTATTTTCTTCCTAGCAATTGTTGTCTTTATTTCCCAGCATGTAAGTGGCCATTGAAACTCTCCCGACAAAGAGTGAGGGCGGGTACTTGATGAAATGTTACTAGGCATGTCACGAGTGATTGTTGAGTGAGTACTATTATCACAAACAAATTCTGATGGTGTGTATGTGTGTGTTACAGAACGAGTGAGAGAAAGACGGTATTGTTAATGAATGAAAGAAAGATGTTACGGATGATTGAGAGAAACATGTTACTAATACTGCAGCGAGAGAAAGATCGTACTAGTGATATTCTTGAGTGAGAGAAAGATGGTGCTGTAAATTAAATGAGAGAAAGATTGTGCTGTAAATTAAATGAGAGAAAGATGGTGCTGTAAATTAAATGAGAGAAAGATGGTGCTGTAAATTAAATGAGAGAAAGACAATACTGATGATTGAGTGAGAGAAAGATATTACTAATACTGCAGCGAAAGAAAGATCGTAATGACGTATTCTTGAGTAAGACAAGAATTGCATTGATGCTACAGTGAGAGAAATATCGTACTGATGCTACAGTGAGAGAAATATCGTACTGATGCTACAGTGAGAGAAATATCGTGCTGATGCTACAGTGAGAGAAATATCGTGCTGATGCTATGCTTGAATGAGAGAAAGATGGTGATGTAAATTGAATGAGAGAAAGACAATACTGATGATTGAGTGAGAGAAAGAAGATAATGATGATATAGTAACAGAAAAATGATACTAATGATTCAGAGAGAGAAATTTGGTACTGATTGTGGAGTGAGAAAAAATTTGTATTGACAATTAAGTGACAGAAAGATGTTACTGGCAATCTTACCAGGTTTGCTCTCTCTCTCACTCTCTCTCTCTCTCTCACACACACTTTATGAGAGAAGACGCGAGAAATAAACTACTGATGATTTAGACAGGCAAGGCTTGGAACATAGTAATGAAGTTTTGATAATCACTGGAAAAAATACATAATAAAACACACTAATCGACGTTTCGGCTAAAGGCCCTTTATCAGGACTGCTGTTGTTCGCCAATCACAAGTGATGATGACTATTTGTTACATCAACTGTTGAAATTCAGTTATAATTCTGTGAGTTATCATGGTTACAAAGATAAGAAAAAACGACAAACATGATCGTCACTATTGACGTTCACATGAAAGAGCTAAATGTAGAGATAACCCGAAGATTTGAATCTTGGAAACAATGGTTTCTAGGATCAGACCACAGTTTGTTGTAAGTAAACATGGTTTCCATGCTCAGATAACAGTTTGTTGTAAGTAAACATGGTTTCCAGGATCAGACCACAGTTTGTTGTAAGTAAACATGGTTTGCAGGATCAGACCACAATTTGTTGTAAGTAAACATGGTTTCCAGGATCACACCACAGTTTGTTGTAAGTAAACATGGTTTCCATGCTCAGATAACAGTTTGTTGTAAGTAAACATGGTTTCCAGGATCAGACCACAATTTGTTGTAAGTAAACATGGTTTCCAGGATCAGACCACAATTTGTTGTAAGTAAACATGGTTTCCAGGATCACACCACAGTTTGTTGTAAGTAAACATGGTTTCCATGCTCAGATAACAGTTTGTTGTAAGTAAACATGGTTTCCAGGATCAGACCACAGTTTCTTGTAAGTACACATAGTTTAGCGCATGAGGTTACGTCTGTGGGTCTCATAAATGGCTCACTAGACAAACCAACCATGCAACAGAAAACCTTAGTAGATGACATGCCTTTATATTGAGGTTATCTTCTTATAGAAGCTTCATGGCACGTCATCTATACTATCCTGTAGTCATAACCTTCGATAACAGTTACAATGTTGTTCTGACAGGCTGACGTTGTGCTTGAACTAGTTATGGGCACAGCGTGGGTGGGCGGAACAACAAAGAAACCTGTCGCAGGGGCCAGAGTTGTGTCCTGATGTCGACGTCTGTTTCGGCAACATTAGACTCGAAACACCATTGAGTCTAATGGTTGCTGGAACAGAGGGCGGAGCACTTATGGGAATGCCCCACGTGCTGTGAGGTCAGTTTCTAGTCAAGAATCACGAATCAAACATAGTTTCCAGGATCAGACCACAGTTTGTTGTTAGCAAACATAATCGGGAGTTCTTATACAGTACTAATGGATTTTCTATACGTGTTTAACTATAAACTTGTCACACAAGTCATAACGTCATTAAGTTATACTAGTTAATATATGTCACACTAGTCATAACGTCATTGAGTTATACCAGTGAAGACTTACGCCACTTGTCACAACGTCATTGAATTATATCAGAGAATACATATCCCATTGTCACGTAGGCAATGTTCCTCTGTTCGGCTAAAAAAGAAACTGCATACACTTTGAAAGTTCCAGCAATGTTGGTTTAAAACAAATTATTAGGCTGGTGTGGAAATGCCAACTAACATCATTGTATCTTGAGATCCGTGTGAAATTTCGCGGGTTTTAATTTACTTCATCATCATCATCAAGTGCCGTCTCCGCAACGAAGGTTGGTTTCAACGTATCTCCAACATCTCCTGTCTCTTGTCTTGGTGGTGCACTCTTCTAGACTGTAACCTGTCCATCGTGTAATGTTACTCTCCCACGTGTATCTCTGCCTACCTCTTGCTCGCTAATTTAGATTTAATTTTAATTTTTAAATTTAATTTGATTTAAATCTAAATTTAAATTTAAGAAGTAAATTTAATTTACTTAGGTAGGACTAAATACCTATGAATTTATTTTACTTTACTTTTGCAATAAATATGAATTTAGTTTACTTTACTTTACTTTTGGAATAAATATGAATTTAGTTTACTTTACTTTTGGAATAAATATGAATTGAATTTGGTTTACTTTACTTATGACTAAGCATTAATCTACTTTAATTTCTACGATGTTAATAAGATTTATATGTTGTCTATTTTATCTGGTTGATGTTCTATAATTTTATTTCTGTTACTAGAAACTGTTGCCTTTTTCTGTTGGTGAATATGCATCACTCATAATGCTGACATTGTTTCACTCCATAGGAATTACGAGCTATCAACTCTTATAATATATGTACAATGGGATAATTTCTTCATTGGTTTATTTAACACACAGAAGTCTCTTAGCTCTTAGTCGTTTTGCAATGCAATGAGAAGTTATTTCCTACGCAGTGGGGTACATTCTAGGGATTTTTAAAAAATGTTCCTACCTTTCCGCAATATTTCAACAAAATGAAGCGCATGCCTCAGCTGGCTATCTGTCGAAAAAAATGTCAATACTGCATTCTTCCAGTTAAGAAGTTGCTGGGAGTTTACCAGTGGTTTGTGTGGTAAAGTTTACCAGTGGTTTGTGTGGTAAAGTTTACCAGTGGTTTGTGTGGTAAAGTTTACCAGTGGTTTGTGTGGTAAAGTTTACCAGTGGTTTGTGTGGTAAAGTTTACCAGTGGTTTGTGTGGTAAAGTTTACCAGTGGTTTGTGTGGTAAGTTTACCAGTGGTTTGTGTGGTAAAGTTTACCAGTGGTTTGTGTGGTAAAGTTTACCAGTGGTTTGTGTGGTAAAGTTTACCAGTGGTTTGTGTGGTAAAGTGTACCAGTGGATTGTGTGGTAAAGTGTACCAGTGGTTTGTGTGGTAAAGTTTACCAATGGTTTGTGTGGTAAAGTTTACCAGTGGTTTGTGTGGTAAAGTTTACCAGTGGTATGTGTGGTAAAGTTTACCAGTGGTTTGTGTGGTAAAGATCCATGACCTTGCTGTAGCTAAGTCATTTTCAGATGCGTTTAAAATAATTTACACTGATGGAAAAAAAATAGTCGTTACCGGAGAACTCTGGACCTCACTGGTGTTAGACCAAAATTATAACCTCTCGGGCATACCTTGGATGCTCAGCAGAACAGTAATACGTTATAAGAATATTGTTAACACCATGGGCAGATAATAGCGGAATGAAGATATATTGAAATAACTTTGAGCAACTTATCCGATTTAAAAAGAGACAGTCCACATTTTTTGGACACATCAATGGAAGAGGAAAGTTGGAACACATTGTAAAAATAGGCAAAATAAAGATCAAGAGAGTTAGGGAAAGAGCAATAAAGATGATGCTTGACAGCCCAGCATTGTGGCATGGGATAATATCGGTACCAGAAATAATTGACAGCACAGGAAAATAGAAGGCTGTGGAAAGACATGATAACTAACTCCACACATCACGAACCACAAGAAGAATGTTAGCGAAATAAAATAATAACCAAAGTGTCAGAAGATATCCGACGAAATGGATAGTGCCGTACTAATAATAATAATATTTGATAACTCTAACGATTATATACTAATTATTTTGTTCATAATAAACACTACAAATATTCAATCAATCAATCAATCAAGTGCCATGCCGACTGGCGTATGCGATCATGTTTCTCCACGACTCTCTGTCTCTTGTGTTGTGATTTCTCAACCAACTTTACGCCGTTTCTGTAAGCAACAAAACCCCAACCGCTTTCATTTGTGTTTCTGTTAACGGAGCCATCTGTGTATATAATTATGTCTTGTGGTTTCCAGTGTAGTTGGACGAGTTCCTGCACGTAACCTGGGCCTTGACATCCGTCCGTTTTCGACAAGCTTTATCTAGTTCTATTATTAATATACAGTTAAATTCAATAAATATGATAAGAATGAAGACAAACTAGAATGTGTGAGACAGTAAAAAACAATTTATTATTATGAGACACGCGGCTCTAAGATCCATATTTACATTACTGATGTGTTTCAGAGCAAGTTAAAATAAGAAAATTGAACATCACTCCTTTCACCGTACACAATAAATATTGATCTAGATAAAAATTTACCAGGAATAAAACACGATACATTATATGCTTGAGTGAAGAACATAGAATGGCTATACGTCGTGGTAGAACCTATAGGGACACTGTCCATGGTTGAAAGAGATGTCAATCAATCAAGTGCCATGCTGAATGGCGTATGCGATCATGTTTCTCCACGACTTTCTGTCTCCTGTGTAGTCAATAAGCTCGGTTGGTGAGCTTTTACCGTGCCACGATACAAGCACATCTAGTAACTTTTCTCTTTGTCGACCCTATCTCTTCTCCCTTTGATCTTTCCAGTGGTTATTAAGTGTTCAAGCTGTGTTCTTCTCAGCACATGCCCTAGAAACCTTGACTGTCTGCCTCTAATGTTTGATATGATTGATCTTTTTACGCCAGCATCAATGAGAACCTCTGCATTCGCTTTCTTGGCTGTCCATGGTATTTTCACCATCCTTCCCAGAAACCACATTTATATAGCCTCTAATTCGCTTTGAATTTTCTTGTTTTCAGTCCGTGCTTCACATCCATAAAAAAGAATTGGTTCGATATAACTTCTCAGCACCCGAATTCGGGTTTGATTTAATAGATTTCCATTGCAAAAATGGTTCTCATTTGTTGAAATGCAGATTTGGCTTGTGCTGTTCGGCTCTTTATCTCACTTACTTCTGATGTTAACAGGGTGCCAAGATATAGTGTAAAATATTAAGTGTACATTAAAAAATGTACTATTTGTTACTATTACTAATACACACTGAACATATTAAGTGTACATTAAAAATGTACTATTTGTTACTGTTACTAATACACACTAAACATATTTAGTGTATATTAAAAAATGTACTATTGGTTACTGTTACTAATACACATTAAACATATTAAGTGTACATAAAAAATGTACTTTTTGTTACTGTTACTAATACACACTAAACATATTAAGTGTACATAAAAAATGTACTATTTGTTACTGTTACTAATACACATTAAACATTTTAAGTGTACATGAAAAATAATGTGCGATATTTAGTACATTATCCTTAGCATTATCATTTCGTATTTGGTTTCTCCGGCACGCTCCACTTTGTCGGATATCCTCTAACACATTGTTTATTATTTTGATATTTGATATCTAAAATTGTTTCCGTTGTCTGCTTTGTATTGTTTTTCCATTGCGTCATTACAATGTTACAATGGTACATCGTCTTGGTGTTTGTTACAATAGTACTTAGTGTGGGTGTATATTACAATAGTAATTCGTTTAGGTGTATGCTACAGTAATACTTAGTCTGGCTGTATGTTACAATAGTACCTACTCTGGATGTATGTTACAATAGTACTTAGTATGGGTGTATGTTACAATAGTACCTACTTTGGATGTATGTTACAATAGTACCTAGTCTGGATGAATGTTACAATAGTACCTAGTCTGGGTGTGTTACAATAGTGCCTAGTCTGGGTGTATGTTACAATAGTGCCTAGTCTGGGTGTATGTTACAATAGTGCCTAGTCTGGGTGTATGTTACAATAGCACCTAGTCTGGGTGTATGTTACAATAGTGCCTAGTCTGGGTGTATGTTACAATAGTACCTAGTCTGGGTGTATGTTACAATAGCACCTAGTCTGGGTGTATGTTACAATAGTGCCTAGTCTGGGTGTATGTTACAATAGTACCTAGTCTGGGTGTATGTTACAATAGTACCTAGTCTGGGTGTGTGTTACAATAGTACTTAGTCTGGGTGTATGTTACAATAGTGCCTAGTCTGGGTGTATGTTACAATAGTGCCTAGTCTGGGTGTATGTTACAATAGTACCTGCTCTGGATGTATGTTACAATAGTACTTAGTCTGGGTGTATGTTACAATAGTACCTAGTCTAGGTGTATGTTACAATAGTACCTGCTCTGGATGTATGTTACAATAATACTTAGTCTGGGTGTATGTTACAATAGTACCTACTTTGGATGTATGTTACAATTGTACCTAGTCTGGATGTATGTTACAATAGTACCTAGTCTGGGTGTATGTTACAATAGTGCCTAGTCTGGGTGTATGTTACAATAGTGCCTAGTCTGGGTGTATGTTACAATAGTGCCTAGTCTGGATGTATGTTACAATAGTACCTAGTCTGGGTGTATGTTACAATAGTACTTAGTCTGGGTGTATGTTACAATAGTGCCTAGTCTGGGTGTATGTTACAATAGTGCCTAGTCTGGGTGTATGTTACAATAGTACTTAGTCTGGGTGTATGTTACAATAGTGCCTAGTCTGGATGTATGTTACAATAGTGCCTAGTCTGGATGTATGTTACAATAGTGCCTAGTCTGGGTGTATGTTACAATAGTACTTAGTCTGGGTGTATGTTACAATAGTGCCTAGTCTGGATGTATGTTACAATAGTACCTAGTCTGGGTGTATTTTACAATAGCACCTAGTCTGAACGTATGTTACAATAGTGCCTAGTCTGGGTGTATGTTACAATAGTGCCTAGTCTGGGTGTATGTTACAATAGTACCTAGTCTGGGTGTATGTTACAATAGTACCTAGTCTGAACGTATGTTACAATAGCACCTAGTCTAGGTGTATGTTACAATAGTGCATAGTCTGGGTGTATGTTACAATAGTGCCTAGTCTGGGTGTATGTTACAATAGTGCCTAGTCTGGGTGTATGTTACAATAGCACCTAGTCTGAACGTATGTTACAATAGTGCCTAGTCTGAACGTATGTTACAATAGCACCTAGTCTAGGTGTATGTTACAATAGTGCCTAGTCTGGGTGTATGTTACAATAGTGCCTAGTCTGGGTGTATGTTACAATAGTGCCTAGTCTGGGTGTATGTTACAATAGTACCTAGTCTGAACGTATGTTACAATAGCACCTAGTCTAGGTGTATGTTACAATAGTGCCTAGTCTGTGTGTATGTTACAATAGCACCTAGTCTAGGTGTATGTTACAATAGTGCCTAGTCTGGGTGTATGTTACAATAGTGCCTAGTCTGGGTGTATGTTACAATAGTGCCTAGTCTGGGTGTATGTTACAATAGTGCCTAGTCTGGGTGTATGTTACAATAGTACCTAGTCTAAACGTATGTTACAATAGCACCTAGTCTAGGTGTATGTTACAATAGTGCCTAGTCTGGGTGTATGTTACAATAGTGCCTAGTCTGGGTGTATGTTACAATAGCACCTAGTCTAGGTGTATGTTACAATAGTGCCTAGTCTGGGTGTATGTTACAATAGTGCCTAGTCTGGGTGTATGTTACAATAGTACCTAGTCTGGGTGTATGTTACAATAGTGCCTAGTCTGGGTGTATGTTACAATAGCACCTAGTCTGGGTGTATGTTACAATAGCACCTAGTCTGAACGTATGTTACAATAGCACCTAGTCTGGGTGTATGTTACAATAGTACTTAGTCTTGGTGTATGTTACAATAGTGCCTAGTCTGGACGTATGTTACAATAGCACCTAGTCTGGGTGTATGTTACAATAGCACCTAGTCTGAACGTATGTTACAATAGTGCCTAGTCTGGGTGTATGTTACAATAGTGCCTAGTCTGAACGTATGTTACAATAGTGCCTAGTCTGGGTGTATGTTGCAATAGTGCCTAGTCTGGGTGTATGTTACAATAGCACCTAGTCTGGGTGTATGTTACAATAGCACCTAGTCTGAACGTATGTTACAATAGCACCTAGTCTGAACGTATGTTACAATAGTGCCTAGTCAGGGTGTATGTTACAATAGTGCCTAGTCTGGGTGTATGTTACAATAGTACCTAGTCTGGGTGTATGTTACAATAGTACCTAGTCTGAACGTATGTTACAATAGTGCCTAGTCTGGGTGTATGTTACAATAGTGCCTAGTCTGGGTGTATGTTACAATAGTGCCTAGTCTGGGTGTATGTTACAATAGTGCCTAGTCTGGGTGTATGTTACAATAGTGCCTAGTCTGGGTGTATGTTACAATAGTGCCTAGTCTGAGTGTATGTTACAATAGTACCTAGTCTGGGTGTATGTTACAATAGTGCCTAGTCTGGGTGTATGTTACAATAGTGCCTAGTCTGAACGTATGTTACAATAGTGCCTAGTCTGGGTGTATGTTACAATAGTGCCTAGTCTGGGTGTATGTTACAATAGTGCCTAGTCTGGGTGTATGTTACAATAGTGCCTAGTCTGGGTGTATGTTACAATAGTGCCTAGTCTGGGTGTATGTTACAATAGTGCCTAGTCTGAACGTATGTTACAATAGTGCCTAGTCTGGGTGTATGTTACAATAGCACCTAGTCTGGGTGTATGTTACAATAGCACCTAGTCTGAACGTATGTTACAATAGTGCCGAGTCTGGGTGTATGTTACAATAGTGCCTAGTCTGAACGTATGTTACAATAGTGCCTAGTCTGGGTGTATGTTACAATAGTGCCTAGTCTGGGTGTATGTTACAATAGCACCTAGTCTGGGTGTATGTTACAATAGCACCTAGTCTGAACGTATGTTACAATAGTGCCTAGTCTGGGTGTATGTTACAATAGCACCTAGTCTAGGTGTATGTTACAATAGTGCCTAGTCTGGGTGTATGTTACAATAGCACCTAGTCTAGGTGTATGTTACAATAGCGCCTAGTCTGGGTGTATGTTACAATAGTGCCTAGTCTGGGTGTATGTTACAATAGTGCCTAGTCTGGGTGTATGTTACAATAGTGCCTAGTCTGGGTGTATGTTACAATAGTGCCTAGTCTGGGTGTATGTTACAATAGTACCTAGTCTGGGTGTATGTTACAATAGTACCTAGTCTGAACGTATGTTACAATAGTGCCTAGTCTGGGTGTATGTTACAATAGTGCCTAGTCTGGGTGTATGTTACAATAGTGCCTAGTCTGGGTGTATGTTACAATAGTGCCTAGTCTGGGTGTATGTTACAATAGTGCCTAGTCTGGGTGTATGTTACAATAGTGCCTAGTCTGAGTGTATGTTACAATAGTACCTAGTCTGGGTGTATGTTACAATAGTGCCTAGTCTGGGTGTATGTTACAATAGTGCCTAGTCTGAACGTATGTTACAATAGTGCCTAGTCTGGGTGTATGTTATAATAGTGCCTAGTCTGGGTGTATGTTACAATAGTGCCTAGTCTGGGTGTATGTTACAATAGTGCCTAGTCTGGGTGTATGTTACAATAGTGCCTAGTCTGGGTGTATGTTACAATAGTGCCTAGTCTGAACGTATGTTACAATAGTGCCTAGTCTGGGTGTATGTTACAATAGCACCTAGTCTGGGTGTATGTTACAATAGCACCTAGTCTGAACGTATGTTACAATAGTGCCGAGTCTGGGTGTATGTTACAATAGTGCCTAGTCTGAACGTATGTTACAATAGTGCCTAGTCTGGGTGTATGTTACAATAGTGCCTAGTCTGGGTGTATGTTACAATAGCACCTAGTCTGGGTGTATGTTACAATAGCACCTAGTCTGAACGTATGTTACAATAGTGCCTAGTCTGGGTGTATGTTACAATAGCACCTAGTCTAGGTGTATGTTACAATAGTGCCTAGTCTGGGTGTATGTTACAATAGCACCTAGTCTAGGTGTATGTTACAATAGCGCCTAGTCTGGGTGTATGTTACAATAGTGCCTAGTCTGGGTGTATGTTACAATAGTGCCTAGTCTGGGTGTATGTTACAATAGGACCTAGTCTGGGTGTATGTTACAATAGTGCCTAGTCTGGGTGTATGTTACAATAGTACTTAGTCTGGGTGTATGTTACAATAGCACCTAGTCTGGGTGTATGTTACAATAGCACCTAGTCTGAACGTATTTTACAATAGCACCTAGTCTGAACGTATTTTACAATAGCACCTAGTCTGGGTGTATGTTACAATAGTACTTAGTCTGGGTGTATGTTACAATAGTGCCTAGTCTGGACGTATGTTACAATAGCACCTAGTCTGGGTGTATGTTACAATAGCACCTAGTCTGAACGTATGTTACAATAGTGCCTAGTCTGTGTGTATGTTACAATAGTACTTAGTCTGGGTGTATGTTACAATAGTGCCTAGTCTGGGTGTATGTTACAATAGTACCTAGTCTGGGTGTATGTTACAATAGTACCTAGTCTGGGTGTATGTTACAATAGTGCCTAGTCTGGGTGTATGTTACAATAGTACCTAGTCTGGGTGTATGTTACAATAGTGCCTAGTCTGGGTGTATGTTACAATAGTACCTAGTCTGGGTGTATGTTACAATAGTGCCTAGTCTGGGTGTATGTTACAATAGTACCTAGTCTGGGTGTATGTTACAATAGTACCTAGTCTGGGTGTATGTTACAATAGTACCTAGTCTGGGTGTATGTTACAATAGTACCTAGTCTGGGTGTATGTTACAATAGTACCTAGTCTGGGTGTATGTTACAATAGTACCTAGTCTGGGTGTATGTTACAATAGTACCTAGTCTGGGTGTATGTTACAATAGTACCAGTCTGGGTGTATGTTACAATAGTACCTAGTCTGGGTGTATGTTACAATAGTGCCTAGTCTGGGTGTATGTTACAATAGTACCTAGTCTGGGTGTATGTTACAATAGTACCTAGTCTGGGTGTATGTTACAATAGTGCCTAGTCTGTGTGTAGGTTACAATAGTACCTAGTCTGGGTGTATGTTACAATAGTACCTAGTCTGGGTGTATGTTACGATAGTACCTAGTCTGGGTGTATGTTACAATAGTGCCTAGTCTGGGTGTATGTTACAATAGTACCTAGTCTGGGTGTATGTTACAATAGTACCTAGTCTGGGTGTATGTTACAATAGTACATAGTCTGGGTGTATGTTACAATAGTGCCTAGTCTGGACGTATGTTACAAAATTACTTAGTCTGGATGTATGTTACAAAATTACTTAGTTTGGATGTATCTTACAATAGTCAAAATAAAATTCTTGGCCATACAAAATGTCATAAAACTATTACCCTTATATCCTTTTACTGATTTAACCATCAGTCCAGCGTGTTTGCTTTAAGTGATTTTCTCGGCAACAGAAATACTACTTTAGTTTACTCTTTCTTTCAGAACAGTCCGGATACACAATTGTCTGTGGTGGTATTTGAACTTGTACCTTAGCAGTCACAGAACTGATCTGTACCACGTTGCCACAATGTCGGACGCATGTCATAAGGAACTGTAAATAAATTATGTCAACAGTTAGGAACGTATTGAGGTAGTCTGAACAAGTTTGACTGTTCTTGGCATAGAGGAGAAACGTTTTTGCAAGATTTGACAACACTATTGTTTTGGATGGTTGGTTGGTTGGTTGCTGATCCAGCGGTCCATGGGCTCATACCTGTTGACCCAATGTCATTGTTTGATATATGCATGTATTTGTGAGCTGTTGTTTTGTTCCATATAATGTGTTCCATTTATCTGGGCCTGGAGGGAGAATAATTTTTCTGATCTGTCATCCAGTGCTGGGCTTTAAAAAGGTGGTGGTCAACAGTTTCATAGGGATGAGTGCACATTCGGCACCGGGAGTGTGTTGTCGTTGTATTCTGTTCAGGTGATTGTTAAGCTGTACATATTGTGTGCGCAGTCTGAAGATGATAGTCTTTCCTTCCCAGGAGGTTGATGTTGTCTTTAGGATTTGGGCTGGTCATATATTTATAGATTTCCCTCCCAGTGTTTCCCATGGCCGATCTGTTTATCCAATTTTCTTTGTTCACAGATTTCAACATCATTTTAACTGTGTGCATGGTTGTTTCTGTATATGGCTGTTCTTGTTGTGCTCCCTTCTTTTCTAGTCTATCTGCCTGTTATTTCCAGGTGTGTTTGAGTGGCCAGAAATCCACTGCATAACAATACTGACTTCATAAGATGTAAACAGCTGGTGTTCATGGTGATATATTTCAACTAGCTCAGGATTACAATGTCCATCACATTCTAGTGCTTGAAGAGCGGCCATAGAGTCTGTAAAAATCACTATTGTTTTTAATACAACAACTAAATTGTTTGAATTGGGGAAAACTCATTATAAAAATCTGAAACAAATGTGTGGTTTTTTTGTAGCGAATGTATACACATTACAATGTCCGCCATGTTTTTAGTTCATCAAAATTCATATCCTAGTGGGATTTGATTGGAAATGTTTTCAGTTCATCAAAATTCATGCCCTCGTGAATTGTTATTGGAATTGTTTTTAGTTTACGCAATGCAATTCTGTCCACGCCCCCTCCCCCACTTCTCCATCCATTTCCACCCACTGTTTGGAAATAAGAACTCCATTACTTGGAAACAAGAACTCTATCACTCGGAAACCACAGTGATCAACTCTAATACTCAATAAAAATGAATACATCATTAGTAGCCTATCATCGACAATCTGACTATGTGACAGAGTGATATTGTCTATGATGGTCAATATACTAGGTTCAGTCTCATCGCAAGTAGCTCTGCATGGTGACCATAGCCATATAAAAGACACGTTGGTTAATTTGGAAAATCATTCTTAAATCACGGAAAAAGTCATTTAGGGGAATGATTAAGACTTTAGTCAACATATCTAATAGTGCTGATAGTTAAGCCTGCTTCCCAACCATTCAGAAGGCAACTGCTACCTTCTCCAATGTAAATTTTATCATAAAACATACTACATTTAACAAATCATGGATGGATCGATATGCACCCTAAATACTATACGCTAGCAACTCTTCAGGAAGAATGTAGAACTGTCCATAATATTGTTAGATATACTAGCAATGTTCAAAGTCGGATATGACACTTGTTCATATTATTGTTAGATAGATACACTAGCAATGTTCAAAGTCGAATATGACACTTGTTCATATTATTGTTTGAAGGATATTCTAGCAATATTCAAAGTTGAATATGACACTTGTTCATACTATTGTTTGAAGGATATTCTAGCAATATTCAAAGTTGAATATGACACTTGTTCATACTATTGTTTGAAGGATATTCTAGCAATATTCAAAGTTGAATATGACACTTGTTCATACTATTGTTTGAAGAATATACTAGCAATATTCAAAGTTAAATATGACACTTGTTCATACTATTGTTTGAAGGATATGCTAAAAACGTTTTACGTTGTCAATATGATATTATGTTTGTCCATATTGTTATTGCAACCGGTTGTTCGTTTTGAAGGAAAATAAAATCAAAGATTGTGAACACAAAATACGAAAATAATTGTGACAAATCATTCATAACAGAAATCACAAACATCATTAGAGCCGTATTTGCTGAAACACATGTGCCTCCCAACGACAGCATTCCTTGTCCCCCCCCCCCCCGATTTATCACAAGGTGCAGATGAGATATTCCGTTTGTGGAAAATTAATTTCTGAAAATAGGAATCATCCAAAATAATTCCAATTAAACATTCTTTTTAAAATGTAATATTAAAAATAGAATAACCGCGAAATGGTCCGAACAAAGACAAATATGATTATTTTTTTTTAAACACCAACACAATTATGAAACAATAATGAACAGTGAACAAGTAGAAACATGTTGACAATCCAGCGAACGAGTCAATATTCATAATTGTGAAACAGGGATTTATTTGTTTCCAAAAGTAAGAGTGAAAGCTAATTTATGAATAAAGACAACCACTGTATTTGGTTCCTTTATTTCGTTAAGAAATTGTGAATTTTTGAAATTGTTTATAATCAAGACACTGAATAATTATAACTGATTATCACTTAGAGACAAATGTGGAGAGTACTGTTTGCAGAAGATGATGAAACAGGTCTTGACAACAGCCGGTACTCATGAAGGAAGATAACTGTAGGAAATATGTAGAACGTGAAGTCATGCTGCAAACATCATTTTGTCTCTAGCTGGGGTAAACACTTATATTTTTGCCATTTTCTCTGTCTGTAAACAACATTCAGTTCCAGAATAGTATAATGAAATAATAATAAATAATAAAACTATAACCCGTTATTCGTTACCCGTTACTCGTTACCCGTGATTCGATTCGAATCACGTCCATATTAGTTGATCTATTGCCGTTTATATCTTTAATTGATTTTATTTTCATTTCTATATCTTACAAAACTGTTTATTTGCTTGTGTTTGTGACTATTGAAACACATACTCGTAACACCATCGAGTCGGATGGCTGCTGGAACAGAGGGCTGAGCACTTAAGGGAATGCCCAACGTGATGTGATGCCAGTTTCTAATCAAGAATCAAGAAGGAGAAACACACTCAACTAAGCTTATATCTCAATAGCTGATATCTCATCACTCACTCATATAAACATACATCTTAATGACTACAATCTCATCACTCACTCATATAAACATACATCTTAATGACTACAATCTCGCCACTCACTCATATAAACATACATCTTAATGACTACAATCTCGCCACTCACTCATATAAACATACATCTTAATGACTACAATCTCACCACTCACTCATATAAACATACATCTTAATGACTACAATCTCACCACTCACTCATATAAACATACATCTTAATGACTACAATCTCACCACTCACTCATATAAACATACATCTTAATGACTACAATCTCACCACTCACTCATATAAACATACATCTTAATGACTACAATCTCACCACTCACTCATATAAACATACATCTTAATGACTACAATCTCATCACTCACTCATATAAACATACATCTTAATGACTACAATCTCACCACTCACTCATATAAACATACATCTTAATGACTACAATCTCGCCACTCACTCATATAAACATACATCTTAATGACTACAATCTCACCACTCACTCATATAAACATACATCTTAATGACTACAATCTCATCACTCACTCATATAAACATACATCTTAATGACTACAATCTCACCACTCACTCATATAAACATACATCTTAATGACTACAATCTCGCCACTCACTCATATAAACATACATCTTAATGACTACAATCTCGCCACTCACTCATATAAACATACATCTTAATGACTACAATCTCACCACTCACTCATATAAACATACATCTTAATGACTACAATCTCACCACTCACTCATATAAACATACATCTTAATGACTACAATCTCGCCACACACTGCTGTAACTTATCATCTCAATGGCAGCAACATCTCCATGCATTCTTGCAAACTTTCACCTCAATGGCTACATTTCACTAAACGCGCATGAAAACTGTAATCTCAATGGCTACAGCATCGGCACACACTTATATAAATTCCTATCTCATTGACTAAAAACCTCAACAAAAAATACAACTTATATTACCAAGCCCCACAATGGCTAAAGTCTCAATAAACACTCATTAACTCACATCTGAATGACTACAACCTCACTACACACGTATATAAACTCTCATCTCAATCGCTACGGCATGTCCACACATTGATATAAAATGATACCTCAATGGCTGAGAGGATAAACAGTAATCAAGACCTCATCCTTACAATACATGGGCGTGCAATTTGATCCCAATTTGTGCTTTCGGGCACGTGTTGACCATGTTATGGCAAAGGCCAGCAAATGCCTTTTGACTCTTAAGTGATGGCAGCGACTTAATAAACAATCACAGCTCGTAATCGTATATGATGCTCTTGTCCTCCCTGTCATTGAATATACAGGTGCAATTATTACTGCCAGTCACACATATTGAGAGACTGGAGGAAATTAAAATAAAGCCACGCGGAGCATATTAGGTTGCACCAGGAACACACACGCTGTCCAGCTATGAGGTTCATCCTTGATTTTCCGAGAACACCTCACGGAATTGATATGTGGCAAGTCCGAGCATACCTTAGAGTGCGTTCTGATACAGACCATCCACTACACAGCGAGCTATATCGTGTGAAGGAAAGCAGGCTCAAGAGATGCTAATTGTAGAAGAGATGCGCCGAAGATACAATCAAACAGATCATCATCACCAGGTGTCATGCCGGCTGGCGTAGGCGGTCATGGCTCTCCACAGCTCTCTGTCCACAGTATTATGTATCAAGGTCGTTGTTGTTTCTTTGCCGTGAGGCTGTCAATCTGTCTAATATTTTCTCACGTTATCGCCCTCTGTTTCTGTTGCCTTCAATTTTGCCTGTTGTGACTATGTTCTCTAAACCTGCCTGTCTCATGAATTGCTAAAAAAAAGAATTGCCTTTTTCTTATATTGTTGATTAAGGTCTGTTTCGCATTTGACACTTTCAACGCTTCTACATTTGTTTTTCTGGCAGTCCATGGTGTTCTCAGCATTCTTCTGTGGAACCACATCTCTGTTGCCTCTAATTTCCCACTTTTCAGTTTGTTTTTTGTCCAAGACTCGCACCCATATGTTAGTATAGGGGTTATATGGCACTGCAGAACTCTCTTTCTCACCTCTAATGACAATGTCATATTACACAATATATTTTTCATTTTTCTGAATGTTGTTTTTGCCTGTCCTATTCTGCATCTTATTTCTGTTGAACTTCTTCCATCTGCTGTAATCGTTGTACCTAAATATTTGAATTGGTGGACCTGTTTTAATACTATATCATTCACTTTGATCTTGCAAGGTGTGTTAAACAGATATGCGCCCCAAGGTGTGCCAAACAGATATGCGCCCCAAGGTGTGTCAAACAGATATGCGCCCCAAAAGACGTCAATCCTAGCCAGGAATGGATACCTATTAATATTGTCTTTCAGTCACAACAGTAACTACACTGAATAGAAAGTGCAGGGAACGTAGCCACGTGAGCGAGTATGCTGAGGTCAAACCACTCTTCTGCGAACGTGCCGATGACACATATATTGTGATTTACATGGACTAATCGGTCATCCAGCACCATCGTTCACCTTGGTCTTTACTGCCAGATCACAAGGAAGAACAGTACACGAAGCCAGTGGAGCCTTTACCGCAACAACAAGCATTCTAACGATGGAAGTATTTACCGTAGCGCAGGCAATTAACTGCCTGAAATCGAAAGCCTATTCCCATGCGTGCATACTAAGTGACTCGATAAATATGATTTAGGAATGTCGAAACATGTTTTGCACGAAGGGAATGCATTTAGACATTAGAGAGAACTAAAATGCAGGCTTCTCTGTGAAATATCACGCTTGTCTTTGTCCCCAGACACGCGGATGTGGAGAGAAACGAACTGGCTATTACCAATTAGCTAGTCTCGTCACCATAACAGATGGTCAGCTTATGGATGGAGCAGACATACTCATTGCTCTTCGTGAGTCCGCACAATCAGATGATTTTGAGATAAAAGAGCATATGTCAATATCGATAACGCGCGAATTGGACTTGATGATAGGTATGGCCCGTAGAGAACTAACACATTTGTTTAAAAATACAGTGAACCAACATAGAGCAGGAACCATCAGCCGTCATATCCTGTATATCATTCTTGTTTAATAACCACACCATTCTTGAATGACGTATATGTATTATGATCACGTGTCAGATCCACGAGTATTTGTTACATCAGCCAGTCGTCATATCTCACTAATGGCACCTTGAACGTCAGCATCACCCATTACTTGACAAGCTGATATAAGAGATGATTAAAAATTTAATGATAAAAGGTGTAATTGCAATGAAAATCGGTGACCTGCCCCTTATGTCTAGGTAACCACCTCCCCTTCGACTGAAAAACGTATCTACATTCCTGTGTAAGGATCTGGTTTTTAATTACGTCAACAATTTTTATTTTTTACCGCTCTCTACTTTTTTATCAACATCTGTCAAGAATTAAAATTGTTTAGCTCCTTCCAGCCACTTAAAACATTTTAAGCAGAATAACGACGAAATAACCACAGCAATAGTAACAGATTTTTAGGACAAGTGTTTCAAATTCAAACAATTTAATTGTTGTATAGTTAGAACAATTTAATTCTCGTCAACTTTCGTCAACTCTTGTCATATTTATTCAGACACCTCGTTCCTCGAATTCTTTATGTAATTTATGGACACTATCTAAATGAAGGTACATTTCTGACAATCTACTAAATAATACACATTAGAAAACCCCGCCAATAAAAAATGTCCAAAAAAACCAAAAAATACACGATTACATAAATCGCATGACAAGGAATGCTTATAGACTAAACACGGTACACCATTTTCTCTCACAATTTCAGTTAAATTAAACTAGAATTGAACGTCACTCTGTAAAACTGTTTATGTTAACAATTTCATTGTTGAGTACCCAATACATAGGAAAAAAATACCATCTAGCCGCAAAAGTTAGTCCTGTTGATCGCATTTTATGTTCAAGACATAATGAAATCTCATGGAAGTGTGGACACTCCACACACTTGTCAAATAATGACATCTCATGGAAGTGTGGACACTCCACACACTTTTCAAATATTGGATATTTAAAGACCGAAACAATATATATATTTATTTCTAAAAATCGTGCCCTTATTGTATTGCAAGTTTCTTAGAAATATCGCATGCATTCTTTAAATTCTTAGAAAGTTGTCTCGAATTACTGAAAATTCGTCATAAAATGGCATCCATAAGTTCACAGATAATTTGAATAGGACAAATTCCTTTGATCCTTTCGGTAAATGCAAGATGCTTCGAACAAATATTAAGTTTTACAGTATTATAAATCAATTATATCTGGTAAATATTCAAGACTTGTACGCTAGTATAACGTAGTCAACAGCAGAGAACACTGATAAATACTATAATTTAATTTTTGCATTTGGATTTATATAAAATCTTAAGTGTCACGACATAAAGTCACAATTAAGACTGAATATTTTGTCTGGATTTTAAACTTATGTCTTCTATAAATTTATCACTACCCCACCCCTCCCCCAACCAATTACGAAGAGATTCAGGCAATCGGACTTTGGGGGCTGTTCATACTTCGTGTCATCAATTAGAAGGATACGCTTGTCTGAAAACGTTTGTTACAGGTGACAGTTGTTGACATATGAAGGGGGGTGGGGGTGAGGGAGTGAAAAAAATTTGAAGTCAACAATCCTAGTTTTCATACACCAATGAAATAGTTTGAGTTTTAAATGTTTTTTTTCTTTCTAAAAATAAGGAGCACAACATATGCGAATATTTATGTTCATAATTTTTCTTCAATAAATTTTCTGTTGTTAAACTGGAGAGTGAGGGGAAAAAAGGGAGAGGGGTGGGGGTAGACATAATCAAACATCGGTGGTATAGCCACTGTAATATTGGCAGTTATTAACAGGTGATTAAGAGGGTCAAACGTTGGCAAGTAATTTTTGAAGTTAAATGCGGACATTCCCTAACATCTTTGCGTTTTGTGGCAGAAACCTATGTTGTTAGATATGAGGTAAATACTAAATAAGGTAGACAAATTACTGAAGAAAACTGTCAATATAAAATAATAAAATAATAGAAAATAACAATAAAAGAATGAACGAATACAACTGTCGACGTGTCGGTCCTGTTGGGACCTTTATCAAGGCATAAAAACAGTTAAGAAAGCAAAACTATAACAAATATAACCATAATGGCTGGGAAAATGATTTCGCTCACCAAAAAATCATTACCCAATTGCTAGACATGCCATTACTGCAGATATGTCAACAAATTTGCCAAATATTTTTGCTGTTCTTCTGACAGTACGTGATGATCATGAGATACTGCAGCAATGGATTACCTCTTTTCGAGGGTTAAACATGCATCGATAAACCCTCTGACCGAGATCGTCGGCGGCAACGAGACCTCTGTGCAGAAAGTAAACATAACTTCATTTCTTACGTTTTTGATTATTGGCCTGATTTTCATTTGTCACTATTTATATAATATAGCCGCGTTAGCGCAGTGGTTAGCGCACTGGCTTCGCATATGAATGGTCCTGGGCTCATTCCCCAGCTGAGGCGGAAATGTTTTCAGATCGCAACGGCTCCCAGGTCGACCCAGCCTTAAATGGGTACCGGATTAATCCGGGAAATAAAGACTGCGAGGGAGAGGAGATGGCTACCGCCCTCATTTGCAGAGGATGTGAAATGTGAGATTTCTAACATCTCACACCCCTACGGCATTAATAAATGCTATGGGTTACTTTACTTTTACTTTTACTTATATAACATAGTGTTCACTGTTCATAAACTTGGTGCATCCATTGGCTAGTGAATTTTCAAAATTTAATTAAGGCTGCGACTTTAATAACGTAGTGTTCACCGTTTATTCACTAAGCCATTCCAATGACATGAAAATGGACATCCGCACTCCCGAAGACTGTTGCTCCCAAAGTAACGTTGACTATCTGGGTCTTCAAGAAAATACAGCAGGTTCATCCAATTCAAGGTCGTCGACTGATTGTATCTCAAGGTCTCCAACTGATTGTAACAGACTCAAAGATTGAGTGACCTTTCATACAGGTTCATTCGGTAAATAAGACTTCAAAATACAACAACTCTGGAACTATGGCAGGACTTGATAAAATCACGCTGAAAGTACAAGAAAAGAAACTACAAATACTTGCTCCTCGATGAAAAGTAAGCAGGAAAAATGAGTAACCCTTTAAACAGGTTCACTCGGTATACACAATTTAAAAAAAATGCAGGAACTCTGGTAAGGCTTCATAAAAATACATGACAATTTCAATCGACAAAGCTTCCAACAACTCCTCTGTATTATTTAGTTCTCCTCTTGATTAATGCAAAGACACAAAATGTGACATTCTATAACAACGGGTCATCAGTCACGTTGGAGAGATCCAACAACCTCTATGAAATCGAACTAATGACTAAACAAACTCGTTGGTGGTAAATACATAATCACAATATGTATAATTCTCTGCTGTAATGAGCATATGACGACGTTTGAGGATATAGCTTCTTACTTGCCCTACCTCTATTCTAAGGCGAATATTTCGTGGGAGAGATTTCTCTTTCTCTTGAATTTCATCACTCTGTTTGACATTCTCTCTCTGATCAAACCATCAGAATATTTCCTATTCTGTGATAATCATATTCTCTCAGAAGCAATTTCATTAAAGGTGAACCATACATGGTGTCACGTTCTCGATGACCTACCCAAATACCTGACTAATGTATTAAATTTCTATAAACAGATTACTAACCTTTTTACTGCTATTCTATGTTGAACATATAAGCCTTAAACACAAAATAAGCCGACTCACGCCTGATTCTAATACCCTATCTATAACACTGGAATTAATAATATTCCCTCTAACACTTTACGATAACATTGAAGCTCCTAACTAATTCAATAATCATCTTGACAGAACTATAGAGTTCGAGTCACCATGACCTGCTTCATGAACAGTTCCCCGATTAATCCTTCTTTCCCGATTATTCCTTCCGAACTGTTACTTAGTTGCTGGCGAATGATCGACTGATCACTAAAGATTGATTACAATCCGTTATGTTTACGTGTTTTGACGTATTTTTGGATTTCAATCTTGCTGAATACGCATGTATATTCATGCTTTTTCCCGCAAATGTGTTCTTACCAATCTAGTTTATTCTAATTTGCGACATTCAAGGTTGTCAACAATTGTTTTACAAATATTCTACTCTGTGTTCATCCATTCTCAAACTAATTCTTTTGCAATATTTTATGCTCTACTATCATTCTGTTGTTTCGGTCACGGCTGGTTGAATATTCACGCTAACTAGCTCCGTCAATAACCCAGTCTGGTCAACACCGACTAACAATTATTTTCTTACTGTGTTTAATTTTTTCTTCTTTATTTTTTATAAGTAATATCTGAGCAAAACAAGGACAGCTGACTTTAGTATTATACTTAGTCAATTTTTCGTGCCCGACTCTTGACAAGACCGACAGTCTGTCACAGGTTATTGTGTAATATATAGAATATTGTATGTGTGAATGTGATTCACTTACTGTACACGTGTTATTGTGTAATATAGTGAATATTGTATGTGTGAATGTGATTCACGTACTGTACACTTGTTATTGTGTAATATAGTGAATATTGTATGTGTGAATGCGATTCACTTACTGTACACGTGTTATTGTGGAATATAGGGAATATTGTATGTGTGAATGTGATTCACTTACTGTACACGTGTTATTGTGTAATATAGTGAATATTGTATGTGTGAATGTGATTCACTTACTGTACACGTGTTATTGTGTAATATAGTGAATATTGTATGTGTGAATGTGATTCACTTACTGTACACGTGTTATTGTGTAATATAGTGAATATTGTATGTGTGAATGTGATTCACTTACTGTACACTTGTTATTGTGTAATATAGAGAATATTTCCAGCGATGGTGTGATTACTTATTGTACACAAGTTGAATCTATCCGTTTCGTATCATTCCATATTTATATGTATTATCTGCTCACTCAGTAATATATATATATATATATTGTACGTGCATTCGGGGGAAAATTTCTTAATTTCTATGGATAACAATAATTGGTAGCTTATCCTATTCAGGATGATCAATTCCATACGTTGAATTTTTTTAATGTGGTGGCGAGGTTATATTCCGCGTCTGTGACGGCCAAGGTTCAATCCTGGGTTCAAATACCCTCCCTCCCCCGCAGGAATGTGTTCACCAGGACCGTTCAGAAAACAATGGCTAACTACTGATTTCATTGATATTGCTTAGACATAACAACATCCAAAAATGATATGTTAGTAGCTGCATCATCAATAAGATATGCTACCAATGTTTTTATACATTTTGAACAATTATATCTAAGGACATTATTTCCCCCTGCCTCGTGTTAAACGTAGAACCATGTATAAATTAGATACTCCACTCTAACATATAATAAATGTCTCTTTGTTGCTTATTGACTCTAGCATGATACGTGTGGGGATGTTAACAACGCTTTTTCTTTTTGCTGGAACTGTATTTGTTCATGCTACGTCACTACTTGTGACCCTATTATCTCATTGAAATCAAATGAGGCCAAATCAAATGAAATCCTATTTGTCAGTGTGACAATGAGTGTAGCACAATTTCTATAGACATATTTTGTGATTGCGGGAAAACAAATAATTTATGAAGCTAGTAGGAGAACAATGAATGCATTATTTTTCTACCTTTCATGAGTGTTTTTCTTGTGACACATGGGATGAGCAAAAGTCATTTCATACAAAACCTGGTATTTAGTGAAAACAAGCAGAACGTTTTTATGATTCATAGATTATATATAATACTAAATGCGATGGTGATCGTAGCTCTCGGATGCACGAAAGAGCTTTCTAGATATATAGAAAGTTGTGACCAAATAGACATTCATCATTGTCTTGTGAACATACCCGTCATCAACGAAAGATATTGAGTAATTGAAAGAATAAAAGTCGCTAACATCGTTCTCGTTCTAGTCTCATGATTAACAGTCGCTAACATAGTTCTCGTGCTAGGCTCATGATTAACAGTTAACACGATTTTAAATGTACATCAACGTGGTCCATGTTAGGGCTAATATTAACGTCGTTAACTTAATTCATACGTAAGCCCTTTATAACGGGACAGAGTCGGCAATTGACCTTGTGTGGTTAGTAAATGACAAGTATTATTGTTCTTACAATTCTTATATTTACATTGTGTAATTTGGTCAGGTGATGAAGCATTATAACATCGTTCTCGTGCTGGGCTCACGACTATACTGATGTATAAGAACTATACATCAAAGACTATACTGATGGAAACAGATGCATGTGGAAGAAGAATAGGAGGTGACACGAAAGTATGAATTGAAAATATTAGTAAATTAAAGCGTGATTTATGAGGTTATTGAAAATATTCGTAAGGATGGCGGGTATTGTACAAGGTCAGTTCTAACAGCACTGAATCGCCTTGCAACTCAAGTAAACAGGTTTTCCGTATTTGACCGACAACATTCCCTAGAAAAGATCTTGTCAAGACTTTCAACCTGTATACTCGCTAACAAGTCACTTGAGACTGGATCAGTCGAGACAAGGACTATTACAGCAACGAAAATCCCGTATAAGTGTTGAAGTATCCTCATGACCAAAAACATAGAGCATCCGTTTTCGTACTACAAGGACCCATATGCCTACTTGTTATCATACACAAATTAGAGACAGGACATTACTGCTTCAAATAATAGCTTATACAAGAAATTAAAGTAGGCAGCATGAGGATAAATGAAAAAAATTCTTATGGCTCACGGGAATTGAACCATGTCCATTTTAGTGCACCATATCGTCTTGCACCTCTAGTAAACAGCGGTGAACCTCTTAATGACATCCGAATGTTCTTCGTAGGTACGTCATTTCTGCTGTCACTATATTTCTTTTGTCTTGTGCTGTTATTGTTCAGGTTCGACAGTGGTAGCACAGTGATGGGATAATAATAGTCTTGTATAGTGCAAATTTAGTGTCTATGTTTAAATTGTTGTTCTTAAGATTCTTAAGAATATATGTCATCTGTCCTAGGATCTCATATTTTTTGTTTTATATATTTTGTATCTCTTTACTGTTTTTCATTTTACTCGATATAATGCTTCCTAAGTAAGTGACCTCCTTTACCTGTTTAAGAGATTACAGATCAAATGGTTTGCACACATCAGGAGACTACCATCAGACTGCATACCACATAAACTATGCTACAGATACAGTGAGGGCCGACCACGAAAACGATGGACCACCGAAATAAAAGAGGCGAAACTATTCCACAATATACTCAGTACACACGGGGGCCATCTCCAGAAAACTTTTCTACCCCTGACGCTGAAAGGCAACAAAAGCTTTAACGAATACATAAATAGCCTTCGCATCATTTTACCCTAAATTTT
The DNA here is from genome assembly GCA_034231615.1 of Meghimatium bilineatum. NCBI lineage: Eukaryota > Metazoa > Mollusca > Gastropoda > Stylommatophora > Philomycidae > Meghimatium > Meghimatium bilineatum. The sequence goes on from CM067318.1 coordinate 34,632,695, forward strand.
AACTGAATTAAATAGATATTTCACTAGAATTAAAGATAAATTCGACTTAATTCACCAGACAATCATGCACAAGACAATAAAATCATACACAAGATATTCACATACACGACAATGATACAGAAGCCAATCATGTTCAAGACAATCACAAACTACAATCACACACAAGACATTCATACACAAAACAATCACACACTGTACGTACATATGACAATCGCACACAGTGTAGTCTTACATAAGATAATAATGCACAAGACAATCACATACACGACAATCATATAATGACAATCTTATATACGGAAATCATATACGGACAATCATATATACGGCAATCATATACGGACAATCATATATACGGCAATCATATAAGGACAATCATACATAAAACATGTCTCTCTAATATGCTGAAAATATGATTGTAAATAAGAAGAACCTTCGGGATGTTTGAACATTGATCCAAGAGATTGAGCAAGTGCTACTTTGCCATTCGCAAAGTTTAATCTTTTGGCACTAGAAAATGAAAGTCGAAAAGCGAAGTTAATAAGTGCAGCAATCAGGTCTTAGATCTTTTATTGATGGCTTCATATAAGCAAACTACTTCTCCCGCTCACCCATCCTGATTCATTATTAGAGCAAACATCTGCATGCTTGAATACCTGTTTATGCAGTGTAAAACGGTGCAAGTGATGGATGAAAATACACTGTCAGTGTTGTATTATATTATCAAAAAATGATCAAGTCCAGATTAAGAGAGATTGTGTGTATGAAGGAGTACAGTCGTGCTCTACAGAGTACAAACGTAGTTATGAAATGGGAATGTTAGAGTTACTAACATTTTCCTAGCTGAAACCAGAACCAATAGTAATATTGAGATTATGAGATGATAAAAACAGGGGCAGACAGGGAACGCACTAGAACAAAGTAGTGTTTCTACTTTGCATGTTTTACTTCTAGGTCTAAATTATGTTGTTTAAAAAAAATTATACTTGGATGCTAGAAACCGATGTCTGGATGTTTGGTATAAATTTAAAATAGATTTAATACATGTTTTAACAATTGTTCTAGGTTTTTCTAACGTAGATATTAAAATAATGTTAACAACAGTAGAACACAAACGAGTTTAATCTTCCGAGGACCAGAGAACTAGGGTATGTAAGATGAGCTCTACTTGACATCACTTATGTGTCACATGTTTTCAAATAAAATAGAAGTGTGACATTTGAAATATTAATCAGTGTTGACATGCGGAGATTTACATTTCTTGGCCGGTTTCAGATCAGATAAAGTCTGTAAACATGACCACATCTTGACACTTAGAGGTGGGGTCAAAGATAATCAGGACAGATTTTCCTCGTGAGTCAACTTCAGCAAGTTTGTTGGAACAGAACGTTCTTTGTAAGGATAGACAGGTTTAGCGCAAGATCATGGTATGTTATAAGGATGCCAGAATTCCTATTTGATAGTATTTGTATGTGATCCATCTGTACATGCATGCATCTATTGTTCAGGAAATTCTTCATGGATTATGTTCATTGTTGCAGTTCGCTTCTGCAGATCTTTTGTCATATTTTCTGCGAGACTGCTGATTGGTGTATTTATCTGTCAGTTATATATGATTTGTTCCGATTGAACATCATATTGGGCAGGTAGCAGGGCTGATGATTGTATGGATGGACCTGATTGATATCGTATTCTTGTCGTTTTTCCACGGTCGACATGGCTACTACGGTTTAGACGTTGGGATAATCTAATCTTGCCTGTGTTGGGTGCAAGAGTGTGCGAAACAAAAAATCTAATCTTGCCTCCATTGAGTGTAACAGGATACGAAACAAACAATCTAATCTTGCCTCATTGAGTTTAACAGGATGCTAAACAAGCTAGTATCCCACCCAGCAAAAGATGAAAACTGTGCTTCAGTTAGCACCATCACACTGTGGTGAGTCTGGAAATGATGAAGCTGTAGAGCTGGCGAAAAGAAAGGAGGAGACTGTATACAGAGGATCAATGAATGCTCATATCAGAAGGGAGTTAACAAACCATCTGGCCATTTGGCAACCTGAGCTTGGACTTGTTCGGTGTGCAACGAATATGGTCATTGTCTTATTTCCATGCATGTTTTAGGAGATTACTAAGGAAAGTTGGAAGATATGCTGACAACCTGTCATTTGAGAATAAAATTATCATCACTGCGTAACTCGTCTGACATTCGTAGTGTTGTCTTATATTATATAATCCATATCAAAAATCACTATCAAATAATCCTTAAAAAAATCCCTATCAAATAATCCATATAAAAATCCCTATCAAATAATCTCTATCATAAATTACTATCAAATAATCCTATCAAATAATCCCTATCATAAATTACTATCAAATAATCCTATCAAATAATCCCTATCATAAATTACTATCAAATAATCCTATCAAATAATCCCTATAAAAAATTCCTATATAATAATCCCTATGAGTGACGAAGAGATGCAGGCCAGCGGCATTGCACCTGTGTTATTTTATGGCAGACTCCTGGTTGATGGGAAACGCTATATGTGTCATCACTACTAATATTCAACAGATCTAACAGAAGAATGACAAGAAAGTTGACACACATGTGTGTTTTCTGCACTTCTGATAGTACGTGCTATCCAGGGATACTGAAATACTGGTTTGTTATGCTTCCCAACATGGATTAAATATACACACAATCCCCCACCCCACGACCCAGCACAACCATAGCTGTGAGACAACAACAATGTTAAGTTTGTTGTTCGTCCATCACAAGTGATGATGACCATTTGTTACATCCACTTTTGAATATTCAAGTAGCGTTATGTCCTTGATTATGAGTTCGTAGATGGCTAATGAGCCCTATTCGAGTTGTAAATATCTTTGGACAGTTCGGGCGTAGAATGACCACTGTAGACGGATCTTGGTCTATTCGTGACTTTCTAGCTACTCTCCGCTGTTGGGCTGCAGCATTTTTCCTCTTTTCACGAGAAGATGCGCTCTTTTTTATTGTAGAATGCCATGTACATCTATTTTTTACAAGTTCTTCCCATGTATCTTGGTGTATTTCAAAAGCTTTAAGTGAGGTCTTTAACGAGATATACTCCACTCCTCGAATACTCAACTAATAATGATCAATTTTTTAAATTATAAAGTATGTTGGATGTCAAGATATACTTTCTCACAGCTAAAGGGTTTATTTCAGTATGTGGGATGTCAAGATATAATTTCTCTCAGCTAAAGTGTTTTATTTCAGAATGTGGGGTGTCAAGATATACTTTCTCTCAGCTAAAGGGATTATTTCAGTATGTGGGATGTCAAGATATACTTTCTCTCAGCTAAAGTGTTTTATTTCAGTATGTGGGATGTCAAGATATACTTTCTCTCAGCTAAAGTGTTTTATTTCAGTATGTGGGATGTCAAGATATACTTTCTCACAGCTAAAGTGTTTTATTTCAGTATGTGGGATGTCAAGATATACTTTCTCACAGCTAAAGGGTTTATTTCAGTATGTGGGATGTCAAGATATACTTTCTCTCAGCTAAAGTGTTTTATTTCAGTATGTGGGATGTCAAGATATACTTTCTCACAGCTAAAGTGTTTTATTTCAGTATGTGGGATGTCAAGATATACTTTCTCTCAGCTAAAGTGATTATTTCAGTATGTGGGATGTCAAGATATACTTTCTCACAGCTAAAGTGTTTTATTTCAGTATGTGGGATGTCAAGATATACTTTCTCTCAGCTAAAGGGATTATTTCAGTATGTGGGATGTCAAGATATACTTTCTCACAGCTAAAGTGTTTTATTTCAGTATGTGGGATGTCAAGATATACTTTCTCTCAGCTAAAGTGTTTTATTTCAGTATGTGGGATGTCAAGATATACTTTCTCACAGCTAAAGTGTTTTATTTCAGTATGTGGGATGTCAAGATATACTTTCTCACAGCTAAAGGGTTTATTTCAGTATGTGGGATGTCGTGTACGAAGACCATTCCATTACCACCCTGTGTGCCCCTATGTCCCAAACATAATTTATTCCGTATGAGCCGTGTTAGGTAACGGCGATGGTCGAATTAGACTCAAAGTTGATACACCTTCCTAAACGTTGTGCTGCTTTGGGATTTGATATGTACATTTCTCAAGCACTTGCATTCGTCCGCTTGAGATAGTCTTACAATCCATCGCAAGGGATGGTCTGTGTATTTTGACTCTTCGCCATTGCGTATATTACTCAAAGAGGTAGGTAGAATACGAATCTCCGATGAGGAGCTTCGCAGTGGGCCCTTGGGTACTGAACCCATTTCTCTCTGTATGAGCCTTGTTGGACAATGGCTGACAGTCGAGTTGAGGTTGATTTGTAGTGTCGTTAGAGACCTACGCCCTCCTAGATGTTGCCGACAGTGTCCAGAGTTCGAGTCTCAACACTACTTTGATCACACAATTGAACAATGCACTCCAAGACATTTGTTCCATGCTTATCATGTGTGTAATGGACAGCTGTATTCAAACCTTTTTGCCATACCCAGAAGTGCATGTTCAATTGGGCGTATCCAGTACTTGAGTCATAACTCCTACTTTGAATGAGGTCAATTGTGATGGGGCATGTGGGCTTCTGTGTGTTCTCGAGCATGAACAGCAGTTCCACCTGTAGGTCTCGTGCTGGACTATTGTAACGTCGCTGACACTGAATTGATTCATACACTACGCTGCCCTCTAGCGTGTTACCTTTTCCAGAATATGGTGTGTACTCAAAAGATCATCGTATGCTAGGGACATTGACGTTGGTCGCCCCTCCAATGTTTCTACTTTTTAAGCCGCCAGAGACGGAATGTACAGATGCCTTGCATCAGTGTGTGCGGACAGTGAGACTGGATGTAATGACGTAGAGGTTTCGGAGATATTTCCTGTCTCTCTCTGCAGGCAAGTATCATTCCATCTACATAATCCAGATCTGTGCACACGAGCCTAAAAGTGTTAGCCAGGAATACAGAAAGAGAAGCTGTATTTATGTTTCCATGGTGCACCACGGGGATGTACTTTTCGTGTTTATTTGCTAACCCTAGGTCCGCAAGAAAAGATTGCGAGACCATTAGTACTCCAGCAAGAGGTGGTAAGCTTAGTTTGTCAGAAAACGTAGCAGAATATTATATTTTTGTCGGACTTGGAAACATATTAAGGCACGTTCGGGTTTTTCTGAGACAGCAGTGTGATCGATACTTGAGGACGAAGCCGAAGTGATTGTGAGGTGTGAGGTGTGAGGTGTGAGGTGTGAGGTGACTTATAAACAGCAAAGATGTAATTCGCGAACAGAGTTGAATCCCATGGCAAAATTATTATTTCCAAATCCATCATCTGATGGCATTCTCATAACTCTTATTCGTTTACAAGGACACAGTAGACTGAATAAGCACATGCATAGATTGCGGCTGCCTGCTACACCACTGTACACCAATAGAACCGATGAACAGATGTCGGCACATAGACAGATTGCAGAACTGTGCCCAGTTTTAACAATTGAGAAATACATAAATGTCCAATGCCGCATCATCGCAACTGAATATTTACAACTAAAGAAGAACGCTAGACAACCGCCATATAGTTCATCTAAAAGAAGTGTTTGAATATAGAGACATCTAGCGAACAAAAGAACTCCAGGCAGCAATATATAGTTCATCGAGAAGCTGTTTTGACATGTTACCAACACAATATAGAAAAGAATATATACAAAACATATTTATCTTATTTTAAAAAAAATAAGTGTATTAATTTAGAGAAAGTATATTTCCAGTAGCAATAAATCTTTTGCGCTAAGCTGTCGCCGCGACGTGTACAGGAATAATTTTTTATTGCACCTCCGAAAGATAAAAATCCCAACCGCAGATTGAACCCGAGACCTCAGGAATTTGAGGCCGGCGTTCTAGCCGTACGGCAACACGCTCCACCAATTCATAACCCTGAAACACTTGTCTGCATAACATCAGCAATTATCGAAATCAATGTCATGTATGCAACATGCTTCAAATACTAATTGTGCTATGTACAAAAGTACACGAGCATATTCTTGGCTGTATTTGTGCTCATTGCTAGGATTTGTTAACGTGTACTATGGACATTAGTAAATGAACATTTCGATTATACGAGAAATTGTTGATCTTAATGACTTATCTTCAGAAAAGGGAAGTTACAAGACCTGAAGACATCAAGCGAAATCGATGCAAGGAAATGAAATGGCGAGAAAATGAGGATAAATTGTGAGACAATTAAATTAATGAAATTTATAATAGATGGAATTCTCTGAAGAAAACAATATCGCCCATGTTGTTTCATCATTTTATAATCATAACATACGCATCATAATATTTTATCACGATTTGTCAAGAAGTTTGAATTTGTATTATGGGTAGTCACCATAACTCAGTGAATGTTTAATTTGTCTTCATTATTTCTTAATTCTTGATTAGGAACCAACATCAGGACACAACACAGCCAGGGCCGGATTTAGACTTGATAAGGCCCTGAGCAATTTCAGATATGGGGGCCTTTACCGATTAAGAATATATAGATAATGAAATTTTAAAAAATTTAAGGGCCCCTAAGAAAGTGGGGGCCCTAAGCTATAGCATGTTTAGCTTATAGGTAAATTCGGCACTGTATACAGTACATTCCCAGAAGTGCTTCGTTCTCCGTTCCAGCTTTAATTCAAGAGTATGCAGACCAGTGCCGGATTTAGGCTTGACAAGGCCCTAAGTTATTTGAGATATATAGTCCTTTATAAGTCCAGATATTATATGTCAGTGACAAATATGATTTGTTTGTGGGAACCAAAGAAAGTGGGGCCCTGAGCTATAGCTTGTTTAGCTTATAGGTAAACCCTGCGCTGATGCAGACTCAAAACCCAGTAAAATGCTAACCATGTGATCCCCGAATCTACCCAATGAGTACTTTTCCTGAAATGATGACGTTCTAAGACGAAACTCTGTTACGTCTCTGCAGATTTCTGTATTGCTGCTTTTTCTCTGCATGCTGAATCTGTCTACAAAATTTTTGCCGTGTAGATCAAATGTTTTAAGGTCGTATGAAAGTGATCAATTTATCTATTACCGGAAGTTTTTAACTTCATAAAACCGTCTTTACAATTTAATATCTGACAGTGGATATGTTATTTTCATGAAATTGTCTCTACAATTAAATATCTGACATTGGTTATGCTAACTTTTAGTTTTATAAAGCATTTCTGAGTGACAACAACAGTTCCTGTTAAAATTTCGTTGTATTGTTATTTTAAGAAAGGAAACCGAAATATGCTGAGTATGTATTTACGCCAATGAGCGTGTGCACCAGGGACGTGAGGCTTCATGCTCAAAGGGAACAAGGTTAATGTGGGCAATTAGGGTTCAAAAGAGATATGCTAACTTTATGTTACCTTTACTTCAATCTCTATTATTTTGCCCCAATATAGTCAATATAGTCAATATAGTCAATATAGTCAATATAGGCAATATAGTCAATATAGTCAATATAGTCAATATAGTCAATATAGTCAATATAGTCAATATAGTCAATATAGTCAATATAGTCAAAATGGACTTCATGTTTAAAGACCGGTGCCTCAACAAACGAAACGTCATTTTATTGTACTTTTAAAATGTCAAAGAACAACACAACAATCATGCAGGTGCAAGAATACTTTAAAATATTTAGTTTCCAGGTCACCTAGATTTTTCTTAAGTTGATTTGTATTTAACAATTCTACAGAAATATAATCACTGTTTTTCAATAACATATGTAATTCAATTTTGCTTTATCATAAATATGTTGTTTATCTCTTATTATTACTTGAGATGTTTTTCTACTACTGAGGGTTGCAAATCAAACTGAATAAATCGGTCGAGAACACAACAATTCTAGACCCTCTCTGTCCTGCATACGATCAATACTCTCTTCTTCAGGATATCCACCGATACCATCGTTGTCTTAGTTCCCATTATCATTTCTTTGGGAAAGTGTCATCTTATGCTGACGATTTATTCTCTAGATATGCACAGTAGAAATAATCTTGGACTCCCAGTCCCGGTACATCCCAGGTTCTTGATCTTTACATGAAGAATACCCTCCATGACATTAAATCACTTCACCATAACTGCATAAAGCCAGAGGCAGACCATGTAGAAGATGGATCACAGAAATCAAAGAAGCCACATGAACAAGCGCACAAGAAGGCCATCTCCAGAGAACTCTTCCACCCCTGACGCCGCAAGGCAAACAAGGGACACATTGGTTAGATAGATAGATAGACATAACTGCATTAATCGCTCAAACATCACCTCTGAGGAATCTCGCGCCTTGGCACATCCTCGCTGCCGTGATGATATTGTCATCAAACCGGCAGATAATTATGGCGCCGTTGTGGTGTGGCGTAAGAACATTTACCTCAAGGAGGGCCACCAACAACTCTCCAACCCCCTTTCTACACTGCACGCATTAGGTACATCTGACTCGACTGTACCTAACCAGAAGGCGGTTAACAGCACTGTGAAAATCATATCCTTAATAACCACCTTCCTACCACTGTCAAAGCTCTTTGCATTTATCAAAGCTGTTTAGGCAGACCTGTTTTCTATATGCTGCCTAAAATCCCTGGGTAGACCTATTGTCTCTGCTTGCTCTTGTCCCACTGAGCGCATCTTCGACTTCCTTGACAGCATTTTCCAGCCGTTAGTCGAACAACTGCCTTCATTCTTTAAAGACACCAAGCGTGCCATGACAATTTTTTCTTCCATCCAGTTGTCTTCTGACCGTACCTATCGTCTGTTCTTGCTTAATGTCTGTTCTGTTCTTTGTATACTTCTATACCCCATGAAGATGGTCTCAGGGCTCTGGAGTTCTTTCTGGACAAGAGTCCCCATCCCTCTGTATCCACTTCTACTATTATACGTCTTGCTGAACTAGTGCTTACACTCAACTCTTTTGAATTTTATGGGCACCTTTTCGATCAGATCAGTGGCGTTGTCATGGGCACCAAAATAGGACCTAGCGATGCGTGTCTGTTGATGGGACATCTTGAACATCTAGTTTGGTCGACCTTTGTTGGCCCGTTCCCAGCTCTTTGCAACAGATACATTGACGATGGGATAGGTATGTACGAACTGGAATTGTCTCGCTTCATGAACATCATCGGCAGTTTCAACCCTGCTATTCAATTTACATCTAACATCTTCATTACCTTTGTTAACCTCCGTGACATCATTGTCACCATTCATCCCTTTAACCTCAGCACATCTGTTTACTATAAACCTATCGATGCTGTTTACTATTACTAGTTTTTGTAAGACATCCTTAATTAGTTATATTTATTATCGTATTTGTATTACTGTAGCCCACACACGGTCGGCGTATCTTCACTTGAATTCTGGTAATTATTAGTAACGATTAATAACTCAAATAAAGTTAGTATCTAACTCAACACTAACATTTGTTATTCGTTTCAATCATTCTAAGTTTATCTTGGAACATGAAATCGGCTATTCTAGCTCTTAGCAGAACCATATTATATTTACAGAAATAGTTCACGTCACAAATTCATAATGGTAGCATGAAAACACAATACAGACTGGAGTATAGGAGTGTGCTATTAATGTCATAATCAAATTCTTTATTTTTTAATCCAAGCAGCTGTTTTCTATTTATTCAATGACCGATTATGACCCTGGCGTATATTTATGGGACTTGAATTGTGTGTAATCAGACCCTATTGGTTGAAGTATCAAGGAGACTGGCTACTGTGGAACATTGTACAAACAATATAATTACATGCGCATATAACTGCACATTAATTCAATGAAAGGATTGTTATCTTTGTTGCTCTGATGAATGTAGTTAATAATACAGAATTTCAATTTGTTTTGGGTCAAAATAAAGAGGCTGTGTCAATTTGTGAATAATATGAGTGGTCTTGGGTTCATTCCCTAGTTGAGGCGGAAATGTTTTTCAGATCGCAACGGCTCCCGAGTCGACCCAGCCTTAAATGGGTACCGAATTAATCCGGGAAGTAAAGACTGCGAGGGAGAGGAGATGGCTACCGCCCTCATTTGCAGAGCCTCTGAAATGTGAGATCGCTAGCATCTCACACTCCTACGGCATTAATAAATGCTATGGGTTACTTTACTTTTTTTAAATTTGTGAATAGTCCAATCAGTCCATGTATATTATTGGAATAATATGATCTGACGAGCAAACAAAACTATTTTAAAATCTTTCTTCGAATTTAGGAATCATTATTATAAGCAACTGAAAGAATAAGGAGAAAACGCAATAAAATCAATAAAATATGAAAATGTCACAGGCAACCGACAACATAACAGCAGACATAATAAACAGTCTAGATGAATTTTGTGTGAAAACTATCACAGAACTTTGCAATGACATATATGAAACAGGCCACATATATAAAAACCTTAAATAATCAATATTCATACCACTACTTAAGAAACACAGGACTTTGAATTGTACAGAATACAGAACAATAAGTTTGATGAGTCCTATAACTAAAAAAGTGCTCAAAATAATACATGAAAGAATTAAAAAACAAGATAGACATTGAGGTCGATGAAGAACAATTCGGGTTTAGAAAAAACAAAGAGGAACCAGAGAAGCTATACTGAGTATCCGACTAGTGATAGATAAATATATAGAAGTCCAAAAAAGTATCTATATTTGTTTCATAGACTACAGCAAGGCATTTGACAGAGTCCAACATGAAAAATTAATCAAATGTCTTCAAGAAATAAGCATATATAGAAAAGATATTGGACTGATTAGAAATATATATATATATTGGGAAAAGACTGTATCAATAATGTGTGAAAATAATTACTCATACATAGAAATAAGCGTTGTAAGACAATGATGTATTTTATCACCCAGTATATTTAATATATACAAATAGAATATCTTTAAACATATAGAAGGAATGCCAGGACTAAAGATCATGAGGAAAATAATAAATAAACTGAGTTTTGTAGGTGATACTGGTCTTTTAGCAGAAAGTGAACAGCAACTACAAAGACTAATATATCAAATCGATAAATCTAGTCAAGAATATAGATTTCATAAACAAATCACACAAAAAAACCGTGATAATCAGAAAAGTCAATTTAAAAATAATGTATTACTGCGTGAAGAACACTGAACAACAGGTGCTAAAAAGCAAAATACATAGAAAGAAACTACAACTAGTAGAACATTATCAATATCTCCGAAACTTAATCAGAAATAATTGCAGATGTGGAAAAAAAGCCACTATTACACATGATATACCACTATTACACATGATGTACTACTATTACACATGATGTACTACTATTACACATGATGTACCACTATTGCACATGATGTACCACTATTACACATGATGGACCACTATTTCACATGATGTACCACTATTTCACATGATGGACCACTATTACACATGATGTACCACTATTACACATGATGTACCACTATTGCACATGATGTACCACTATTACACATGATGGACCACTATTTCACATGATGTACCACTATTACGCATAATGTACCACTATCACACATGATGTACTACTATTACACATGATGTACCACTATTGCACATGATGTACCACTATTACACATGATGTACCACTATTTCACATGATGTACCACTATTACGCATAATTTACTACTATTACACATGATGTACTACTATTACACATGATGTACCACTATTTCACATGATGTACTACTATTACACATGATGGACCACTATTACACATGATGTACCACTATTACGCATAATGTACTACTATTACACATGATGTACTACTATTACACATGATGGACCACTATTACACATGATGTACCACTATTACAAATGATGTACTACTATTACGCATAATGTACCACTATCACACATGATGTACTACTATTACACATGATGGACCACTATTACACATGATGTACCACTATTGCACATGATGTACCACTATTACTCATGATGGACCACTATTACACATGATGGACCACTATTACACGTGATGTACCACTATTACATATGATGGACCACTATTTCACATGATGAACCACTATTACACATGATGGACCACTATTACACATAATGTACCACTATTACACATGATGTACCACTATTACGCATCACCTTTGTTGAAGATAATGTTTAATATTGACAATACACTTGAGAACTCTTAATGTTCAATATATAATTTTCTGAACATGAACACTTTTGATGTGGTGAATAGCGCTAGGTTATACAATCAACCCTATCAATCAATGAAAGGCATAGCATGGCTAGTCATCAGTTCCTACAGTAACGGTATATGCTTGGTCATGACTCTACACTTAAGCAATCTATTCTCATTGAATCAGACCGCTTTTCAGATTACATAGCGTACCGCTGACATTCCTAACTGGGACCAATGACGTTAACAGAACTAGACAACACAGAAGAAGGGTACACACTGGGTATCAAAGGTTTTTTTGGAGTTCTCAGAATTTCTCAAACTTGTTCACTTGTTTCAGAAATTTAACAATAACAGTCTTCTTTCAAAGACGAAGTTTTATAGTAAAATGCTGACAGTACTGAATCGAATAATTAAGTTACTTCAACTTGGAGACTTCCAGCAAATAATTTCTTTCAGCATTCACGTTACCATTGCGATTTATTTCTTTGCGTTAAAGTATTATGCACACGACCCACGAATAGATAGATACATATTTTGATTTTCTCTTGTACTTATATATATATATATATATATATATATATATATATATATATATATATATATATATATATATATTGAATGTCATATATTTGACAGTTTATTGAATGCGTTTTCAGCCAATGCAATTCGGTTTAATATTTCTGTTGATGAATCTCCTGTTGTTGATATCTTGCTGCCAAGGTATGTGAAATTGTTGACTTTTTCAAGAATGTTGTATTTTAGTTTGATGTCCGTTGGTTTGTTGGTAAGGTCTAATATTTTTGTTTTGGATGTGTTAATTTCAAGCCCAAGTTGTGCAGATAATAATTGAAGACGTTCAAAATCTTCAACTCCTGCATAATTCCAACATTAACATCTGGATGTGAAAGTTCGAAAGCAACATCAACCTTAGAGCAAAGACTAAACACTTTTGAAAACAAATTTCTTAGACGACTACTGAACATCCATTGGTCGGACTTTAAATTAAACACAGTAATCAGGCAAGAAGCAAAACAAGAATATGTATCCACCTATATTAGAAGGTGTCAATTACATCGGACACACGCTGCGAATGGATACCAAAAGACTTCCCTATCACGCTTTTGTGTGGTCACCTAGGGACAAGAGAAAACGAGGAAGACCAAGAGAAACCTGATGTAGAACTATTACAAGAGAGCGATTCACCATCGGTATCAGAAACAATGAAGACCTAAGACAAATTGCAATAAATCGCGAGACATAAAAATCTATGACATCCGCCCTATGTGCCGTCTTTGGCCCTAGAGGAATAACTAACTAACTAACTAATATATATATATATATATATATATATATATATATATATATATATATATATATATATATATTTATTTTTTTTAATTTTTTTTCTGTGTGTGAGAGAGAGAGAGAGAGTGCGTATGTGCGTGTGTGTGTTTTTTCACCGATATATATATATAAGTTTTTCCATTCAGTTGTACCGACATGCGTCAATATCTGTCAGCGATACATATCACACCTCCAACGCCTAGCCGATAGCTATCTGATAACTACTCTATATAACTTGACCTTTGACATTCAGCTTTTGAGCACTGAATACGTACTCTATATGTAATGAAATTTGAATAGATAGGGTGGAGAAATTTTGTAAATACTTGATGCACATAAAAAACCAAAATAAAACGGCATTGAGACAAAATTCCGGATACCACGGTCATTGATAGATCTGGTGTCACTAACATTGACACTATTCTAATGCAGAAACATGTTCCCTGGGCAGGGCATATAGTATGTATGTCATATCACCGCCTACCAAATACACTTCTCTTTGGTGAGTTGCAGAAGGCAATACGTTATAAAGTTTGCCAAAAGAAGTGCTACAAGACTTACTAAAGACCTCACTGAAATCATTTCAAATATACGAAGAAACATGAGACGACAATGCACGAAATGTAACTACATGGTACTCTACAGTAAAAAAGAGCGCAACATCTTGTGAAAAGATGAGAGATGCAGCGGCTCATTACTGTAGGATTGGTAGAAAATCACAGATAGATTAAAACAAAACATCTACATTGATCATCCCAGGCCCAAACTGTCCAATGACATCTGATGCCATAGTATGCCTTGCAGCCATCTACGAACTCATAATGAAGGACATAACTTGAACTGAATTTCAAAATTGAGTGTAGGAAATGATGTTCATCACTTGTGATACGAATAATATATATATTTAACTGTAAGACACGCATGATCCTATAGAAGGTGTATATATATATATATATATATATATATATATATATATATATATATACAATACTTATTATTTTATAGAAGGTGTGTGTGTATATCCAACGTACATATTTTCATTGTTTGCAAATCAAATATTCAACAAATGTGTGTTGCCCGTCATCAGAAGTCGTGATTGTCATTTGCTACATCAACTCATTGAAAATAAAAGTATCCAAAAGAAGAGAAGTCGGCGTACCTGTGGGTACCACACTAGATAACATCGAGAGGTATAATTGAGAAAATATAAGAGGAGCCGATGTACCTGGGAACCACACTAGATAACATCGAGATGTCACATTGAGAAAATAGAAGCACCCGCAAAACATGAACTTGTCGCCTTTACGAAATTGTTGAAATAACATGTTGCGATGGGGGAGGGGGGAAAATGGGTTAACTTTAAAGAAGGCACATACAGGTGCAAACAGACTAGCACTAGAATACAGATCAACAGCGTGGACTTCAACAGTCAAATTCCATCTACAAGCTCTACACAAGGTACATACAATTAAGCACTTCGACTTAACACAGGTGCTATGAAGACCTCTCCCACACATGACATGGAAAAAATAACAGATATTACCTGATTACCATACAGGCGAGACACTAAGACCATGATCAAACAGAAAGGTACCAGAGCATCCCAGCGAACCCAATGAAGACCCATATTAGGTGACGTAGCCAGTGGAAGGCTTAAGAATAGCAATTTTATTTACCGATCCAAAAACTTGAATATTCGTAGTGTATCCTATTTAGTACGTAGCCATCAACCCAGAATTGTTTGGCTGTAGTGATTTTCTAGGCAATATAAATACGTTCAGTAGTTTGTCATTTCTTTCTGAACAGCCCGGATGCACAATTGCCTGTGGCAGGGATCGAGCTTGGTACCTTGGACGTCACCGACGCGCACTGTAACACTTTTCCCACAAAAACCTGAATAGACAATACAATTATATAAATCTACCAGACACAAAATAACACAAATACTTTCCTAGTTATGCGGGATCAATATCAAAATATCATTCTAAGAAATAACCTAAACAACACACTATGAAAGAGCTAAATACTCTCCAAAAGAAACAACTGTATGCAACATGAATGAAGATATGTACCACAGGGAAGATTGTTACAAATATATACTTATGGATCAGCAACCAAAGCAATCAAGAACGAAGATGCTGGATTGTGCAAAAAAAATATCAAAAACAATAAAATAAAATATATGCACAATTATGAAGAGAACACACAGCGATGATTCACCGCATGTAATCTGCTTCTCCAACTACTCTGCGGAAGTATAGACCCTAAGCATTTCTGCAGAAATAATTTAAAAAACACAACAAGCCAATGTCAACAGATGCTATTTCTTACTGGTGCAATGTCTGCCCGACATGCCATTGAAAGTGATAAACTGCCAGACCTGAAGGAATTCAGATGAGAAGTGAGCATCCAAAGAAAGGTAGTACTACAGTAGATACTATACTATCCCACTGTGGCATGCCAACAAATGAAAAATCAGATATGCTAGATAAATATGGAACAACACAAGAACAAAGAGACCAAGAAATCGCCTACTAGGAAATATAACTCTCATCAACGCTATTAGGAAAGTCGACCACCCATAAGACAGCAATCACTATCTCGACAGAAGCATCTACAGAAAGCTGTACGGGAGCTTTGAAGTGCTTTCATCATCTAATCAGAAAAATGGACTTACTGTGTACAACTTTCAAAAACTGCAACATCTAATCAGAAAAATGGACTTACTGTGTACAACTTTCAAAAACTGCAACATCTAATCAGAAAAATGGACTTACTGTGTACAACTTTCAAAATCTGCAACATCTAATCAGAAAAATGGACTTACTGTGTACAACTTTTAAACTGTGAACGAGAAGATCTACTCCTTGATTACTTATTGATTATGAACCGACATAGGTTATCATTCAGTTGTATCGTTCATCATCATCAAGTGCCGTCTCCGTAACGAAGGTTAGCTGCAACGGATCTCCAACATCCCTGTCTCTTTCCTTGTTGTTGCACTCTGAAAGACTGTTGTTCTCCCTATTCTCCAATATGCCCACATCTCAAAGGCATCAATTATGTTTTCTAATTGTTTATTTAGTGTTCATGTTTCTGAGCCATACATTAATTAATATAGAATAGATTTAGAATTTTATCATTGTCATTTTTAACTTGTTTATAATTTGTTTAAATGTTAATATTTCCTCATGTCATTGAAGGCACTTTTAGCCATTCCTATTGTCCTTTTAACTTCTTTCAACCTTTTAACATCTGCCATCATGTGTCCAAGACATTGATTCTGTTTTACTTGCTGTAGTTTCTCTCCATGTATGTTTATGTTTAGTTCTTGTTCATCTGTGTCTTTGCTGATTATCATGGTTTTTGTTTTTTGGATATTGATATCCAGTCTATATTCATTACTGGATTTATTGACTTGATCTATTAGTCTCTGTAGTTCATGTTCAATTTCTGCTAAAGAACTGTGTCATCTGTATATCTAAGGTTGTTTATTGTTTTCCCGTTGATCTTGAGTCCTGGCATATTGTCTAAGCTATTCTCTGTGTAGATATTAGACTTGGTGATAAAGTGCATCATTGTCTTACCACTCTTCTTTTTTCAATGTATGCTTTTACTTCTTGTATCGTTACTTGGTAAAATTTACCGATTCTTAAGTGCTACTGAATCTGATAATCTGAACAGCACGATAGAATGGAGCTTGTAACCATATTTTGTTCAACCATGTCAACGTAAATAGTGTCATTCTTACTTGTCGTTTTCTGTTATGCGTATACTCTTGATAAAGACCCTTCATATGAAACGTCATTTTTATGTGTTATTATATGTATTTATAGTAATTAACACAATTTTACTACTTTGTTCCAAGTTTTGCCTCTAAGAACAGTCACCTTAACACCCCGGACACTTTAATAGTCCGTACAATTGAAGTCTTCAGCAACTAAACACTAAGACCGGTGGTTTATTGATTGATTGTTAGATGTCAACATTCCAGTAGAATCATTTTTATTATGTGGGCTCCTCATACAGTAATGAACGACATTTATGGTGCACCTAATTTATCGGTTCCTTTTGGAACTCCCAGCTGCCATCGTAGTAGACGGAACACTTATGACTGTTATACAGACTCATTCCCCGACATTCCCCCAAACAGATATACGAATCATATCATGTTCTACCTTCAGCCAGAAGAGCATAATTTGATATTGCACATCACAGCGTATCGCATTCTCCGGGCTACATCCTGCTAATCTGCAGGAGTTTAAGAATGAACACAGAAAGCAAGAAACAGCTCTCAGATGATGAGTTTTACGTGTCTGGTATTGCACAAGATAAAGAAATGGGTGGAAAGGGCGAGGGAGGAATAATGAGAGTGATTTAAAAATAAATTCATACAGTGAATAAGTAGAATATATACTTATTCAATTAGAGTTTTGTTCTTGTCTTCGCCTTGGTTTGTTTAATTTGCTAGAAGATGTTTCATTTGTGGATTACCAATGGTTTGGAGGGAAGAAAATCTCGTAGTCACTGATTGGTATTTTTGTATTGTTATTACTAGACTTCTTCTTCTTCTTTTTCTTATATTTCATGTTGTGTTCATATGAAACCAACACGGAGTTGGTTATCATGTCTTTCCACAGTCTTTTATTAACTGCCTTTAATAACTTCCGATTCCGATGTTCTCCCATGCCATAATACCAGGTCGTCTAGCATCTTCTCTCTTGCTCTTCTCATAACCTTCTTGCTCTTAAACTTGCATGTTGTCACGATGTGCTTCATATACCCTCTTTTCGTGGTGTATAAAAAAATGTGTAGGCGGACTCTTTCTGATACGAGTTTGATTTTTGAAATAACTTTTCTTCAAGATATCTTCATTATTCTAGTGTCTGCCCTAGGTGTTCTCAACATTCATCCATTAAAGCACATCTCTGCTGCTTCTATATACTTTTTCCACTAATCTGCTGACTGTCTTATATGCACTCGTATACAGTACAAATGGTTCTATATGACTTCTAGTAACTCTCTACCTCTTCTCAGTTGACAAAGATATATTACATCCATTCTTCATCTTATGAAATGCTGCTTTTATCTGTGATATTCTACTATTGAATTATTTAAAACATCTACCATCTGACGTTATTAAGGAACTCAAACTTTCAATATCATAGACATCAATATTAAAATAATCGGGACATGTTGTCTCCTCATGATCTACCTTCAGCCAGGAGAGATGACTTCAATCATGTACCTGCTGTAGCTTTCTGACACCTACTTCAGTTCTAAGAGGTTGAGTTTTCCTTCAATCTTGTACCTGCTGTAGCTTTCTGACACCTACTTCAGTTCCCAGAGGTTGAGTTTTCCTTCAATCTTGTACCTGCTGTAGCTTTCTGACACCTACTTCAGTTCCCAGAGGTTGAGTTTTCCTTCAATCTTGTACCTGCTGTAGCTTTCTGACACCTACTTCAGTTCCCAGAGGTTGAGTTTTCCTTCAATCTTGTACCCGCTGTAGCTTTCTGACACCTACTTCAGTTCCCAGAGGTTGAGTTTTCCTTCAATCTTGTACCTGCTGTAGCTTTCTGACACCTACTTCAGTTCCCAGAGGTTGAGTTTTCCTTCAATCTTGTACCTGCTGTTGCTTTCTGACACCTACTTCAGTTCCAAGAGGTTGAGTTTTCCTTTAATCTTGTACCTGCTGTAGCTTTCTGACACCTACTTCAGCTCCCAGAGGTTGAGGTTTCCCTTGCCTGATATCGCACAAAATGAACACAGTTGATGTGATTTCCAAGCTGAAAACGTTTGATAATTGTTGAGAGGAAGGGAAGAGGGCGGGGGGAAGAGGAGTTTTGACATTGTTGACGTCGAGGAAAGTGTTTTATGCAACAACTAAATGTTTGAATATTGACACATTCATTAAATGTGAAAAAAAACATGTTCAACATTTTTGGGGAGAAAGGGAGAAAGACATAATTAAGCAAGGAATGGATGGGAGATCTCCAAATTTTTGAAGCTTGGTGACATAGGAGGAGGGGGGGGAGGCGGTCAAACATTAGCAGAATGCCCCCCCCCCTTCCCCTTTTTCTCAACAGTGTGTAAGACCTTTTAATATGTCTACATTATTTTATTTGTTTTATTTTACCTCATTCAGTAGTTATTTTCTCATATGTAGTATTGCACGGAGCGTTTATATTTTCTCCAGTCTACGAAGTTAATATATTCATGTACATATCCACAAAACACTTAACACTGTACTCGTAATAACACAAACTAACTGAACACTGTACTCATGCTAACATAAACTGAAAACTGTACTCATACAAAAACAAACTAACTGAACACTGTACTCGTACTAATACAAACTAGCTGAACGCTGTACTCGTACTGATGATGCTGTTCCTTCTTCGCACGCAAAAATGAGCATGGCATGAAAAACAATAAATCTGATTAACAAGTAGAAATAAAACAAAAGATTTGTGATCGTGTAATTTGGTTTGTGAGTTCGCAGATGCCTGATGGGTCCGATTAGTGTCATAAAAACTCTATTGCAGTGCATGCAGGAGTGAGAGGGTCCCGAGTAGGAGAGTTTTCGGATTTGCCCTTCCGTTTCCACAGATTGTAAATTGCCGGCAGTGTTCTTTCTTTTTCAGATTTAGTGATGCCAGTAGTGATCTGGGTGTGCCAAGCTGAGTGAACAAGGACTGCACTAACACAAACTAACTGAAAACTGTACTCGTCCTTACACAAACTAACTGAAAACTGTACTCGTACTAACACAAACTAACTGAAAACTGTACTCGTCCTTACACAAACTAACTGAAAACTGTACTCGTACTAACACAAACTAACTGAAAACTGTACTCGTACTAACAATAACTTTTCCGAAGGCCTCCGATCTCATTGACCGTATGATTTTTGTAATGTAGTCATATTATGTAGGTATATTATCATTCAAACATCAACATTACAACTGAAAAACCATACTGGAACCCACATTACAAACATAAATATATAATTTCAAAATGTAAAGTCCACAGCATAATTGCATTGTAGTCATTTTATTCCAGATATAATTCAACATTTGCTTAGTATTTGTTTCATAGACAGCATTCTCAGTACTGAAGTAAAATTGTCATCATTTCGTATGTTACTGGAAGTAAGAAACATGTGAACCTATGAATGTTACTGGAAGTAAGAAACATGTGAACCTATGAATGTTACTGGAAGTAAGAAACATGTGAACCTATGAATGTTTTTGCGATATCATTTATGTCACCACTATGGTAATCTATGTTTTAAATTATAAATTATATAAGACAACATTTCACAATTTACTTTGGGCACATGAGAAAGCAATATTGTCTGTCAGAAAGCAATATTGTCTGTCAGAAAGCAATATTGTCTGTCAGAAAGCAATATAGATCAACAAATTTCTCCTTTCTAACTCTATATATCTAGAAACTAGAAACTAGCATCACAGCACGTGGAACACTCCCATAAGTGATCCAGCCTCCGCTCCAGCAATCATCTCAATGAATGTAGACTCATAATCCCGGCCAGGTGCTGATTGTGTGATCTTCGGGGCCTTCCAAATAAATTACTTTTCCTTCCCTCTAGATACTCCTATTTATGACATTATCTGCATGTGTATGTTCTCAGCCTCATTGACATCATCTTCATCTTGAAATCAATTGATTACTGCAAGATCAAGTGTGCTTTATCACTTCTCAGCAATGTGCCATCTATCGCCGCATTGCCTGCCAATAAGTCGGCTCTCTCGTTTCCTATGTCCCCAGCATGACCAATTACAGTGTATCCATGTAATGCTCTGGATATTTTAGTTGTTCAATAAGTCCCACCATTCTTTTCTCAGCATGTACTTTTATACATTGCGCAGCATGTATAAATTCAGAAGAAATTACTGACTAAAGTAGTAATACATTAGATGAAGCGTGTCGAAAATGTACTGATGTCAAGGCCAAGGTTACAATTCATTGGACTGTACATTGGCTTGGCTTTGAGAGTCTGTGAGTATTACCGAGTGTTCTGATGTATCAGTTATCAACCTATTTAGTGCTGCTGTAATTCCCTCTATCTCCATCCTCATGCTCGATGTAACAGTAGAGCATGCTGAAGATTTTTGAACATACTTCACGCCGTTTCTTAGGCAATAAAACCCCAACCGCTTTTATTTATATTTCTGTTAACCGAGCCATCTGTGTATATAATTATGTCTTGTGGTTTCGAGTGTAACTGAATATGTTTATGGACTGTAACCATGGCCTTGACATCCGTACATTTTCGACACGCTTTATCTTATTGTATCACTACTTTAGTCAGTAATTTCTTCTGAATGTCAAACTCCACACATTCACCGTCCTGTACTATTTCTTAAAATTCACATACTCTTCGCAGTGTGTCTTCAGCCTCCAGTATATTCAGAAATGCCTGTAAGACATACAAACAACACTAGAGCTTCAGCCCTTACAGTTCGTTAACGGACACAGCATTGCTGGGCGGAACAACAAAGAATCCTGTTGCAAGGGCCAGAGTTGTACCCTGATTAATAAATGAATGAATAAGCCCGTAACCCGTCAGGATAGTAGGGGTACCACATTGGATGCTCCAGTTATTTCTGTCTTCAACGATGCGGAGGAGTGAGAAAAACATACTGTTTCGGCAGCATTAGATTCGGAACGCCATCAAGTAATAAAATGAGGACACCGCTGCGTTAAAACTGAGGGAAGAGAAAGAAGATGATATATATATATATATATATATATATATATATATATATATATATATATATATATATATATATATATATATATATATATATATATATATATATATATATATATAATGTTTCTTCGACGCCGAAAACGGTTGTATATGGCAAAATACAGTGCTCTCCATCATACATGATGTGATACTTCTGTGTAAAGTTATTGCGTGTTCTTGACAACCATAGTCAATACCTCTTTGATGATTGTTTGATGAAAACTTTCTGGTGGTCTTCTTCTCGTTTTGTCATTTCTTGCACAATTTAATGCTTGTGGTGATATTGTACTTTTTAATGCTTGTGGTGATATTGTACTTTTTAATGCTTGTGGTGATATTCTACTTTTTAATGCTTGTATTGACATTCTACTTTTTAATGCTTGTAGTGTCCTAAATGGTAGTATATGCAAATAACTCAAATGTAGTCCCAAAACATATCATGTCACGAGGATGTGATGTGATTTCTACCTCACAATAGGAATCATCATATTTTGTTCCCCAGATGATTTAGCATTGTTTGCCCTCGCTTTGTCTACGCTCCGCTTCATAACTATACCATTCGTGTACTCATTTCTACAACTTGTAGTCCTGAAACTTGATTCTATAACATTCTGTTAGCAAACCACTGCAATGTGGTCTGTATTAATCTCACTCACTATAAGAGGGAGAAATATGCAGTAACAAAACACACACACAATCACACGCACAGTCACACGCACATTTCGTGTTTGTTTATTATAAGATGACCTTTGTTAGAGTAACACATACACACACATGTTTTGTTTAATGTACGGTGACCTCTTGATTATACTTTAGAAGATCTTATTTTATTCTCAGGAGAGATAATCTATTCTGTTCTAGAAACCATTGATGGCTAGTCTGTAACCTCCCGACTGTAATCTACTGGATCCGATGACAAGTCCCTTCTTTTGCCAATCCTTAGAAACAACGAGGAAGGATTCTTTCCTATTCTAACAAAGGCCGATCCTCTGTTGACCAAACGTATGGGTTCTTCGTCTGCCGTGTTGTCGTCGTCACTCAATTTCTCATACAATGTAGAAAATGGATAAACTGGAGACGATGGCACAGAATACGAGTCGTCAAATGATGGCAATTTACCAAAATCAACAATGTTGGAACGACTCTGTAAAAATCCATTAGCCAAATCGTTGCTTAACTTGGATTTGCCTATTCGCACAAAACTAGAGCCTCGTTTGTCTTGTTGGCTATGGTTATTTCGTTCAGATTTGCCAATACGAACAAAACTAGAGCCTCGTTTGTCTTCTTCGCCATCGCTATTTAGTTCAGATTTGCCAATACGAACAAAACTAGAACCTCGTTTGTCTTCTCCTTCTGCTCTCCCAATTCTAACAAAACTGGATGCACGTTTGATCAGATCCACGTCCTTGCCCTCAGACCTACCAATTCTAACAAAACTGGAAACTCGCTTTAACCGATCTATATCACTGTCATCCGACTTACCAATTCTAACGAAACTGGAAGCTCGCTTAAACTGATCTCTGTGACTAAGATCCGGCCTACCAATTCTAACAAAACTCGATCCTCTCTTTGTTGAATATCCAGGTAGTTCAGGAGCGTCGAGTACCCAATTTTTGCCGATGCGTACAAAACTACTTGCACGTTTATCATGTGTGAGAAAGTGTGATTTTCCAATCCTTACAAAACTAGACGGCGATCTAGCAAATCTGAAATAATTTTCGTCAGAACCACTCCCGTTAGATTTATAAGCAGGGATAAAATTATAATCTGGTATAACATTCCCGGTAAAATCAGGATCAACGCCACTGTAGCTATCTCTATACAACTTATTGGCAAGATTCGAAATAGAATTCATTCCATTGTCAAATGAACTCCATCTTTTCTCGCGGGCTTTTGATCTGTTGTGCATATAGGGAATGTGTGAGCCGCCAAAACTGTGAGCACTGTGTCCACTGCCTGCGTTGACCTCTATGGACAAACTTAGATCTGTAGCGATGAGTAATAGCATTGTAGAACAAAGGATTGTAAGCTGAAGTGACGACATTATTTTCATATAGTCTTTGATTGATCTGAAATGATATAAAGTAAACCAATACATGTTAATGAGAAGAATAAATCATGTTATCTATCCAGTTATATTAAGCAAAGTCTTCACCAGATAGAGCTTCCAGTTTAAGTCAACTATTTTAGGGTTGGTTTATACTTCGGAGTCATGGTTACAGGTTTACCTGAACTACGATCTTCATAATATTTTAAAAGTTAAATATCACTTATCGAAGCAAATTGGGCTCAAGTCTTTGGTTGAAGGGTGCGTAGCTCACCACAAAGGGTACAAAATACATTACTCATCTATAGTGACCCGATTGGCAGCTTGCGCATACATTGTGTCGCCAAACAATAAAACGTATGGGTTGGTCAGTGGTCAGCAAGCTAATCCGCTGAACTATATTTGAATAAGGACATGTATAAAGTCTCACATAAATACGCGTGAAAATATTTGTAAAAAGTACCGATTGAAATAAAAACTGAACTGGTTCAATTTTGATTATAAGTATGTCTTCTGAGACAATGACAGCTATAAGATATGCGACATAATATAGGTTCGTAATGCAGTGCGATAGAGGCGTCACCGGCTTATGTACTTTTATTATATCATGGGTAGACAATGTCAAAGTTATTATTAGAAATCATAGAAAAATAATATCAAAGACCTAAGATGTCAAGATGTTTCCATAAATCTCATCGCTGGATATAAAGAGCGTAGAAGTTTATAGAATGTCAGTGAGGACAACGTTCACCATAGAACACGTCATATAAATGACAGATGGGATGACATATCATAACGTCATATAGATACATATATGGGGTCACAAAAGATATATCACATAAATAGATGTAGGCCATAAAGGACACGCCAATTCGATTCATAGATAGATAGGGCCACAAATAATGCTTCACATATGTAGATAGATATATGGGGCACGTCATATAGATAAATAGTTGGGGCCATAAAGAACACATTATACAGATTACAGATGGTGGCCACAAATGACACGTCACATAGATGATAGATGGAGCCACAAGGGACATGTCACAATGATAGATATATGGGGCCACCAACGATACGTCACATTGATAGATAGATAGATAGATAGATAGATAGATAGATAGATAGATAGATAGATATATAGATAGATAGATAGATAGATAGATAGATAGATAGATAGATAGATAGATAGATAGATAGATAGATAGATAGATAGATAGATAGATAGATAGATAGATAGATAGATAGATAGATAGATAGATAGATAGATAGATAGATAGATAGATAGATAGATAGATAGATAGATAGATAGATAGATAGATAGATAGATAGATAGATAGATAGATAGATAGATAGATAGATAGATAGATAGATAGATAGATAGATAGATAGATAGATAGATAGATAGATAGATAGATAGATAGATAGATAGATAGATAGATAGATAGATAGATAGATAGATAGATAGATAGATTAGATAGATAGATAGATAGATAGATAGATAGATAGATAGATAGATAGATAGATAGATAGATAGATAGATAGATAGATAGATAGATAGATAGATAGATAGATAGATAGATAGATAGATAGATAGATAGACTCACAAAGGACACGTTACATAAATAATAGATGAGGCCACAATGAAACATAATATAGATAGATAGAAAGGACCACAAAACACAAGGCGTATAGATACATAGATGGACAGATAGGACCACAAAGGACACGCCACATAGATACATAGATATATTAAGATACAAAGGCCACGTGATATATATAAATAGATGGGACGACAAAGTACACGTCACATAGATATATTGATGAGGCTACATTAACAGATAGATGAGGTGACAATGGACTCGTTATAGAGAGATATAGATGATATAGGAACCACACATCTTTTATAGAACTACGGAGCTCCAAGTAGTATTTGATTTCTTTAAAAGAAACATTTTTTTAGTATTTGATTAGCTCTGGGTTCAAGGATGGATATAGTAATTTGATAAAGTATTTGATTAGCTCTGGGTTCAAGGATGGATATAGTAATGTTAGATCAGCATGGCGAGCCAGAGATAAATGTATTGGCTGGTCAGATTTGACTAGAAGGCTGTGTGTTGCCCACCACAGACTTAAACAAACATGAATAATCAACGCGATATATATGATGTTCGACCGATAGTTATAACTCCCACTTATACGCATAGCGGCAAGTGTGGATCCACAGAACGGATATCCACCCAGGTAAGACAACAAACAATGAATACGATTACAATGTTAATAAATATAGTTTTCAAAGTGCATTGCCATAAAATACACAACTCTTACAATATTATCTAATTATTTTTTTTTTTATTTTTTTTTAATAAATCCTTGAAAATTCAAAGTATTGTAAAAAAATCCCAATGTTGTATTTTTTATTAGATAAATATTATATTTCTCGTTTCAAACTAACATTGATACGTGCAAGGATCTTCATCCTGTTTTTCTGATGTTCTTTCAATTTTATTAACTGTGACACAGTATATGTTATGTCTTAATCATATATCGATTGATTATTTCAATTTGAACTATGCGTGAGACATTTGTGAACTTGAAAATAAATGTCTGCTAAAATAGTAAGAACATTTCTATAGTACGTTATACTAGCTTTGCCGAAATTTAAAATGATGTATTTCAGTAAATATAACACGTATATAATTAAAATCTTGTTTGTGAATTTGAAGTGGCAGAGACTGTTGAATTGTATTTTTTTTTATTAAATTGCGATCATTGCTTTAATGTTCGATTACTTACGATATTAATCAAGAGTCTACTTGTCAACACACATCTCATATATATTTTCTTACAGATATGTACAGTTAATTATAAGACCGCATTTACACAAGATTGGTTTAGCCTACAATTGGCATGAATTAATATCAATATTAATGTCACACACAACAGGGAAAATTAATATCACTTACAAGAAGGAATATTAATATCAAATATAAGAAGGAACAGTAATAGCAAATATAGGAAGGGACATTAATATAATTTACAAGAAGTGACATTAATGTTACTTACAGAAGGAATATTAATATCACTCAAAAAAAGAAACATGAGTATCAAACACAAGAAGGAACATTGATAGCAAACACATGAAGGAAAATTAATAGCACACACTACATTGAACATTACACACACTACAATAAACAAACAGAGACGTGGGAAATTAGAGGCAATAGAGATGTGGTTCTACAGAAGAATGCTGAGAATACAATGGAGTGCTAGAAAAACTAATGTGGAGGCGTTGAAAGAGTCAAATGTGAAACTTACCTTAATCAATGATATAAGAAAAAGACAATCTTCAGACAATCTTCATTTTTTAGCCACTACATAAGACAATGAGGTTTGGAGAACATAGTCACAGAAGGCAAGATTGAAGGCAACAGAGACGAAGGGTGACAACGTGAGAAAATATTTCATAGTTTGACAATCTGGCACGGCAGGGAATTAACGATCTTAATACATAATGCTGGCGATAGAGAGCTGTGGAGAGCCATGATTGCCTACGCCAGCCGGTATCGCAAGTGATGATGAAGATGACAAGGAACATTGATATCACACAAGAAGGAACACAATCATCACGCAAAATACAGATTATTAGTATCACAAACAAAATATAAATATTACTATCACACAGTATCATATCTGTGTATCATCTAAAGCTGTTTATTATTATCATACAGTTACCCCGAATTTCGTTATTGAAAACCTGAGATGTGATATCACGAAACTGTATACTATTCATTATATCTTAAATTTTGTGTCAACAAATATATAGTGACACAATTAGTTTGCGTAGATGTATTCTCAGCAGCAATTCAATATCGACAACAAAAACAATACACTTCACTTAAAATGCCCATTCTGCCTAAGCGATACGTAAACTGTTGAATTAAGGAAAGCCAAACTGTTTTCTATATATTTATTTTACTAGTAAGTGGGGAAATTGATTAATTTATATATATTGGTTGGTGGGTGTATTTGTTGGTAAGGGATATGTATAACGACGGGTTGGTTGTTAAGTGGGTTGTTTTGTTGATGAGTATGTTGGTTGTTTGTTTTGTTAATTGATTGATGAGTTGGATGGTTGGTTGGTGAGTGGAATTTAGTTGGTGAGTGGTTTGGTTTGTGAATGAGTTAGTTGATGAGCGGCTGTTCGGTGAATAGAGTAGTTGTTGAGTGAGTTTGTTACTGAGTGGGTGTGTTGAAGAGTGGGTTGATTGGTGAGTTGGTTATATAGTGTTTGCATCTTGAAAAATAGGTTGATTTGTGAGCGAGTTGGTTGGTTGTTTGTGAGAGAGTTGAAGAATGGTTTGCTCGGCATATTGATAGGTGAGTTGCTTGGTGGGTTGGCTGACTGGGTGGTGGGTAGGTTTGTTAGTGGGTATTTTAGTATGTTTGATGTTGGTCGAATTGGTTGGTGTGGTAGGTGGGTTGACTCGCTTGTGGTGTGGGTTAATTGATTGGTGAGTTGATGGGTTGGTATATGTCTGTGTTGGTTGTTTAGTGGATGGTTTGGTTGATGAGTCTTCTGGTTGATTTGTGAGTAGATGGAAAAAATATAACTGTATTTGGTTTCAAATAATAAATGTATTTGGTTGATTGATGTACATATTGATTGATGAGTGAGTTGATTGATTTACAGATTGATTAATGAGTGGGTTGGTTGGTGGTTTGAGTTTTTGAGTGATTTGGTTGGTTGATGCGTTAGTTGACAATGAAATGTTTTTTTCATGTCATTTCTAAAGAAATTAAACTTCATCCGAATCATAATTAGATGTCTTTGAGAAATTGATAACCAATCAAAACTGATTGAAGAACAAACGATCATTCTTCCAATATTTCTTTTCCTCTTGTAACACATGGTTCTCTGATTTTTTTAACAATAATTCCTGGCTATATTAGAGATGTCGGCATTTGTAAGTATTTCAACATCATTTGATTTGAACTTTTCATTTTCTGTTGCTACATGTTCCTTTATTTTAGCTCAGACTAATTATATTGGGTTTGTGATTGTGCCAGCCAAAGCTTTATTACATCTTTAGTACTTGATGAATTATGATCGTTACCTTCTGCTGCCACATCAGTGTGATACGAATCATTGTCCATTATGAAACAAGATGGTGTGTACCCAATGAAGAAAGTACATGTCTCACAATACAATATTTAACCAATTGATATCTTATGTAGATTTTGAAACAGATATTGAGTTCAGTATTATTTAGAAAATAATGATGATTGCTTCCTGCATATGCAATTATTAGACGCTGCAGAGTGTTGTTTAATACTAATCTCTTAGTTGTCTCATCAGATTATTGTAATTCTCGTTCACTACTGTGACTCGCAATGTTCATCGTGAGCGTGACAACTAATACAACCTCATAAATCGTCTGTTTTGTATTCATGGGTACAAAATGTGCAGATTCACGCTTAAATCATGTCAATTGTTTAATTAACCATTAATGTACAAATAAGGATTTTTATTTGATTGAAAACATCCAAATAAATATGCTTGAGGTGTGTTGACAAGTGGACTTTGATAACTGTCACAAATAAATATGCTTGAGGTGTGTTGACAAGTGGACTTTGATAACTGTCACAAATAAATATGCTTGAGGTGTGTTGACAAGTGGACTTTGATAACTGTCACAAATAAACGAAAATAACTAATCATCATCAAGTGTCGTCTCCGTAACGCAGATTGGCTGCAAAAGATCTTCAACATCCATTGCCTCTTGTTTTGGTGGTGTACTCTGCTAGACTATAACATGTCCATCTTGTGACGTTAATCTCACACTTTTATCTCTACCTACCTCTTGCTCGCTTCCCTTCGGTTGTACCCTCAAGTAAGGTCTTCATCAAGGTATGATGTCCTTTATTGTGTTAGAAATATTTTATTTGCCTGATATTTATTTCCCTTAATAATTCGTTCTTCAAATTAAGTGTTGTTAGAACCTTTTTGTTTGTTCTCTTCTCTTTCCATGATATTCTCCCTATTCTTCTGTATATTCCCTTCTCATTGGCATCAATTATGTCTTCTAGCTGCTTGTTTAATGTCCATGTTTCTGAGCCATACATTAATATAGAATAGATGTAGCATTTTATAATTTTCTTTTTAACTTGACTGTAATTCGTTTAAATGTTACTATTTTCCTTATCCTTTTTTAAAGTAATTTTAGTCCTTCCTATTCTCCATTTAATTTCTGCTTCACATCTGCTGTTATTTTTTATTATGTGTCCAAGATATATTGATACTGTTCTACATTGTATAGTTTCTCTCCATGTATGTTTATGATTAGCGCCTGATCTTCTGTGACTTTTCTGATTATTATGGTTTTTGTGTGTGGATATTTATATCTAGTCCATATTCTTTATTTTATTTATCGATTTTTATTTTTGTTAGTCTTTGTAGTTCATGTTCACTTTCTGAAGAAAAATGTTTCATCTGCATATCTCAGGTTGTTTATTTTTTTCCGTTGATTTAGAGTCCTGGCATTTCTTTTATATTTTTAAAGATATTATATGTGTAGATATTAAATAGGCTGGATGATAAAATACATCCTTGTCTTACCCCTCTTCCTATTTTTATGTATGATGAGTAGCTGTTTTCACACCTTATTGATGCAGTATGTTCCAAATATATATTTCTAATCAGTCTGATATCTTTTCATCTATGCCTATTTCTTGAAGACATTTATTACTTTTTCATGTTGGACTCTGTCAAAGGCCTTGTTGTAGCCTATTAAGCAAATATAGATACTTTTTTGAACTTCTATATATTTATCTATGATTAGTCGGTTACTATACATAGCTTCTCTGGTTCCATTGTTCTTCACCGACCCCCCGTGTCTATCTTATTGTTAATTCTTTCATTTATTATCTTGAGTAGTATTTTAGCTATGTGATTCATTAAACGTATTGTTCTATGTTTTGCATAGTCCACAGCCATGGGCTTCTTATGTGGTCATATGAATATTGATGATATTTTGGCTGCAAAAGATCTTCAACATCCATTGCCTCTTGTTTTGGTGGTGTACTCTGCTAGACTATAACCTGTCCATCTTGTGACGTTACTCTCACACTTTTATCTCTACCTACCTCTTGCTCGCTTCCCTTCGGTTTTGCCCTCAAGTAAGGTCTTCATCAAGGTATGATGTCCTTTATTGTGTTCGAAATATTTTATTTGCCTGATATTGATTATTGATGACTGTCTTTAGGTATGTGGTGTGTTTGATATATGTCATTGTAAAGTTCTGTGATAGCTTCCATACCAAATGTATATAGAGTTTTTATTATGTCTGCTGTTATATTATCGGAGCTTGCAATTTTTCCACATTTTATTGATTTTATTGCGGTTTCTACTACTTGTGCTAATTGTTGTATTTTAACAAAAAATTACTTCATTAGTTCTACAAGTAAATTCAAGTAGGAAGCGAGAGGATAAATTATAAATTCTTAAGACCAACGTGAATTGAACCAGTTCGTTCTGATGGCACTAAACCGCCTGGCAACAAGAGTAAACGGGTTTTTCCGTGCTTGACTAACCAATAAAAGATGCGATTTTGTCAAGACATTCAAACTGTGTACGCAAGCCACTTTGAACGACCAATGGAGACAAGGTCTATTACCATAACAACGAACATCCCGTACAAGTATTTAAGTATTCTCAGTAACAACAAACATATAACATGCGTATTAGTTCTACAAGGGCCAATAGGTCTTCTTGTAAATACGGATAACATATATAGACAGTACAATTTTGCTTCAAATAATTGTTTATACAAGTAGATTCAAGTAGGAAGCGAGTAGATAAATTAAATATTCTTAAGACCAACGGGAATTGAACGAAGCCGTTAGTTCATTAGTTCTTTACCATTCCTAATTCACACACAAAATTTCAATTATAAAAACACATTCATTACTGCATGTTTTTCTGTGAAGGAGTGCAGGGAGGTTTTCTATGGGCTGTGAAAATAGAGGCCGTTTTGCCATAGCAGATGCCGCGTTATGTACAGGAAGGATTTTGATTGTATCTCCGAAAGAAAAAATCCTCTCCCAACCGTTGTTTGAACCCGGGACCTCAAGGGTCTGAGAACGGCGTTCTAACCATACGGCCATGCACTCTATTGTCAATTATATGAGTTCTATATTCGCTGAGATACATAATTTTGAATTCAGACCCCGCCGAAGACGGATGTGTCGGGCCATTGGCGCAAATAAAATGGCGACACAACGCATTTCCATTTTCTGGACTACATCCTGCTGGAAATATACCAGGACCATGATCCAGCTAGATCCAGTTGGAGTTTGAGAATGAACGAAGAAGAAGGAGAATTCAGACAAAGCTAGTGAAACGTGCTATAATAAATGATTTAGCCACATAACAAATTACATCAGTTAATGATTAAGAAACACTGGTAAGAAATGCTTGAAAAGGACATATCTAAAGCAAATTCTAGTGAAAACTGGGATCTGCAGTAGTAGAAAAACAAACCATGGTTTTGACTTCACTCGTTATTCGTGGTTTGAAATAAAAATTATCTTGTGGTTCTCCCATCCCCACAGGTGTAGGTTGATAGTGCGCTTTCTCTGAGAACGTCCAGGGATATAGCCATAACTACTAGCAAATGCATTGAACAAAACTGTCTGGGCAGTCACTGACAAGCAGGGCCGGCCCTAACAATTGAGGGGCACAATGCGAAACGGATTGCGCGGGGCCCAGTCTGGGTAGGAAAGAGGATAATAAAATAAATTCTAATAAGAATTTATGGGCCTATAAAGTGCGGGGCCCACTGCGGCCGCATAGGTTGCAATGGCCTAAGACCGGCCCTGCTGACAAGGAAGCTAAACATTTGTACGGAGAGATAGTATACTGTGGCATGGTTCATAACTGAGGTTAACATTTACCTGTGTAATGAGAGCTAACAGTACCTTTACTTTTTATTTTACCTGTATAATGAAAGATAACATTACCTTTACTTTTACCTGTATAATGAAAGCTAACATTACCTTTATCTTTTACCTGTATAATAAAAGCTAACATTACCTTTACCTTTTACCTATATAATGAAAGCTAACATTGCCTTTATCTTTTACCTGCACAATGAAAGTTAACATTACCTTTATCGTTTACCTGTACAATGAAAGCTAACATTACCTTTAACTTTTACCTGTATAATGAGAGCTAGCAGTGATGTCAATGATCATAAACTACACTGTTTATTTGTTAAATTGCCCAGGCACATATTCCCTGCGTATCAACACCTTAGTGCCTGCTCATGCAGATTTTATAGAAGAAAGTTCCTGGTCTATTTTCATGAATCACTTTTTGTATATATTGATTAGTCCCACGGGGACATAGAAATATTATATGTGATGACAAAAAATATATATATATATATCGAATGTCTGTTGATTGAAATGGGGAGGGAAAAAAACAACACATAAAACCTACAGCGCGAGGAACACTTATTGTTGACATATTTTTTTTGAACGCGTGTTACTTTTATTTCCTGGTTTAATCTACGTTAATTATTTATATTCTCATTCGATCTTGATTGTGTTTGTTTCAATAAAATGTGGAATGTAATTTTAGAATTGTTGAATACATATACGATAGATGTGTTCTCTTATTGAACATATGCACTATAGATGTGTTCTCTTATTGAACATATGGTATATGTCATGTCAGACAACTTTATTGTTGTATATTTAAATTGATTGGAATTACGAGTAATATATATTGTACATTGTTGTATACGATGTGGACCATTTTTCTCCATAGCGTTTCGCTTTTATTCATATTCAGAAGACGTCAGTTTTCGTCGTTGTGCAATTGTTTGTTAGAATATGTCTTCTACTCAGAGGGGTAACAAATAATTATATTGATGAATTTTTGTACAGCTTCTTTCAGAGGAAAGTTTCCATATTGATGAAGTCTTGTACAGCTACCCTCAGAGGAAAGTTTCCATATTGATGAAGTCTTGTACAGCTACCCTCAGAGGAAAGTTTCCATATTGATGAAGTCTTGTACAGCTACCGTCAGAGGAAAGTTTCCATATTGATGAAGTCTTGTACAGCTACCGTCAGAGGACAGTTTCCATATTTATGACGTCGTGTTCAGTTTCCGTCAGAGGAAAGTTTCCATATATTGGTAAAGTCGTGTACAGCTTCCTTCAGTGGAATGTTTCCATATTGATGAAGTCTTGTACAGCTACAGCTAGAGGAAAGTTTCCATATTGATGAAGTCTTGGTCAGCTAACGTCAGAGAAAGTTATCTTATTCATGCATATCATCTACTAGGATTTTATTATTGCATAATGGTCGATTGGATGTTTCACTGGTGATACCTTTAGGAAAATCGGCATACAACTGTAATAAGCCGTGGCAAGCAACTGTGAACAGGCTTAACAGGCGCAGTTGACAGATAATTGCATTTTGGTTTCCTATATGTACTCCCCAGCAAAAATGTAGGTTGCCTGGAAGAGTAACGCCTACAGCACTAAGCTCCGTAGTTTCAAGCGAGAAAGCTTCAGAAATCTCAGAAATCTTAAACGTCACGATGCGGAATCGAACTTCGACTTTATGAGAACAATACAATTGGCATCAACCATTATGCTAGAGAGATTATATAGAGATTACATAACAAATGTATTAACCATATGCCAGAGAGATTATATAGATATTATAGAACGAATGTATTAACCATATGCCAGAGATTGTACAGAGATTATAGGACTAATGAATTAAGAGAATATTAAGCCATTTTAGTGGGATATGTTAGATACTTTACTAAGAATCAATCACTTTATGCGAAATATAAAATTCTTTGTAAATGTATGCCATTTATTAGACCTTCTAGACACAAAGAAAAAAAGGAATGCTGCAATCTGTACACAATATGAGTATGATAGTTTTCTCTCGTCTTCACAGACTGTCAGCAAGCAGGTCACTGTAAAATCTCAAAGGAGCCATTTTTTTTTCTTTTTCGTTTTATACCCTTTGATTTGACTTTACATCATCACAGGTAAAATTGTTCATCCTGACCATTAAATTGGTAAAATTGTTCATCCTGACCATTAAATTGGTGAAATTGTTCATCCTGACCATTAAATTGGTGAAATTGTTCATCCTGACCATTAAATTGGTGAAATTGTTCATCCTGACCATTAAATTGGTGAAATTGTTCATCCTGACCATTAAATTAGTGAAATTGTTCAAACACATATTCCCTGCGTTTCACACACGATTTATTGGTCGTGTAGATTTTACAAATTCCCTTTCCCATTTGCACTAACAACCTCTCGGATCTGTTTATTATATCTCAAAGGGAAAGAACAAGAAAAACTGCAGGAGATGCCAGAAGATCGCTTAATATACCATCAACTGCCTTAGGGCCTCCTCTCCAGATTATCTTTTAAGGATTGGACCCACTTAACCTAAGACAACTCTTGTGTTAATTCATAAGGCAACGAAAAAATAAGTAAGACAAAACACAGGACTAAGAAATCGAGACAAAATATGTATTGGCATTGATTTTCTCACAGGTTGTCAGCATATCCCCCAGGTTTGTTTTTTAGTCACCTTCTACGACATGTCTGGAATAAAACAGTGACCGTTTTCTTAGCAACATGAACTAGAAATACAAGCCCATTTTTGCATACATGGATTATAATGCTATAGTATGCTCAATTATCAATAAGGCGAATGCACTGCAATCATTTTCTACGCCCATGTCCAGTAGTTCTAGTTTAAAATTATAAATTATAAAATTATAAATATCCATTGTGATTCATTGAGTCTCACACATGTTCATCTAGAAATAAAGATGGATATTCACAGGTGTGCTAAAATTCACAGAAAGAGTCGGCTATTACCAAATTTAGCCGAGACCGAGAATCTCTCGTACAATATTTACAATTAGTTCTCCAGAATAGCCCTGCGTGCTGATCTCACGCGGCGTCACTTTTATTAGAGCAGTGTTTCCCAAACTTGTGTTTACCATGCCCCACCTAGGTCTTTCTAACAGTCCCCTATCTAACATATACATATTTTTTATATTAAAAACTAGAATTATTTCCTAAATGAGGCCTAATTACATGTTCGAATCCCCCCTTCTGAACAATCAAATTGCCCCCCTGTGGGGCGTAGACCCCACATTGGGAAAGACTGTATTAGAGGAAACGACTAGTTGTAAGTCAATTTGTGTGCACTCTATCTTGTCGGCCAATGAAAAGTGGGAATAAAATCAGATATGCAAAAGTAATCTACACAGCTTGAGATCAGAAGGTAGAAAAATTATAGAGAAAAAGTGGTATATATATATATATATATATATATATATATATAGGCATATACTGTTAATACTTGTATTTTAATAAGTGAAGTATACGTATAAATTATCTGTTAAGTAAATTTTTTAATTATCTATGAAATAAAAGCATAAATTACATGTGAAATAAAAGTATAAACTGTATGTGAAATAAAAGTATAAATTATCTTTTAAACAAAAGTATAAATTATCTGTGAAATAAAAGTATACATTATCTATGAAATAAAAGTATAAATTACCTGTAACATGAGGGTATTAAAAAATATAAAATATTTGTATCTACTATATCTCTAGTTACATTTACAAGTTTTAATTTAATTAACAATATGTACTCAACAGAACAACATATACTGTTTATATGAACAACATATACTGTTTATATGAACAACATATACTGTTTATATATTCCTTTCACTCATCTTCTCATTTTTTTCTCTATCTTTTCCACTCTCCTCCTTCAACCATTTTCTTTTACCATCACACGTTTTCCTACATAATATCACCGTCTATTTATTAATCAATCACCACTCTATTTCTCCATTTCTTTCCTTCTCTCCATCTCCTTTCTTCTCCATCTCTCACACGCTCTACGTTAATGAATAAGCTTACGTATATGTTTTGTACATACAGAGAAAGAATCATATTCTGTATAGTACTCTGAAACTCATTGTTTGTTGGGAGAGTTGAAATTACCACTTGCTGGCTTTGGAAGAAAGTCAATACATGCATCGCGGGGAGGATACTTGAGATTGTAACAGGAGGTGATTAATGGTAGCGCAACATAAAGTAGATTGTTTGAACATTTTGTGTGAATATTTGTTCAGAATTGATAAACCAGAATTAATCGCCGTTCATAATATTTCTTCTCCAATGAGTTAAACATAAGAATTACCTTGAATAAATTTAGTATCCGTCTCAAGGAGTTAAACGTAAAAATATCTTGCATAACTTTAGTATCCCGTACCAAGGAGTTGAATATAAGAAATATCTTGCATAACTTTAGTATCCCGTACCAAGGAGTTGAATATAAGACAAACCTTGCATAACTTTAGTATCCCGTACCTAGGAGTTTAATATAAGAAAAACCTTGCATGATTTTAGTATTCCGTACCGAGAAGTTTCCCGTAATGCCTTCATGTGGACACCAGACGGGAAAAAATAAAACAGGGAAGGCCAAAAACAAACGCTCAGAAGAAAATTTATGAATGAATTAAAATCAACAGGCATAAAAGCACAAGACTTGCAATCCTTAGCCTCTGACCGACAAGCATGGAGAACTATGACATCCGCCCTATGTGCCAAACTCAGCACAAGGGGAACTGACTGACTGGACGAAGAGTTAAACATATGAAATACCTTGCATAAATTTAGTATCCGTCTCAAGAAGTGAAACATAAAAATAGATTGCATAACTTTAGTATCCCGTACCAAGGAGTTGAATATAAGAAATACCTTGCATAACTTTAGTATCTCATATTTTTAGAGAACTCTAATTGTATTCTTCTTCTTTTTCAGCGTTCATTCTCAAACTCTCTCTCTCTCTATCTCTCATATAGCAGGACAATAGCACAATAGGCACATCCTACTAGATTTACAGCAGGATGTAACCGAGATCGCCGTTTTATTTGCACAAATGGCCTGTTACATCCGTCTTCGGTAGATATTTAATTATATTATTTATGATGTTTTATAACTTTCATATCCCGTACATTTAAAAGGCGCTAATTATATCATTTGTGATGTTTATATAACTTTAGTGTCCATACCTTTAAAAGGCGCTAGTTATATCATTTGCCGTATCTGTATAATTTTAGAATCCATACTTTTATAGGGCATAAGTTATATAATTTGTGATGTTTGTTTAACTTTAGTATTCATTCTTTTAAAGGGCGATAGTTACCTCGTTTGGTTATGTCGTCTAAAAAGAGTAAACGATTGACTTTATTGTACTAGGGTTTACGTTTATGCACTTCGTCCCATCCAAGTCCACCTTGCCTGCCACTAGTGCAACATAATGACGTGCAAATGATTTTACAATGCTCTCTTGCAAATCCAGTGTTAGCTGATAACTAAGATCCTAATATATTCCAAAAAGAGGGCCACCGGTTTAAAGAGATTGAGAAACACTGTTTTAAATCACCAATATTCATTAGAAGTGGTTGACTGAAGTCCGGCCTGGCATGTATATATATTTTAGTATATGTATATATGTATATATATTTTAGTTTGGAAAAGAGCGTGACAAAAGTGGGCTAATAGAAGACCATCATGTGTTCAAATCTGTCTCCAGAGTAATTATGATCGCCGATTCCAAAAAGCGTCACATAACACGGCTGATGCGACTGATCTTTGATCAAGTTTTGTGTATTTTGTATCACCATCAACGAAAAGCACGAAAATAGTCAGATCATCCAAGATAAGGATGGCTGTGTAGGATCAGCGATACAGAATATACTAGAGAAGCACTTTATAAATCAATTTTACACTATCCATACTATTGATGGAGACAAACACGTCTTCTCTCGTTCTACGCCTCTAATTCTACACCTCTTCTCTCTTTCTTCGCCTCTTCTCTCATTCTACATCTCACATTCTACCTCCTCTTCTTGGCGTTTATATTGGGAACTTGAAAGTGTGAGAGTGTTCAACTACAGTAAAAACTTAGTAAAAACAGAGTAATACAGTTTGGATTATCACTGGAAACATGTAAGATGATAAGCAAAAACTGACGTTTCGACCACATGGCTTTTATCAAGAATAGAAAACACGACGATCAAAAATCAGAGCTGAAATAAAACAAGTACATTTGTAACTATATACTAAACATCACGTTTGTAAGATATAAATATAATAATATGATTGTTCTTTTGTTTGTATGTTTGTTTGTTTGAGAACCGCAGGAATTATGAGCGGTTAGCTATTCCTATGTACAATGGGGAGGTTTATGAGCTTTCTTTCATACCCAGGAAGCTTCACCTTTCGGCCTGGTGCAATGCCTATTGGAGGAACCTTCTACTCAAGGGGGTTGGGGGTACATATAATAATACGAACGTGACATATATGCTCGACATGCTTCTGTAATATATAAATATAGCAATAAAATTATTTCATGTACAGAAAATTTTATTGAACTATTGTTTAATTTTTAGGAGCTACAGATACATATAAACGTTCGGCTTCCGAGTCACAAGCACGTTCGACTGAAGTGTGTTTTTCAGGCACCCACTAACTACTCTGCCACCGAACAAACTTTTTTTAAGAGAGACTAGGATCAAATGTTACTTCGAGATATCACAATCTATACAAGCCATCTGTGTTTTGTTTATCCAAGATGAGCTGTGACTAAACAAAATAACAGATGGAACACATGGCTGATTGATACATCAACGACCTCACTTCGATCACTTATTGATCTGACGTCCTGGAAGACATTTCGTAAGTTTACAAAATGTTTACTGTTGTCATTAAAATTTCAGTCACATAGGAAGCCCTCATTATTGAACTTCGTGTCAGATTTTTCGCACTTTTCAGTATTCACGGAAATGACTGTTTGATGAGTGGTCTAAGTCTTCCAATCTTATGTCTTTGTAATCTCCAGTTCACAAACTAGCGTAAGGTACCGGACTATCGTGTTGTTCTGTACGTGTTCATGTATAAAGCATAATAGGACATCTATGTTTGTAAATGTCATTTGAAATATTTCACAGTCGTAAATATCACATATATCAACGAATAATTATTGTCAATATTCAGTTGTTGTAGAGTTGTATCACGGCTTTCTAGATAAGCAAGGCTATGATATGTGATTTGTGACGTCAGGAAAAGAGTAAAATTATGTTATGTTGCTATTTTTGCAAATGTTTGTGTTCTTGTTTGTTTGAGAACCACAGGAATTGCGAGCGATTAGCTCTTACTTCATTTGTGCGGTGCGGTGGTTATTCTGAGCTTTCTTTCAAACACAGGAGACTTAAACTGTCGGCTTAGTGCAATGCCTTTTGAAGGAGCCTTCTACTCAGAGGTGGGTCTCTAACTGTATGTATATATGACATGCTACAAAGCTTCCATAAGAGAACCTCAATAAAAATGCATGTCATCGACTAAGGTTTTCTGTTTCATGGGTGTTTTGTCTAGTGGGCCATTGGTGAGACCCACAGACGCAACCGCATGCGTAAATGGTTGTATTATACAGGTGAACATTTTCTGTAGAAAGACCATTAATATTGAATATTATTATTATTGTTATACTAACACTAAGCTCAGTTACGTACATTCTTGGCTAATCGTATACAGCGCGTGATACATGTCTGTGTAAGCGTATTTCAAAATGTTTTACAATATTAGTTATTCCTCTAGGGCTTAAGACGGCACATAGAGCGGATGTTATAGATGTCCATGTCGCTAATTTCATTGCAATTTGCTTTAGATCTTCATTGTTTCTGATACCGATGGTGAAACGTTCTCTTGTATTAGTTCTACGTAAAGTTTCTTTTGGTCTTCTTCGTTTTCTCTTGCCTTTTGGTGACCACATCAAAGCTTGCCAGGGGAGTCTTTCATTATCTATTCGTAGCGCATGTCAGATGTAATTCCATCGACGCCTTCTGATATAGATGGATTTGATTCTTGTGTGACAACTGTGTTTGATTTGAAGTCTGACCAACGTATGTTCAGTAGCATTCTAAGACATTTATTTTCAAAGGTGTTTGGTCTTTCTTCTAAGTTTTCTGCTGCTTTCCAACTTTCGCATCCATATGCTAATGTTGGAATTATGCAGGAGTTGACAATTTTGATTTTTGTGTTATTTCTTAATGTTTTTGAATGCCATATATATTTTTAACAATATATAATATGGAAGAAAATATGTGACGCATTCAGATATCACAAATATTGTATAACAGCGTTCCAATTTAAAAAAAATAGAAATACGCAAGCAACATTCTTCCGTTGCTGTGATATGACCGCTTGAAAAAAGTCCCCATTCCTGAGAAAATATTCAAAGGATTGCGTCTTCTTATTTCTAAATGACCGCCTTCAAAACGTAAAATGGCATTCCATATTTAACAGTCTATAATAAATTATATATTGTACGATTGTAAATGATACAAAACATTAGGAATGCCTATATTTTATGCAGGATTAAGTGTATAGCCCGTAAACTGTCCATCAAGTAGAAGCTAATCGTTGTTTTTGTACCCGTGATCATCCTGACATCAGCAATATATGAATCATTGGCTAGAAAGGATAAGCATCGATTTATAAAACACTATGACATTTCATGCTTTTCTTAAGAGGCAAAATTCCTTCGTTTGTCTGTGGAGGTAGCTGTTTCACACCATGGGCGTCAAACGAACTCAAATGACGAAATCGATTGTGTGTAATCGAAAGGCGCAGATATCGAAGTCAATCAAAGACCATGACACAGTGAATTATCTTCTCTTAGGCAGATCTTGCTTACCACCATGCGTTGGAAAACGTGCGCAAAATTATTTTATGTTTTCAGTTTGGTGAACCAAGGAACATGCTTACGAACACAGTATTCTTGAGTTAGTACCTGAAGCTGTTTAAATTAGTTTGTATATAGTAATTGTAACACATTATTCTTTAGTTAGTACCTGAAGATGTAGAAAATAGTTTGTATATAGTAATTGTGGGTCACTCCGTCGATCGTTGGATTAATCAACTAACATCGTAAAGTCCAGACTGATTTGTGTAATAGAAGACAGTTCATTCCTCGGGCATGTACTACGCGCAGACATCAACAGAATGCACCACAAATCTCTCGAATGGATACCTACAGGCAACAGACCAGGGGTAGACCAATAGAAACACTCAGAAGAATAATACTTAGAGAAAGTAAAACAATACATATCCATACTAATCAAGAACTGCACAGAATAGTTTTAAACAGACAGAATTGGAGAGATCTGACCTCTGCCTTACGCGCTAACTTTAGCGCAAAAGGAAAATTAATGAATGAATAAATAGTAATTGTGACACATTATTCTTGAGTTAGCACATGAAGCTGCAGAAATTAGTTTGTATATAGCAATTGTGATACGTGGTTCTTATGCGTTAAAATTCAATTTCCTAATTGTCATAAAGATATAGTCTGGTAAATGGGGTGTCATTTCGTATCGCTTATTGTTTAGAAGCAATATATTCGCCTTTCAGTCGAGCATACCCAATTACAGCATGA
This sequence comes from Meghimatium bilineatum, assembly GCA_034231615.1. Classification (NCBI taxonomy): domain Eukaryota; kingdom Metazoa; phylum Mollusca; class Gastropoda; order Stylommatophora; family Philomycidae; genus Meghimatium; species Meghimatium bilineatum. The sequence continues at coordinate 34,675,649 of CM067318.1, forward strand.
CATTTTGGATTATTCACCAATATAATTGAAAAGAGAATGACACTCCAAACTCCTTGCTTGGCTATTAAGACATGTGTATGGTTTATTACTGTTGGTATTTTTCCCCCGTATAACAGGTCCCGACAACACGTAGTCATGATTTCAGATTATGTGAGAAAACGTCTGCAATTTTATCATAACATTACAAATATACTGTGCAAATTGGGGAAACTTGTGGTCCTACAGAGAAACACCACCAATAAACTAGTTCCAAGCTGTACAATGTATGACTCAAAGGTGTAAAAAGTATGATTTCAAATGAAACAGCTTAATTATAATTGAATGACTGCTATAATCATTTATTCCAGTATTTACACTGTATTCATGAGTTCTTAGTCAAGTATGTGTACTGTATTCATGAACATTTGGTCAAGTAAGTGTACTGTATTCATGAGCATTTAGTCAAGTAGGCATATGTGTACTGTATTCATGAGCATTTAATCAAGTAGGTCCATATGTGCTATATTCATAAGTATGTAACCAAGTATGTCTACTATATTCATAGTTATAGCAGAAACTGAGAAAGAAAATGTTGGAACAGAGTCGTAGATGTGGGAGGGATAACATGCGGCAACAGAGGGATTTCAAACAATGTTCTACAGGATTAATCGATCATATAGAAAAATACGAGTATTGCTTGCTACTCCCTCTCCCCCCCCCACCACCCACCCTCCCGTCTCATTATTTTTATGAAACCACATCATAGCTTACGTGTTATCAGTTGTTATCAAATTATGGTCCTGAGATTAAGATAATGCTCGAGTCGTTTTGTGTTATTTCATTTTTTTAGACCTCCCCAGACCATCTCTACATTTTGGTGAATACGTACGTACGGGCCTGTTGCATCAGAAATTTCTAGTAAAATATATTAAAGAGAGAGAAAGTGCAATCCAAAATAAATAATAGGATTAATTAATTTTAGAAATATATGTATATGTACAGTATATGTTATGTGTATTGTCACTCTGACTTTAGCTTGGAATTCTTCTTCTTCTTTCTTCTTCTTCTTCTTCTTCTGCAGCACAAACTCAAACTTGTTCATCCTCAAACTCCCATTGTATCTTCTTTGTAGCAGGACCACAATCTTCCTAGATTTCCAGCAGGATGTAGTCCAGAGGATGGAAATGCGTTGTGCCAGTGAGCCGACACATCCGCCTTCGGCAAAATATCAAATTCAATGAAGCATGTATTTATAATGTGTTATAACACTATTGTCCGGCTCTGTGGCGAAGTGGTACAGAGCGCGTCTGTGACGGCAAAGGTACCGAGTTTGATCCTCACCACAGGCAATTGTACATCCGGACCGTCCAGAAAGCAATGGCAACCTACTGAACGTATTTATATTGCCTAGAAAATCACCACAGCCAACAAATGCTGGGTTGATAGCTACGTCCTGGATAGGATATGCGACCAATTTTTGTTTTATAACACTATATAATTAAGTCTATTACATCATATCAGATTCAGTGAAGCATATATTTACAATTCTCGTTTCTATATACTTTTTCTATATTTACAATTCTCGTTTCTATATACTTTTTCTATATTTACAATTCTCGTTTCTATATACTTATTCTATATTTACAATTCTCGTTTCTATATACTTATTCTATTCAAGAAACCGGTAATGTAATTAATGTTCTTGTGGTATTGTTTTATTCAAGTTATATTTTATAATTCTATATTTAAACACGATTATATTTTCTTTCATGGCGTAGGTATATTTTATAAATAACCGTACTAAACCTGACCATTAAATCAGAGATTTCCTATCAGGCCCATTTTTTTGTCTGATATAGAGTTATGGCTGCCAAATTAAAGATGAGGGTACCCTGAACAATTCATGGCCCAACTGGAGAGGAAAGCTAGATCAATGACATCATCTGTAACCTCCGCTCTGATACTAGACGCGTGGGAGGTTGGTAATTACAATGGTTAGATCAGTATTTCTGAATGACTGACTAAGTACTGTTCATTGTTCTCTGTAACGTTTCCCCAATTCTATTGATCTCGTATTAACGTCACCAGCTATAAGACTTCTTTCATTTTGTAAGTCCGTAAGATTTTTGTAAAATACCATATACTTTCCCGGTAACGTTTATCAACATTCAACCTACTTTTCCAGTAACGTTTATCAACATTCAGCATACTTTCCCGGTGACGTTTATTAACATCCCACATACTTTCCCGTTGACGTCTATCAACATCCCACATACTTTCCTGCTGACGTTTATCAACATCCCACATACTTTCCCGGTGACGTTTACAACATTCAGCATACTTTCCCGGAGACATTTATCAACATCCAACATACTTTCCAGGTGACGTTTATCAACATCCCACATACTTTCCCGGTGACGTTTATAAACATTCCAGATACTTTCCCGGTGACGTTTATCAACATCCCACACACTATCCCGGTGACTTTTATCAATATTCCACATACTTTCCATGTGACGTTTATTAACATCCCATATACTTTTCCGGTAACGTTTATCAGTATTTGCATATTAATTATTCACCGTTATATCTCTAAATTTTTAATGTATATTTTATTTCCACTCCATGTAACTCCAGTACTTCAGTTTAGGATGGTGTCATCATCATCAGGTAGCATATCCTGAACAGGATGTAGCGTCATCACAGCCTTTCGAAACTTCTGTCAATCTTGAGCCGATCTTCTTGCTGTGTTACTATAATGTTCAAGTGGTCTTTTATGTCTCGCTTCCACCTTCTTCTTAGTCCACCTCTTACTCGTCTCCCTGGCATCATTCCCTACATTATGGTCTTCTGTAGTCTGTCATGGCGTTTGATATGGCCATATTATATATATATGATATGATATGATATGATATGATATGATATGATATGATATGATATGATATGATATGATATGATATGATATGATATGGGAAAAAACATGGCAAGAAACACAAATGGAACATTATCAATATCTTGGACATGTATATCCTGCTATCCTGCAAACGATGTGTTCTTGTTTGTGAACGTCTGGATTAGAGTATCATTCATATCCAGCTATCATTCACACGCTGTGTTCCTGGATTATACTTTCAGGTTGGATTCCTATAATTATAAAATATGGAAGCGTATATCATGCACTGTGAAAATGTCCACTCATTTGTTAGCACTACGACACGTACCAAATCTTCACATATTTATTTGCTAGTCTGTCTTGTTAGCACAACGACACGTACCAGATCTTCACATATTTATTTGCTAGTCTGTTGTTAGCACAACGACACGTACCAAATCTTCACATATTTATTTGCTAGTCTGTCTTGTTAGCACTACGACACGTACCAAATCTTCACATATTTATTTGCTAGTCTGTCTTGTTAGCACTACGACACGTACCAAATCTTCACATATTTATTTGCTAGTCTGTTGTTAGCACAACGACACGTACCAAATCTTCACATATTTATTTGCTAGTCTGTCGTGTTGGTGCTACGACAAGTACCAGATCTTCACATCTTTATTTGCTAGTCTGTCTACTTTTTATTGACTTCTTGTCCCAGCTCTCTGTTTTCTTGTTTTTTCTTCTGCTAACCTCCCTCTCTATTTAGGGGTGCATTTTTTCATCGTTATGTTCCTGGATATATTTTCAGTATTCCATATCATATGTCTAATAAATGTGGTTGCGTCTTTAGGTCACACTAAAGACCACTAGACAAACCACCCATGCAACAGAAAAATTTAGTAGATGACATGCCGCTATATTGAGGCTCTCTTATAGAAGCTTTGTTGCATGTATGACCCATACAAGTGTGCTTTTCATTTGCTATTTCAATTTTCAAAAACATTAGTATATATATATATATATATATATATATATATATATATATATATATATATATATATATATATATTATGTATATGATAATTTGTTCTTGAGTGCGACAAGAGGTTATATGGAAAATTGTGAAAAATGTTAATTTATCAGACATTTATTAGAAATTCTTGAAGCACTATATAAAGGTTCAAACTAATGATGTTTTAATTAACTGTGACAATGAAAAAATGTTAATAAAACAACTGCAGGAGTTTGACAAGGATGCATATTATCACGAATGTTATTCAATACACGCTGTTGAACATATTGTGCAAGAGATGCTATAGGATTATCCAACAATTTCAATCGATGTCTGTTGTCTGTGAAACTTACGGTTTACATGTGATATTGATCTTAGTGTTGGAAGTGAAAAAAACTTCACAAAATTGCTTTTAAACTTGAAAATGTTTGTAAAAGTTACGGTATGAACATGAATATCAATAAAATATGACAGTGGAGAACAGAGATGATAATCAGTCCTGATAATATGTGGATGAATCACACAACTAGAGTTTATATATGGATGTTGATAAAACTAAAGTTAATATATCGGTGGAGGACAGAACTAGAGTTAATATTTGGACGGATTGCAAAACTAGTGTTAATATATGGGTGGATGACAAAACTAAGTTAATATATGGGTGTATGACAAAACTAGACTTAATATATACGTTTATGAAGAAACTAGAGGTACTATATGGATGGATGAAAAGAACTAGAGTTACTATTTGGATATATGATAAAACTAGAGTTAATATATGAGTGTATGACAAAACTAGAGTTAATAACTTTAAATAAGTGTGGTCCTATATGAAGAGAAAACTAATTGAAAAATTGTCTCGGCTGCAATGTCTCGTTTGAACAATTTCAAAAAGTCACAGAACGTACATCACTAAACTACTTGAATAGTATATATTCTGCTATACGGATGTGACATTTGAACATCTACAGCAAATATGGAGAGAATAATACAGGCTTTTGAAAATAAATGTTGCATACGAATATTATATTTCAATTACAAATGCTACATACGAATGTTGCGTATTAATTATAAATGTTAGAAACGAATGTTACATATCTATTCTGAATATTACATACGAATGTTACATATCTATTCTGAATATTACATACGAATGTTACATATTTATTCTAAATATTACTTACGAATGTTGCATATCAATTACCAATGTTACATACGCATGTTGGGTATCGATTACCAATGTTACATACGCATGTTGGGTATCGATTACCAATGTTACATACGCATGTTGGGTATCGATTACCAATGTTACATACGTATGTTGGGTATCGATTATGCACATAAAATCAATTCATAATTATATAAATATTCTAGCAGGTGAACACGAACATGTCCTGGCAATGGTAAACAATTGCAAACTTGTATAGTTTGAGTACATCATGAGGTATGATTCACTTTTTAAAATGTTCCTATAGACAACAGTTGAGGGTAGAAGAAACGAAGGAAAAAGAAAAGTATGGATTGATAACATAAACAATTACGTTCTTCCATACACAAATTAGACTCTACTAACAGAAATCCATGGTGAGAATTTTGTGTTGATGATTATACAGTGACACCCTTACAACCCTGAGGTGTCTTTGGTTTTGGTGATACTGATGTTCTGTTTTGTTTAATCTTATGGGGATACTCACTGCGGACATGGGGAGACGTATACAGGCTTTCGAGTACAAATGCTACAGACGAATCCTACGAATTTCCTATAGAGAACATAAGACCAATATGTGCGTAAGAATTAAAATAGAAATGTATGGAGGTGTACAAGAACCATTGCTTTCAATAGTGAAACAAAGAAAACTAGCATGGTTTGGACATGTATACAGGCACGATTCATTGTCATTAAAACAATACTGCAGGAACCGTCGAAGGGGGAAGAGGCAGAGGAAGCCAAATAAAGGCATGGACAGAGAATATCACGGAATGGACAGTACAAGATATTTCCTCACTCATCCGCATCGCTGAGGATAGAATTCACTGGATGACTCTGTGTGCTGAAGTATCCAATGTGGTACCCCTACCATGAAAGGTTGCGAGTTTATGATGATGATGATGTCTGAACTAATCACTGACACTATTTATTGACACTATTTACTGACACTATTTACTGACACTATTTATTGACACTATTTATTGACACTATTTATTGACACTATTTACTGACACTATTTACTGACACTATTTATTGACACTATTTACTGACACTATTTATTGACACTATTTACTGACACTATTTACTGACACTATTTACTGACACTATTTATTGACACTATTTACTGACACTATTTACTGACACTATTTACTGACACTATTTATTGACACTATTTATTGACACTATTTATTGACACTATTTACTGACACTATTTACTGACACTATTTACTGACACTATTTATTGACACTATTTACTGACACTACTTATTGACACTATTTACTGACACTATTTATGGACACTATTTACTGACACTATTTACTGACACTATTTATTGACACTATTTACTGACACTATTTACTGACACTATTTACTGACACTATTTACTGACACTATTTACTGACACTATTTACTGACATTATTTGCTGACAGTATTTACTGACACTATTTACTGACACTACTTATTGACACTATTTACTGACACTACTTATTGACACTATTTACTGACACTATTTATGGACACTATTTACTGACACTATTTACTGACACTATTTATTGACACTATGTACTGACACTATTTACTGACACTACTTATTGACACTATTTACTGACACTATTTATGGACACTATTTAATGACACTATTTACTGACACTATTTATTGACACTATTTACTGACACTATTTACTGACACTATTTACTGACACTATTTACTGACACTATTTACTGACACTATTTACTGACACTATTTGCTGACACTATTTACTGACACTATTTACTGACACTATTTACTGACACTATTTATGGACACTATTTACTGACACTATTTACTGACACTATTTGCTGACACTATTTACTGACACTATTTACTGACACTACTTATTGACACTATTTACTGACACTACTTATTGACACTATTTACTGACACTATTTATGGACACTATTTACTGACACTATTTACTGACACTATTTATTGACACTATTTACCGACACTATTTACTGACACTATTTACTGACACTATTTATTGACACTATTTATTGACACTATTTATTGCCACTATTTACTGACACTATTTACTGACACTATTTATTGACACTATTTACTGACACTATTTATGGACACTATTTACTGACACTATTTACTGACACTATTTATTGACACTATTTACTGACACTATTTACTGACACTATTTACTGACACTATTTACTGACACTATTTACTGACACTATTTACTGACATTATTTGCTGACAGTATTTACTGACACTATTTACTGACACTACTTATTGACACTATTTACTGACACTACTTATTGACACTATTTACTGACACTATTTATGGACACTATTTACTGACACTATTTACTGACACTATTTATTGACACTATGTACTGACACTATTTACTGACACTACTTATTGACACTATTTACTGACACTATTTATGGACACTATTTAATGACACTATTTACTGACACTATTTATTGACACTATTTACTGACACTATTTACTGACACTATTTACTGACACTATTTACTGACACTATTTACTGACACTATTTACTGACACTATTTGCTGACACTATTTACTGACACTATTTACTGACACTATTTACTGACACTATTTATGGACACTATTTACTGACACTATTTACTGACACTATTTGCTGACACTATTTACTGACACTATTTACTGACACTACTTATTGACACTATTTACTGACACTAATTATTGACACTATTTACTGACACTACTTATTGACACTATTTACTGACACTATTTATGGACACTATTTACTGACACTATTTACTGACACTATTTATTGACACTATTTACCGACACTATTTACTGACACTATTTACTGACACTATTTACTGACACTATTTACTGACAATATTTACTGACACTATTTACTGACACTATTTATTGACACTATTTACTGACACTATTTACTGACATTATTATTAGTGGATAAGTAAAATATCCACTAGTTATTCCGTAAAATTAAAAGAAGCAAATGTAGCTGACACGTACACAGAACATGATGACATCAGCAATAGATTGACGATTGCTTAACATTACACTATTTCAGTCAGTTGCCCTGCAGAATAACAGGATGCAGTCCGGAGAACGAAATTTGTCTCATGGTTTACGACTTTTCTGTGATATTTCGGCCTTTACGCCTGACGTATCCGACTTCATCGTGGTTTTCTGGCGACTTTGATCTTATATGTGATCTTATATGTGATCTTATATGTGATCTTATATGTGATGTTATATGTGATCTTATATGTGATCTTATATGTGATCATATATGTGATCTTATGTGATATAATATGTGATCGTATATGTGATATTATATGTGATCTTATATGTGATCATATATGTGATCTTATATGTGATATAATATGTGATCGTATATGTGATATTATATGTGATCTTATATGTGATATTATATGTGATCTTATATGTGATCTTATATGTGATATTATATGTGATCTTATGTGATCTTATATGTGATCTTATATGTGATCTTATATGTGATCTTATATGTGATCTTATATGTGATCTTATATGTGATCTTATATGTGATCTTATATGTGATATTATATGTGATATTATATGTGATCTTATATGTGATCTTATATGTGATATTATATGTGATATTATATGTGATCTTATATGTGATCTTATATGTGATCTTATATGTGATCTTATATGTGATCTTATATGTGATATTATATGTGATATTATATGTGATCTTATATGTGATCTTATATGTGATCTTATATGTGATCTTATATGTGATATGACATCCAACTTCCTTCCATAACATTCGTAGTATCCTTTTACGATATGCATGGAAGATAAATAGTGTTGCAATTCTTTGCTCCCCTCTCGTACCCAGTCGTCACAAGGGCGAAGCTGTTCATGGAAGATGTTTTCCAAATAGCCAACAGCTCTTATATTGACGATAGGTCAAGATTGTAAAACAGTAACAGTGACCTTTGAAGAGTTGACCTTTGAAAAGTTGACCTGTGACTGTGTTTTGTGTTCTAGTCTGTCCATCAGAGGAGTTGCAAACACTTCCTGCATTTTGCGCAATGCCAACATTCACTCGGCTCGGTCCTCGGCCACTATTTCTCAGCTACTGTGGTCAATGGGAAAGTGCTTCGTAAACCGTGTTACATATTCGTCTACATGAGTGGCATAACCCATTCCCCTTCCGAAAGTGCGATAAAAACATGTGATGTGTGATACATGTGTATGTTCACCTCACATGACACAACTATCTTAGTCGTCTACTGCTGAGAAATGTTACTATTAATGACACGTTTTCCCGTTGCAGTAGCTCTCTCTCTCTCTCTCTCTCTCTCTCTCTCTCTCTCTCTTTCTATAAATATAACTCCTTTTTGGGAGTTACTTTTATAATTTTTTTATATATTTGCTCACTTGACATCATTTAATTTATGGATTGTGTCCACCTGTTCATTAACTTATGGATTGTGTCCACCTGTTCATTAACTTATGGATTGTGTCCACCTGTTCATTAACTTATGGATTGTGTCCACCTGTTCATTAACTTATGGATTGTGTCCACCTGTTCATTAACTTATGGATTGTGTCCACCTGTTCATTAACTTATGGATTGTGTCCACCTGGTCATTAACTTATGGATTGTGTCTACCTAGTCATTAACTTATGGATTGAGTCTACCTAGTCATTACCTTACGGATTGAGTCCACCTGGTCATTAACTTATTGATTGTGTCCACCTGATCATTAACTACTCGTGATTAAGTGAATTGAACTCTCATCATGATTTGTGAGGTCAAGAACGAGGAGAAGATCGAAACAACATGTTTGGCAATAACTCGTATCAAGTTCCTGAGAATCCCGTGAAACTTTTTGAACACAAAACTCTCTGACAATATTATGGAATGCCTACAAAAAATTGAAAGTCCTCGAATAATTTATGTTCACAATTCATGCGTAAGTATGTCACATCTCACTACAGAACAATGATATATCGTCATTGGACGTTTACAGGCTGGACAATGACAATGTGTAGTGATCAGACAATGTAATGTGGTTAGAAGCTCCATTATTCGACTTTGGAGGCTATTTCACCAAACTAGCTTAGTGGCACAGCGGAAGACCTAGATTGACAACTCCTGCCAAAGACCGCTTCATACGACTGAGTCACATTAGCAATTGATTTGCATCTGTACCCTCAACAGTCCACGCAATGCTAGCAGCTCGTCATATATATATTTATATTTCATATAAATATATATTTATATATATTTCAGATCAAACGGTCAGGAACCTGCACCACGACGGTTGGTCTTTCAGTTAGAAAACCCTGCAGAGGTCCTATTCTATTATTACGGACCGGCATCGTCATAACCGACTGCAGTGGGAGAACCAGTATCGTCATTGGACCGTTGGGAATGACTAGGGGCGAGTCGGAAACATGCTCGCGAAGAGAGAGGTTTGCAATACCAGATAGGCTCAGGTAAAAAGATACAAAGATGGCACTCCTGGCCCAACTCTACTGTCAAGCTTTCCTATACCGGAAGTACACTTGCAGAGAGAAAGGGTTCCGTACCCAATGGGATCAGGCACAAAAGAGACAACGATTTAGCCCTGACCCAACTCTACTGTCAGGTGTTCCTAACTGGAAACACACCTGCAGAGAGAAAGGGTTCAGTACCTGATGGGTTCAGGCGCTATTGAGACAAAGTCGCTCAGCTCGAGAACGCCTTACTCTCAAGCGCGTGGTGTGAGACTCGAACTTGGGCGAGGGGTTCACAATGTCGGTGAACGACACCTCGGCTAAGAAGGCGAGAGAGCCAGGGTCCACCTCTTCTCGTGAGTTCTTCCTCCTAAGGAACCAGGCTCACGGATGAGAAACGGTTCAGTACCTGATGGGCACAGGCACAGTACGTCCAATTACACGAGGCAAGTTCACAGACAGTGGAACACATCGTGCGAGACAGACGAGAGCAAAAACGTCTGAGCGAAGAGTCACACACACGCGTGCCTAGCGACAAATAGGAAGGCTGTCGCAGGCTAGAGTAGCCAACCCGAATTGTCAAGGCATGCCGAAATCGGATGTGCTAGGCCTACAAGGTGCATAACGGTAGCACAACGTAAACACGCTCCCGGCGGAAACCGCATGGATATCCATGCTGGTTACAATGGAGCGAACGCAAAACAAACAACAAACTGGGGGCGAGTTTGATTTAAAGTCTGAGAGTTTATTTTGTCAAGGTTGAAACATTCAATCCGTAAAGTAAAATTTAGGTACACGTTTTTAATTTTTTTTAAATTTAAACAGTATATAGACCCCTATACTCTACATTATATAAGTATGGCTTATTGAACTGTCATGTTTCTATAGCACAATTTATGTATCTTAAAGTCTTGTGAAGTGAAATATTGTAATTACATAATCTAAAAAGAGCATAGAGAAGTGCAGATGGAAGTAAATATTTGACCGATCAAACCACACGGTAGATATGAAATAAGCTTGCTCGGTCATAGACATTATTGCAGTATAAGAGCTCAGTAAAAGTAAAGTAGCGGTTCTTAAACTTTCTACATTTGAAAATGTTCATGAACGAATGATCTGTGTATTACCAATATAAATTAATATCTGCAATTGCAAATGTAATTGACAAGTTTTGCTAATAAACAACAACATTCAATGTTATTTTATCTTTTCATGTAAATTTTTATAATATTTAACGGCTCATAATATTTTGTAAATCTTTCACAGACCACGCGAGAACACCACGCAGATCCCAGTCTTAGATAATAGAACGAAGAGGATGGGTTTCATTGTACTCCGGTTTTCGATATGTACATCGTATCAGCATGTCGCATGCGGGAGGATCAACATTGTTCATGTTGTTCATGTTAAAGAATTATCGCCCGTATTTCCGGAGCCTAAAATGGGAATGAAAACACTGTTATCTGTGTTTTATTGTTGTATGATAACTGTTATCTGTGTTTTATTGTTGTATGAAAACTGTTATCTGTGTTTTATTGTTGCATGAAAACTGTTATCTGTGTTTTATTGTTGTATGAAAACTGTTATCTGTGTTTTATTGTTGTATGAAAACTGTTATCTGTGTTTTATTGTTGCATGAAAACTGTTATCTGTGTTTTATTGTTGTATGAAAACTGTTATCTGTGTTTTATTGTTGTATGAAAACTGTTATCTGTGTTTTATTGTTGTATGAAAACTGTTATCTGTGTTTTATTGTTGTATGAAAACTGTTATCTGTGTTTTATTGTTGTATGAAAACTGTTATCTGTGTTTTATTGTTGTATGAAAACTGTTATCTGTGTTTTATTGTTGTATGAAAACTGTTATCTGTGTTTTATTGTTGTATGAAAACTGTTATCTGTGTTTTATTGTTGTATGAAAACAGTTATCTATGTTTTATTGTTGTATGATAACTGTTATCTGTGTTTTATTGTTGTATGAAAACAGTTATCTGTGTTTTATTGTTGTATGAAAACAGTAATGTTGACGTCAATCCTGCACATCGCGATTGCAACAACTATCAAGCTGTATCAGACACACTTCCCTATCTAATTGTTGATGCCATTTATAGACACCCCCCACACACACAAACATCCAACAATTTATAGACACCCCCCACACACAAACATCCAATAGTATCTTCAGCATAATGTGCATGATCGGCTTTCACACCAAAAGCAAATTTTCCACAGGAGTTGTGTTTCTTCTTCTTCTTCTTCTTCTGCATTCGTTCTCAAACTCCTGCAGATTAGCAGGATGTAGTCCGGAGAACGGAATGCGTTGCGTCATGGTTTACAGCATTGCTGCGATATCTGCGCCTTTCTGCCTGGCACATCCTACTTCAGCATGGCTTTGGGTCACTGGCCCTATATGGGATGGGACAGCCAACTACATCCCATAACCTCCTTAGTCGTCTTTTACGTCATGCGCTGAAGGTAAACAGTGATGCTATTCTTTGCTCCTCTTTCGGGCCCCGAAAACACACGGGCGAGTTGTGTTTGTGAGACGTGTCCACTAACCTCTATACCGCTGAGTCAACGTATATATATATATATATTGTTATAACATTTTACAAGACGGCACATGAGTGAGTGAGTGAGTGAGCGCATTTTTTTATATATATAAATAAAAGCAAAATAAATAATTAGTATACATGGCATCGTTGGCTAATGTGAGTTGTAGCTAAATTATATCTGAGAGTCTGGAAAGGAGGACATTGACACCTAAGCGTATAATAGAACAGTGCAAATCCTGGTCATAAAGAGAGGTAATCTCAAAATATGAGCAATCTGTCTTACTATTGTCATTAAGTATTCTCCCTTTTTAAAACTTTGAGACACATGGGAATTTATTATTAGTTTCTTATTGTTTGTGACCATCTGCATGCTAATGGTGTAGTGTTCTAATACACATCCCTGGCGAAACCCTCTTGATAACTTCTTATGTGTGACATTTCCTTTGAAGAATTATATCTTTACTGTCACTCTGTAAGCCTCCCAGTTATTTGCAAGCCGCACAGCTTCTTTGAATGTCATATTCAGATAGTCTGCGATATCCTATATCAATCGACGTCTTGTGCCGCCTCTCAGTTAGTCTTCGATATCCCCCATCAATCAACGTCTTGTGCCGCCTCTCAAAAAGTCTTCGATATCCCCCATCAATCGACGTCTTGTGCCGCATCTCAAAAAAATATTCGATATCCCCATCAATCGACGTCTTGAGCCGCCTCTCAAAAAGTCTCCGATATCCCCCATCAATCGACGTCTTGTGCCGCATCTCAAAAAGTCTTCGATATCCCCCATCAATCGACGTCTTGAGCCGCCTCTCAAAAAGTCTCCGATATCCCCCATCAATCGACGTCTTGAGCCGCCTCTCAAAAAGTCTCCGATATCCCCCATCAATCGACGTCTTGAGCCGCATCTCAAAAAGTCTCCGATATCCCCCATCAATCGACGTCTTGAGCCGCCTCTCAAAAAGTCTCCGATATCCCCCATCAATCGACGTCTTGAGCCGCATCTCAAAAAGTCTTCGATATCGCCCATCATTCGACGTGTTGAGCCGCGATTTGTTCTCATTCTTCCTGTAATTTTACCTTCATGATTGATCATTCTGACTGACTCATATCGTAATAAATTTAACATTTCAAGCCATGAAGGCGTATTACCGCATATACACATTCTTGAACTCTAGTCTCTCTGTTCGTGGTCTTTAGCGTCCAGTTTCTGATATCATATATTTTAGAATATAGAATACATAGTTAATAAACTACAAGCAACTTATGAGATTGTGCATACAATGAACGAATAGATCGTTAAAAGACAGCCATGTTTGCAAGCAAAACATGGAACTCTTGTTTGTCATCAAAGTAGTAAATACGGGGAAACTGCACTTCTGGAGTTTTTTACAGCACAGACACGATAAGCTAGCAACATTATTACATGTATCATATAATATATATATATATATATATATATATATATATATATATATATATATATATATATATATATATATATATATATATATATATAATAATAATAATAACAGTAAAACCTATTTTAGAAGGACCTTTATCAATTGGAAGTTTGTCTTCAACTGAAATTATTTACAGTTCATGATTTGTTTAATGAAAACGTGTTCATTGTCGTTGATTAAGCGGAAGCTAACACAAACACGGATTCAAAAAATTAGTATTTATAGAGACATTTCCAATGTTCGTAATATGAAAAATTAGTATTTATAGAGACATTTCCAATATTCCTAATATGAAAAATTTGTATTTATAGACATTTCCAATGTTCGTAATATGAAAATTTGTATTTATAGAGACATTTCCAATGTTCGTAAAATGAAAAATACCCAATAAATTCGAATGGACATATCAGATTAGTGCTTATGCAAACAGATGAAGAAATTGTTCCCGTCTTAGTAACGAAAAACGATAGCAGTGTGTTATGTCATTTAGTCGACATACTAACCCGCGTAGACAAAGGAAATGTTACTGAATTCTTCTCCCCCCCCCCTCCCCTAGCGTGACGGCATCAACAGATGGAAGCATTAAAGTGTACTGTTGATATCAGTATATGTCTGGCATGATTTAGCCATCAACTTATAATTGTTTAGCTGCTGCGATTTTTGAGAAAATATAAATACATGTGGTGGGTTGCCCTTATTGTTTTGAATGGCCCAAATGCACAGTTACCAGCAGTGGGGTTTTATCCTGTACTTTGACTGTTCGAGGCGCACTCAGTACCTCCCCGACACAGAGTGTATTAATACAGAACTGACTAAGTATAACTGTACCAACAACAGATTCGGCGGTACTGTGATGAGTACTCATGTAGATAAACACACTGTCAATATTTAAGTTATACACATTCTGATTGGTCTAGAGAATACATGATTGTCGTTAAGCACTCATATTGTGAATAATTACATGAGTACAGTATTTTATCTCACCTTAGTTACATACATGACTGTTCACACGTTCAAAGGACACCTGTATTATACACATCCCGGTTGTAATGGTAAAATTCCCCACTTCTTTGCCCTTTCGATTAAAACAGGTTTCACCGTTATGTGGAATATCTAGTCATATGATTAAGACAAGTTTCACCGTTATGTGGAATATCTAGTCATATGATTAAGACAAGTTTCACCGTTATGTGGAATATCTAGTCATATGATTAAGACAAGTTTCACCGTTATGTGGAATATCTTGTGAAATGAAGCAGAAAAAGCATTCGGAAAATGGACTTACCCCCCCCCCCCCCCCTCAAGCATTTAAGCAAAGATATACTGGTACAAATCACGTGATTCATATTAGAAAATAAATATCAGAAATATCTATCTATCTATCTATAAACCCGTAAACCGTCAGAGTAGTAGGGGTACCACATTTGATGCTTCAGCACACAAAGTCCTCCAGCGATATCTATCTTCAACGATGCTGATAAATGAGGAAAAATATTGTCCTGTCCATTCCTTGATGTTGTCTGTCCCTGTCTTTATGTGCCCTTCTCTGCCCCCCCCCTAAACTTTCGACGTTACCCGGCAGTTTTGTTTTTGACAAGAAATCATGTCTGCATTATATATCAAATCTACAACCATTCTGTGTCGTAGGGGTGCCAATCTGGAAAGATACAAAAAAATCCTGCCATGCCTATCTGTTCCTCGTTCCTTGTTTAAGTATGGAAAATTTTGCTCTAGTAGAGCCATTAATATTATCAATCCATACTTTCCTTTGAGCTCCTCTTCCTCTTTCACCCTCAAGTGTTCTTTGTGGTATAGTTTTGGAAATGCCTCTTCTACTTCAGCATTCATTCTTAAACTCCCGCTGGATCTTCCGTGTAGCAGGACCATGGTCCTACTAGATTTCCAGCAGGACGTAGTCTGGAGAATGGAAATGCGTTGTGTCGCCATTTTATTTGCGCCAATGTCCCGACACATCCGTCTTCGGTGGAGTATTGGAAATTGAATCGTGCCTTTTTACATGGCCAAGCCACACACGTTTGCGACGTTTAACAACTGCCAAAAGATGTTCTTATTGATGTGTAGGAGTATTTATTTTGTTTCTCAAATATATGTTGGTTTTTATGTTTTATATTGTGGATGTTGAATAACCGTCTGCAACATGTGTTTTCAAGTAATGTATTCTCTTCTCTAAATTCCCTCTGTAATTGTCCAATCCGTACATCCATGCAAAAGAATATGTATCGAAAATATAACATTGAGTGGGAACCGTGATAGTGTTATATAACATCATTCACCCGCCGATCATCAAATTCTGATTTCTGTTCCACTCCTTATTCGTGGTTTCAAATAAGTACTCCGATGGATCACCCAGCAACACGAAAGTAGGATACCAAAGTCCATGCTCAGGAAAGGTTGAGGAATGACTCCATTGTCATTGAGAAAGTGCCGTAGGCGTCACTAGTCAGACAGATTTTGATCCCAATGTGATTAAACAGCTAATCACTTGTCAGAACATGCATGTACTTTAACATGGTTTATAAATCAGCATACTTTTCACTTTTTTCATAATAATAAATTATATGCTGTGTTGTCATAATGTTATAGTCTAAAATAAACTAATTTTGATCTAAGTTAATTTTTACTTACGGCAGCCGCTATTGCTCTTGAAATCTCAAGAAGGTCTTTTTCGTTTGTCTTCTCTTGTGTTTGATTTCTGTCGTAATTTCTGTTCTGTAAAGATTTTTTTATACTTTCAGTATAACATTTTTTGTGAACTTGATTTCTTGTACTGAAATCAGTACTCTGAGTTCTGTCAAATAGTTTGTGTACTAGTATTTATTGGTAAATTTTCACTCTCAGTAACAATGACAATTTGATGGTATCTATTGTGATCTCATGTAGTAGATCTCTGACCGTGTGTAATTATATTCTCGTACAGAAGAAACTGTCATACCCTGTTTAATTTGTTAGTCAGCGAGTGAAAAAATAACACATACCCTGTTTAATTTGTTAGTCAGCGAGTGAAAAAATAACAATCATAGTCACAACTTTATGAAAAAATAGATTAGTTTCTGTAAACAAGGCAATATGTGTATCCGTGTTTTTATTGTTTAATCCTAAAACATGATTTGTTCTATCCTTCTTACCCAAGAGATATCTGTGCACCTGTTCCCTCCTCTGTCAATCTTTTTGTTTTATAGAGATCTACGCGCTTCCAGAAACGCGAGCATCCAACTCAGAAACTGCTCAATCAAACACCGCGTCTGTTTTCTTCATTTCCGCTAGTGTCACGGATTTAGAGAAGCTCGTTTCGGATTGGTTGTTCTGTCCGCAGAGATAACTGATTGCTAAGTCAAAATACTAGTCATAACTTCTAATATTTCACCAATCCCCGGTTGTTGTTGAATGTTGGAATGAATGAAGTTTATCATTTAATCTCTACAATTAACTTAAGACAATCCCTGGCAATCTAACGTTGAATAATAAGAAACAGAAACGCCCACATATGACCACAAAATCTACCACGTAAACTACCGCACAATCCACAACACAATCTACCGCATCATTTGAAAAACTGTTGGTGTTTGGTGATCTTTTTTTAAAAATTTCCAGCAATTACGTACGATGAATCTCTTGTTTCCTATGCCTATTACGGGAATTGCCTAGTGTTGTTGTTCACACTCTGACGACTACAATTTTCATTGGATTGGGGTGCCATAAGAGGAATCTTCCTTTCAAAGAGAAGTTTATCTGTACCTGTAGATGCATGTTGTAGTGTGTCCTTACAAGTTGATGCATGTTGTATTATATCCGTACATGTAGATGTATGTGGTAGTATATCCGTACATGTAGATGTATGTGGTAATATATCCGTACATGTAGATGTATGTGGTAAGATATCCGTACATGTAGATGTATGTGGTAGTATATCCGTACATGTACATGTATGTGGTAGTATATCCGTACATGTAGATGTATGTGGTAAGATATCCGTACATGTAGATGTATGTGGTAGTATATCCGTACATGTAGATGTATGTGGTAGTATATCCGTACATGTACATGTATGTGGTAGTATATCCGTACATATAGATGTATGTTAAAACTATCCGTATATATAAATACATGTTTGTCATTTGTATTCGCTAACATCCAATTGCTTTACAATCATGCAACTGTTCTGTTGTATTAATGTTCAATGCAGGATTTACATATGAGCAACACAAGCTATAGCTTAGGGCCCCCCACTTGGTATCAGTGTTCAGTGCAGGATTTACATATGAGCAACACAAGCTATAGCTTAGGGCCCCCCACTTGGTATCAGTGTTCAGTGCAGGATTTACATATGAGCTACACAAGCTATAGCTTAGGGTCCTCACTTGGTATCAGAAAATCATATTTAGTACTCGCATATAATCTAGATTTATAAAGGGCCCCATATCTCGAATAGCGTAGAGCATTATCAAGTCTAACTCCGGCCCTGTCAGTGTTGACCACATTTCACCAACTGTAAAATTATGACTGTATGGTTTAAATACAGCACATTCCATATGACAGTATGTTTTAAATGCAACACATTCCATATGACAGCATGGCTTAAATACAACACACTCCATATGACAGCATGGCTTAAATACAACACATTCCATATGACAGCATGGCTTAAATACAACACACTCCATATGACAGCATGGCTTAAATACAACACACTCCATATGACAGCATGGCTTAAATACAACACACACCATATGACAGCATGGCTTAAATACAATACATTCCATATGATAGCATGGCTTAAATACAACACATTCCATATGACAGTATGTTTTAAATACAACACACTCCATATGACAGCATGGCTTAAATACAACACACTCCATATGACAGCATGGCTTAAATACAACACATTCCATATGACAGCATGGCTTAAATACAACACACTCCATATGACAGCATGGCTTAAATACAACACACACCATATGACAGCATGGCTTAAATACAACACACACCATATGACAGCATGGCTTAAATACAATACATTCCATATGACAGCATGGCTTAAATACAACACATTCCATATGGCAGTATGTTTTAAATACAACACACTCCATATGACAGCATGGCTTAAATACAACACATTCCATATGGCAGTATGGTTTAAATACAGCACATTCCATATGACAGCATGGCTTAAATACAACACACTCCATATGACAGCATGGCTTAAATACAACACACTTCATATGACAGCATGGCTTTAATACAACACACTCCATATGACAGCATGGCTTAAATACGTGATGTTTGAGTAAAGATTGAGTAATAAATATATAAATATATTGCTCTCCCGCCGCCATCTTCCCATTGTATAAGAATCCTGTGTTCGACGTACTGAGTAGTTTGCTCAAAGCTCATCATCATTATGTGCAAATACGTAGATATAATAATCGGGATGTCGTTGTGACTGTATTACCAGAACCACAACCTCCACCACGATATGTTTATGATTGTAAAACTCTGATATAACTAAATAGGACTTATTTTCATGCTTTCATTTTCAACATTCTGCAAATTAACGGCATATAAAAATTCTCCTTCATTTCGGAGAAAAAAAGGCGCAGTGTCATCTTTTACAGTTTTACTGCGATATCTGCGCCTTTCGGCCGAACACATACAACTTCAGTATGGCTTCTGGGTCACTTTTAACCTGGGAATGGACAGCCTATGCTACCCGATAACTTCCTGTTACGCGTCTTACGAATGGAAGATAGATTTGCAATTCTTTGCTCCCCTCTTGCTCCCCATATTACAAGGCTGCCAATTTAGACTAACGTCGAGCGTACCTCACCATAAGAGGTATATTTTACTTCACCAAGCTATCATTATGTCAGAACTTCAGTGCTATATTGTGTTGTATGGTCTTATTTAGTTCAAAATGGTGTTGTGTGGTCTTATTTAGTTCAATATGATGTTGTGTGGTCTTATTTAGTTCAATATGGTGTTGTGTGGTCTTATTTAGTGTAATATGATGTTGTGTGGTCTTATTTAGTGTAATATGTTGTTTTGTGGTCTTATTTAATACAATATGGTGTCATGTGGTCTTATTTAGTGCAATATGATGTGTGGTCTTATGTCAGAACTTCAGTGTGATATAATGTGGTCTTATGTCAGAAGTTCAGTGTGATATAATGTGGCGTTATGTCAGAAGTTCAGTGTGATATAATGTGGTCTTATGTCAGAAGTTCAGTGTGATATAATTTGGCGTTATGTCAGAAGTTCAGTGTGATATAATGTGGCGTTATGTCAGAGGTTCAGTGTGATATAATGTGGCGTTATGTCAGAAGTTCAGTGTGATATAATGTGGCGTTATGTCAGAAGTTCAGTGTGATATAATGTGGTCTTATGTCAGAAGTTCAGTGTGATATAATGTGGTCTTATGTCAGAAGTTCAGTGTGATATAATTTGGCGTTATGTCAGAAGTTCAGTGTGATATAATGTGGCGTTATGTCAGAAGTTCAGTGTGATATAATGTGGTCTTATGTCAGAAGTTCAGTGTGATATAATCTGGCGTTATGTCAGAACTTCAGTGTGATATAATGTGGTCTTATGTCAGAACTTCAGTGTGATATGATATATTGTTATGAATTGGCATATATATAAATATGTTGCAATCAGTGAAGCTCTTGTGTCCTTTTGTGAAATGTGTATGATGGGCTCTCCAGAGTTTTATTTCACACCCAGAAGAACCAACTGTAAATAAAAAGGTTTAAAACATGTGAAGGTCTGACATCACTGTACTTTGGCTTTCTCATATATATATGTCGTTGCTCTAAACACAGAAGCATATCGCATATGGGTAGCACTCACAGCACGTAACTCATAGCTTCAAGCTATTATCGTCAAAGGCCGTCATATAAAAATTGCATTTGTGATGAATGGAACATGGCATGTTCATCACCTCGCGTCCCCTTGAACACGGATAAATCTTCACTGACTCACGGAGATCCCCCAGACTCTAATCGTTGTTGAATAAAGAGGAACATAATATCTGACTCGCAAGTAGTATTGACCAATGGAATCAATGATGGCCTGCTTCATTTAGTCACAACAATCATTTTATTAATAAAATATAATTTGAAACTACAAAACAAAAAGATTGTTTATAAATTTAAAACACATATACATCGATGACAAATTTATAGTTGCTGAGAAGTTTTAAACTGATAAAAATAGATGAAAAAAAGTATACTTGTTGAGAAGTTTGAAACTGATGACACCGTAGTTTGTTGTGGTGAATCATTGGTAATCATTGATGATACAGTAGTTTGTTGTGGTGAATCATTTGTAATCATTGATGACACAGTAGTTTGTTGTGGTGAATCATTTGTAATCATTGATGACACAGTAGTTTGTTGTGGTGAATCATTTGTAATCATTGATGACACAGTAGTTTGTTGTGGTGAATCATTAGTTGAGAGTACCATCATAGACGCTCGATTTGGTAATCATTGTTACAAGCTGATATCATTGAGATTCGGCGTGAAGAATCATTATTGTTTAACGGTATATCATAGAGATATAGCTTGCAGAATCATTATTGTTTAACGGTATATCATAGGAGCTCAGTTTGGTGACTAATTGTTTTCAAAACGTTATATTCGTTACAATGCCGTATTACATAATTATAGATATGTGAATTACAGTTGCTTGCATTAATCATCTAGACATGTGAATTACAATTACTTGCATTAATCATCTAGACACATGAATTACAATTACCTGCATTAATCATCTAGACATATGAATTACAATTACTTGCATTAATCATCTAGACATATGAATTACAATTACTTGCATTAATCATCTAGACACATGAATTACAATTACCTGCATTAATCATCTAGACATATGAATTACAATTACTTGCATTAATCATCTAGACATATGAATTACAATTACCTGCATTAATCATCTAGACATATGAATTACAATTACTTGCATTAATCATCTAGACATGTGAATTACAATTACTTGCATTAATCATCTAGACATATGAATTACAATTACCTGCATTAATCATCTAGACATATGAATTACAATTACTTGCATTAATCATCTAGACATATGAATTACAATTACCTGCATTAATCATCTATACATGTGAATTACAATTACCTGCATTAATCATCTAGACATGTGAATTATAATTACTTGCATTAATCATCTAGACATGTGAATTACAATTACTTGCATTAATCATCTAGACATGTGATTTACAATTACTTGCATTAATCATCTTTAATAAATATGACAGTTATTTCACTCATCAAATGTCAACTTTCAAAAAATTAAATAACTATCTCAAGGTATATAGAAGGGTATTACAGTTGTATGAGATGATTAGAGGTGTGATGCCTAGAGGTGGGTGAAGTTTCTAGAGGCTTATTGCATAGTATAGCTGTGTATAGCAGTTTATAGCGGTGTGTCTAAATATTATAGTGGCGTGTTGCTGTTTGTAATTTCTGTTTAAATTTCTGTATATATTTTTGGATATATTTGTTTATGTTGCATCATGAAAGTCATTGTTATATGTAGGTAATGTTATAATTATTACTACATTGTTATATGTAGGTAATGTTATAATTATTACTGCATTGTTATATGTAGTTAATGTTATAATTATTACTCCATTGTTATATGTAGGTAGTGGTATAATTATTACTGCATTGTTATATGTAGGTAGTGTTATAATTATTACTGCATTGTTATATGTAGGTAATGTTATAATTATTACTACATTGTTATATGTAGGTAATGTTATAATTATTACTACATTGTTATATGTAGGTAATGTTATAATTATTACTACATTGTTATATGCAGGTAGTGTTATAATTATTACTGCATTGTTATATGCAGGTAGTGTTATAATTATTACTGCATTGTTATATGTAGGTAATGTTATAATTATTACTACATTGTTATATGTAGGTAATCTTATAATTATTACTACATTGTTATATGTAGGTAATGTTATAATTATTACTACATTGTTATATGTAGGTAATGTTATAATTATTACTACATTGTTATATGTAGGTAATGTTATAATTATTACTACTTTGTTATATGTAGGTAATGTTATAATTATTACTGCATTGTTATATGTAGGTAATGTTATAATTATTACTGCATTGTTATATGTAGGTAATGTTATAATTATTTCTACATTGTTATATGTAGGTAATGTTATAATTATTACTGCATTGTTATATGTAGGTAATGTTATAATTATTACTGCATTGTTATATGTAGGTAATGTTATAATTATTACTACATTGTTATATGTAGGTAATGTTATAATTATTACTACATTGTTATATGTAGGTAATGTTATAATTATTACTACATTGGGTAATTTGTATACGATCATGAAGATGACTTTTTTATTAGACCCGCAAGTCATCTGAACAACTGATCGTATTCGTCAAGGTCAAGGACATGATATCGCTATCCAATGACCATCTCAGTGCAATGCTCTTGTAGAATCTACATTTGACTATGGTTGAGATTTTTAAAGAAATACTGGGGACATTTTTGTAATGAAGAATTGTCACAATAGATGAGAGGACTCACGTTGTATAGGTTTATCCTGGAAAAACGCAATTTTCTTCTCTCAATGTATCTACTAATTTTTCTATGGATGCATAATTTTTTGCTAAAAGGTAAAAAGTGGAAGAAAATTGCCATTTTCGAATACCTCGGGTATAAGTATGTGATGATGACAATTATGGGAATGAGATTATGACTCGAGATGGCAATGATTAGGAAAATTAATATCACTATTGCGGTAAAGATCAATCTATACATTTCTGTAATGCTAACTATTCTACTGAATATATCTGAGAGCTGGACATTAAATATTTGCACGGAATATATCTGAGTGCTGGACATTAAATATTTGCACGGAATATATCTGAGAGCTGGACATTAAATATGTGCACGTAATATATCTGAGAGCTGGACATTAAATATGTGCATGTAATATATCTGAGAGCTGGACATTAAATATTCGCACGGAATATATCTGAGAGCTGGACATTAAATATGTGCACGTAATATATCTGAGAGCTGGACATTAAATATTCGCACGGAATATATATGAGAGCTGGACATTAAATATGTGCACGTAATATATCTGAGAGCTGGACATTAAATATTCGCACGGAATATATATGAGAGCTGGACATTAAATATGTGCACGGAATATATATGAGAGCTGGACATTAAATATGTGCATGTAATAAATCTGAGAGCTGGACATTAAATATTCGCACGGAATATATATGAGAGCTGACATTAAATATTTGCACGGAAAGATTCAGACAAATATAATACACATTATTTATGTCGAATGTAAGACAAATATTTTCCTGTGGGAATAAATAAATAAACTTATAGGATTGTCTAGAACTGTTTTTGAAGATGTGGGACAGAGTAAGCTTGTTTACTTTGGATATGTAACAACAAACGAATCACTTTCTACAAAAATATTTTGTACGGAAAGATTAAGGATGGTAGAGATAATTTGTCAAGAGAACAGGGGCGACATCATGGGTCATGATTTTTCCATATTTATTCAACTGACTGAGGACAGAGATATTTGGATATTTTATGTTGTATTCAACTGACTGAGAACAGAGATATTTGGATATTTTATGTTGTATTCAACTGACTGAGGACAGGGATATTTGGATATTTTATGTTGTATTCAACTGACTGAGGACAGAGATATATGGATATTTTATGTTGTATTCAACTGACTGAGAACAGAGATATTTGGATATTTTATGTTGTATTCAACTGACTGAGAACAGAGATATTTGGATATTTTATGTTGTATTCAACTGACTGAGGACAGAGATATAGTCCTCATATTGTGTTGCCTAGAAAATCAGTACAGCCAAGAAATTGCGAAACTGATGACTACTTCCATATCGTGAATAGGATATGCAACAATTTAGTAAATTTGCCACTTCTTACTGGGCGGTCGGGTTGTTGAGCTGCTATTAGATGAGTTCGAACCTTGCGCTTGTAAGATGCGCTCGATACCTCTTAGACACAGCCCAAATTCTTAACATGCGTATCTCTCTCTCTCTCTATCTATCTCTCTTTACTTTTCTTTCCCTCTCTTCCTCCCTCATCCTCTCTCTATCTCTATGCCAACAGATAATATCTTTAGAAATAAACAACAAGCAATTCAAAGCTGACAAGTCGATATTGCGACATCTCTAATAGTATAAAATGATATGCTAGTTAACTGCCTTACACATAACCCAACCCGTCCACTAAAATCAGCTGTGGAGAGATAGAGAGTATAGTTTTCAAACGTCAAATTGTTACGTGTGAACAATTGAAGTAATCACATCTCCATAGCTCACGTTAAGAGAAACACATTTCCAAACTATAACATGTATTTATTTTTAACTTAATCACGTTCAACTATTATTCTCATGTCTGTTTTTCACACCCAAAACACAAATGCAGAAATTTAATTTGATTTTCAGAATCTCTCCAATAAAACCGGGCAATTGTCATATAAATATCCAATAGCTACAGTCAAGACGATTTCAATCGATACCCTAATTTCGCAAACAGCTGTGGAGGAGGCTACAGAACATTAGGAGGATAGAGGACATTGATTCGGGATTTTCTAGTTACGCGTGACAACGAATGTTATCAATTGTATAAAAGTGTCTGAGTAAATTTAAGAGTGAGATTTTAGGGAGAAATCTTACATTTGTTGCATTCAATCTGTTAACCTTCAGAAGGCAGCATGTATTGTTTACAATATTGTGTTTTAACTTTTTAACCAGCAGCGTTATATTTTCGTCTGATCGATACACCGCCGTAAAGACATGTACGACACGCGGTTATATTGTTTTATTTATACTCTCTCAGATTCCTGCAGTATGTGTGTCGATGAATGGTTAATGTATTTACATGTAGCGCACTGTTGCGATCGTGTGTATATGTGTGTTCCAATGCATCTGTGTGCATTTGTTTGTGTAGATTTGAACGCTCCTTAGTGCAAGAGGTCATCCTTTGGTTTCCTGTTGTGACGTTGATTTCGCTCCGCTAAAGTGGCTCACACAAGCTGTCTGCACGAAACTGAACAGAGAATAAAAAATTGTCAATATGCAGAAATGGACATGTAATAAGTGTTCCATTTCAATGTCATTGGCTGAAAAGATAATATAAACACACGAACAGGAATACTTTGAGAAACAGAACCGGTGGGAGAGGGGGGGCATTCAATGGTGTATGCAAGTCACTTGCCAAGTTGCACTATACAATGTCTGCTTACACAATTATTATGTTCACAAATGTGTCTATCTTCTAAAATATAATTGACTTTTCGACTCACTTGTTATGTGACACTTTAAAGTTATTAGTTACTCGCATTATTCGGAATTAACATTTATCTTTGCAGTTATGTTCCCAATATCGCATGTCAACGTATACAAACATGTAATCCGTGGTGCCAGGAAGATTAAATTGTGTAGATCACATTCTAATAGATATGGCTAATCGCTTTGCCAACGCAAGATTAAAGGCAATACACGAAACATGATATTTCCCAAGCTATGTACAGAGACTAATTTCACAATGGAGCCATGTGAAAGCTTATGTAATTATGTGTTCTTTGAAGACGGTAATAATCAAGATTGACATTGCCGTCATAAAACTTGATAATTACAAGTATCGACAGCTTGAGTTATCTTAATCCAAATTTGCATCATATCCACTCATTTAACCAACATAAGATAGAACTATACCGATCTAAGATAAGGATATTCCTGCACGTAATAAAACGGCAAGAATATGTCTCAGGTGATATTATTAATGAAACTAAATCACCGAATTAGTTAAATATATTCGCCCGTGTGATGCCGGGACCCGAAAGGGGAGCAAAGTATAGCAACACTGTTTACCTTGCAAGCATGTCGTAGAATGTGACTAAGGAGGTTATGGGATGGAGTTGGCTGTCCCATCCCATATAGGGTCAGTGACCCACAGCCATGCTGAAGTTGGATGTGTCAGGCCGAAAGGCGCAGATATCGCAGCAATGCTGTAAACCATGACACAACGCATTCAGTTCTCCGGACTACATCCTGCTAATCTGCAGGAGTTTGAGAACGAACGCAGAATAAGAAGAAGTTAATTATCTAAGTGAGTGACCAGATACATTGTAGAGAACATGACAGTATGGGCATATTGAATGCTGTATGAAGTATTGTGATTAGTCGTGGTATAAGCTTGTGTGAGATGTATTCTTGTGTGAGATGTATTCTTGTGTGAGATGTATTCTTGTGTGAGATGTATTCTTGTGGGAGATGTATTCTTGTGTGAGATGTATTCTTGTGTGAGATGTATTCTTGTGTGAGATGTATTCTTGTGTGAGATGTATTCTTGTGGCAGATTAAGTACATACTACGACTTCCGTAGTAAATGTTAAGGTATGAATTGACGCACGTCATTTAATACACGAATCGATCTGTACATTGGTGATTAGTAATTGTAATCAATTGTATTTAGTAGGGGTCTGTAAGGGTTAGTACCTTCGTTGATAAGGTTAAGCTTATATTTGGTTGATAACGTTTCTGCATAGTTGACTTGTTGCTACACGTGTCTGTTTCTGTGTGACAACACCCCTTCCTCTTCTGAGACAACGAATTTGTGTTGTCGGTTGAATTACATGCAACAAAGGGACATCTTGCTGGTTTTCATACAACAACTGCTGGAGAAATGGGTTAAAGTTAAAAATGTCATTGTTAACTGGTCAAAGTTAAATGGGTCAAAGCATTCACTCATTCACTTATTGACATACTACCCATTCACTCTTTGTGCAATTATCCATCCACTCATGGTGCAACTATCCATCCACTCATGGTGCAACTATCCATCCACTCATGGTGCAACTATCCATCCACTCATTGTGCAACTATCCATACACTAATTGAGCAACTTACCATTAACTCATGGTGAAATTATCCATCCACTCATGGTGCAACTAGCATTTAGGAATCTCGTTGATCATATATTTCGACACATGCATCACAATGAGTGTCATTGCATTATTTCAGACACCCATTTTGGAACCACAATAACAGTCTAGATCTGATTTTCATACTTGAGACTGTGGTACTATACCCTTAAAACATGTCAGAAATGTCGATACCTTTTAGAATGGTAGATATTTCCCAGTCTGTACTTAACCCCCACTCAACAGAACCATCTGTGTAAATAAACGTATGATTTCCTCCAATGATGTTGGTTATCAGTTATTTAATTTTTTAGTTCATCTTTTCCAATCACTCTTCCGTCCAAGGACATTACACACTGATTACAATTATAGTTGGGGAAATCCAGCCTGCCAAGACGATTTTAACTGGCTACAAGACTAATACATAATTACTATATGCATTGTTTCCTGAGTTCACAATATATGAAATCGCAAACTATCGCATTAAATCGGTAAATCGCTATCAACCACCCCTCCCCCCCCTTTATTAGATCATTGTAACCACATCTGATTATTAGTACAAAATTCATCGCGTCTTTGAACAATGAAGTTGATCAAACCAGTGGAACATGTATTCAGAATTAACTATGACTTGAAATGATAGTATTTGTCAGAACGTAATCCCTTGAATCAAGATGTGCATTTATGTTCCCAATATAAAATGTCAAAGTATACAAACACATGTAATCCGTGTTGTCACATCCTGCGATATCTGCGCATTGCGTAATGTATGACGATTTACAGCCAGACTAATGTGCATTACGACCTGATAATCAAACATCAGCAACGATCTTTGACCAATAATCTTACGAAAGTCAAATACACACCTTAACTCTCTAGTCTACTATTACGCAATGCATAGCAGATCACAGCTTTGCTATCTATTGTAACATTTCACACTCTAGCAACGTAATTGCACTGGTTTGATCAATTTCTTATCTAATAAATAGATTGGTAGAATGGAAAGATGGACAATTGAATTCAATTATTTCTCGAATATGACAACGCCAGGGATGACGGTTAATGGGGTAACAGAAATTATATTTAATCTACCAACAAACATTAGATTGTTATATTGTTGATAATGTGTTATTTCGATCCCCAGGTAATACGAACGATTTTCGTTTACTTCCTATATGCAATGGCATGGTTTCTCCAGAGCATTTGATTTTATACAGATAAGACTCTGTCAGCGGTGTGCACCAACTGTCAGCGGTGTGCACCAACTGTCAGCGGTGTGCACCAACTGTCAGCGGTGTGCACCAACTGTCATCGGTGTGCACCAACTGCTAGCGGTGTGCACCAACTGTCAGCGGTGTGCACCAACTGTCAGCGGTGTGCACCAACTGTCAGCGGTGTGCACCAACTGGCAGCGGTGTGCAATGTTTTGAGAAGAGGTCACCTGATCCGATTGGTTAAGTTATAAAATGCTTTGTGGTTTGTCAAATATTTCGCAGGATGCGGAACTGCATTCATGAGTTTCAGCCCCACCCCATCCCACCTGCCAAGTATCATTTCCCTTCATGTCTCCATAACACCCCAAGCATGACCATGCTCACAGGGATGAGCGGGACTGCCAGAATATGCCTTCTTCACCGTCCAAGAGGGTTCTCACATTATATATGGATATCATATATGCTTGATTGTCATTTAACCACACTCCATGTGTTACCTATTCATTGCCTGGTCGCCACGTCTACGTTAGCTTCTGGTTCAGGTTGAGTATAGCGAGCTTCCACAGTGTGATTAACAGTGGTAACTTCTACGAATATAGGACCGAAATTCTGTAAGCTTTCACAGGAGGAAAGTCTCACCTATTTTGGAATATCATATACTGAGTGGGGCAGGGTCGCTCAGTTCGAGAACGCCTTGTTCTCAAACGCGTGGTGTGAGACTCGAACTTGGACGAGGGTTTCACGATGTCTGTGAACGACACCTCGGGTAAGAAGGCGAAAGAGCCAAAGTCCAACTCTTCTGGCGAGTTCTTCCTCGTACGGAACCAGGCTCGCGGATGAGAAACGGTTCAGTACCCGATGGACACAGGCAGAGTATGTCCAATTGCACAAGATGGGTTCATAGACATGGAACACATCGTGCGAGACAGTCGTGCTCGACAAGCGTATTGGCGAAGAGGCACCACACAACAGCGTGAGCGTGCCCGGCGACAGATAGGTTGTCACGGACTAGGGAAGCCTACCCGAATTAAAGGCATGACGAAAACGGATGTGCTGGACCTCGGACGCCCAGATCACAAGTGGCCAACCGAGGTGCAAATAACACAGTTCTACTGTGAAACTTGCAGCACAACGTACGTCACGCTCCCCGGCGGAAATCACACGATATTTTCGCTGTGGATATATGAGAGCGAACGCAAAAGAAGAAGATACTGAGTGTTTACTGTTGCAAATGGTTGCTGCGATATACTAGTAATGAGACTTTGAACCGTTCCTAATTCGGTGCTGTAGTGGATAACACCTTGAATAAGGGCAATACAATAAGAGAAACTATATTTCACTAACACATATATGACATCATCAGGGATTAGGGGAGGGGGGAATGAGCTACGTAAAGTGGAATTCACCCATATATATATATGCGACAACAATATATATATATATATATGCGACAACAATGTGGAGCAAACAAGAACTTTAATCACTGCTAGACACAGCAGCACAAGAAAGTGGTGGGAAAACAAAAACCTCATTTTAAACAAGAAGAAAACAGATGTATTAGTTGTCAGCGTCATACTGCTTGTTTCAAAGAAATTTACACCACGAAAAAAAGGTTTAAGTGTTAATATCTATTGTCTATTGTCTATTGTCTATTGTCTATCCCCAGGTGGATTGTGATCCACTCTTGCCGTTAAGCGTAGGGGTGATTGGAGCTCGAGCTTGCGTACTATCGCCAGATGTATGGCCTCGGCTTTGCTATGACCGTGTCTGTTCAGGATGTCCCTGACGTTTTCTATCCATCTTTTCCGTGGTCTTCCTCTGGCTTTGTACCCTGATCTCATTTGGTTATATACTTGTACGGGCAACTTTTCGTGATGTATTCTCATAATGTGGCCAAACCACTTGATCTGTTCTCTATCTATGTAATCTCTACAAGATATAATACCTATTCTTTCCCTGATATATTCATTTCGCAATCTATCAAGCCTGGTGACCCCGGCAGCTTTCCTCAAGCATTTCATCTCACATATCACTATCTTTCTGTAATGTGAAGGTGAGAGAGACTAGGTTTGGCACTGGTAACACAGTGTTGGTAGAAATATGATGTAGATCATTTGTCTATTAACTTCCATCTCGATCTTGGGGGTGAAGAAGTAGTGGTGACAGTTGGTAAATTACTGCATTTGCCTTTTGACATCTCATCTCTATTACTCTATCAAGGCTTCCATTTTCTGTAAAAAATGCTACCGAGATATTTGAACTCTGTTACTTTTTTTACTCCTATATTGTCTATCTGTATGTTTAGTGGACTCGGTGTTCTGAATATTTTCATAATTTCCGTATTTTGTGTATTGATCTTCATGTTGTATTTTCTACATGTTGCAGATAGTGAGCTAACGTGATTTTGTAGCTGTTCTTCGTTTTTTGTATAGGAGACTCTGATGGTCTGCGAAAAGTAGTTCATTTATTTCATTGTTTAGTTGCTCTGAGTTTTTACGGTTAATATCAATAATACAAAATTAAATCACGTGGATAAATTCAAATATCTTGGCACAATTTTAACAGTAGATGGCCAGTGCTCCATTGAGATACAGAGTTGGATAGCCTAAGCCAAATCAGCATGTCTAAATTGAGAAACATTCTATCCAATGGAGTAATATCACTGAAAATCGAGATATACCAATCACCTACCATCAGAAAAAAACAGATGATCAAGTCAATAAGAAAGCCACAAACACCAACACAAGATGACTATCATATTATGAACAGACCAGAACAAGTTATGATTCTACGTCTCAGAACAGGACACAACCGACTCCGCAGACACATGTATACAAAGTTCAAGATTGGCAACATGGCCATGTGTACATGTGGACAGGCAGCACAGAGTGCCAAACATATACTTCAAGAGTGTTCTGAGCATGAAACGCTGAGGCAGACATATTGGCCAGAGGAAACAACACTCGAATCAAAACTCTATGGGACACTGTATGAACTACAAAAGACAGTGAGTTTTATTAAGGAGACAGAATTACAGATACAGACATGTTTCAAGTGAACGAAAGAAGAAATGCAAATCGAATTCGAGTATTAGGATGTTATATTGAACCAAGTCTTCTTTGAGAATGTGTAGCGTGGTCGGTAATCAGAAAAGTTCAAAGTGGGAGGGTATTGGGATGTGGTTTTTGAGAAGAATGATGAATACTGTAGGGACAGCAAAGAAAACAAATATAGAAGATCAGGGATGCAGGAGTAAATAGACAAGTTATAGCAACAGTTATATGTGGATATTGAATATTTTCAGGACATTTCTGAGGAGTACAAAACTTGAACATTTGGTAACAACCGGAGAGAATTTTGGGAGAGAGACAGGGGAAGATAAAGAGAGGTTATCACTGTGGCATGATAGAATGTCAAAATCAGACATATTTTCAAAACAAGCAACAGAGAATTGTGGTTAAACATGCTCGTCAATGCCCCTTGGCGTAGCACGTAATTGGTACTTGATGTATGACAATACCAGGAATAGAAGACAATCTATCTATGTGATGCATCCTTAACAAAACTGTGTCCTCACTGCCACTCGGTAAGCCTTTCGATTCTGTGCATGCTGCCCAGCTTCTTCCATTGTCATATTCAGAAGATCCTCGGTGTCATGTATCCATCATAGTCTTCGGCTGTCTCTTATTCTCTTTCCTGGAACATTTCCCTCCATGATTAATCTCTGTAAGCTATCGTGTCTCTTTATAAGTCAAAATATGTTAGTTTGCAGTTTCTTTCACATAGTTTCATGGAACCAGTCTTCTTCTGTGTTCAGATTTTTGCTCAGGTTTTTGTTCAGATCTGCGATTGTTCATCTTTCTTATGACCTTTCTATAACATTTCATTTCAAATGTAGATATTTTCCTTTCTATTGGGGAACATTGGAAGAGCATAAATTATAATTCATCATCATATCACTAGATAACACATGAGATCATTATTTCTAATACATTTGAAACGTAGGGCAGGTTTACGTTCAGGTTCGCTTGTCACGAACATTTGCCAGAAACATGAATAACTATCGTGTCACAAAGACGTGCTAGAACCCTGTATAATTTCCAGAAACATGAATAATTATCGTGTCACAAAGACGTGCTAGAACCCTGTATAATTGCCAGAAACATGAATAACTATCGTGTCACAAAAACGTGCTAGAACCCTGTATAATTGACAGAAACATGAATAACTATCGTGTCACAAAGACGTGCTAGAACCCTGTATAATTGCCAGAAACATGAAAAACTATCGTGTCACAAAGACGTGCTAGAACCCTGTATAATTGCCAGAAACATGAAAAACTATCGTATCACAAAGACGTGCTAGAACCCTGTATAATTGCCAGAAACATGAATAACTATCGTGTCACAAAGACGTGCTAGAACCCTGTATAATTGTCATAAACATGAATAACTATCGTGTCACAAAGACGTGCTAGAACCCTGTATAATTGCCAGAAACATGAAAAACTATCGTATCACAAAGACGTGCTAGAACCCTGTATAATTGCCAGAAACATGAATAACTATCGTGTCACAAAAACGTGCTAGAACCCTGTATAATTGCCAGAAACATGAAAAACTATCGTATCACAAAGACGTGCTAGAACCCTGTATAATTGCCAGAAACATGAATAACTATCGTGTCACAAAGACGTGCTAGAACCCTGTATAATTGTCATAAACATGAATAACTATCGTGTCACAAAAACGTGCTAGAACCCTGTATAATTGTCATAAACATGAATAACTATCGTGTCACAAAAACGTGCTAGAACCCTGTATAATTGCCAGAAACATTAAAAACTATCGTATCACAAAGACGTGCTAGAACCCTGTATAATTGCCAGAAACATGAATAACTATCGTGTCACAAAGACGTGCTAGAACCCTGTATAATTGCCAGAAACATGAAAAACTATCGTATCACAAAGACGTGCTAGAACCCTGTATAATTGCCAGAAACATGAATAACTATCGTGTCACAAAGACGTGCTAGAACCCTGTATAATTGTCATAAACATGAATAACTATCGTGTCACAAAAACGTGCTAGAACCCTGTATAATTGCCAGAAACATGAAAAACTATCGTATCACAAAGACGTGCTAGAACCCTGTATAATTGCCAGAAACATGAATAACTATCGTGTCACAAAGACGTGCTAGAACCCTGTATAATTGTCATAAACATGAATAACTATCGTGTCACAAAAACGTGCTAGAACCCTGTATAAGTGCCAGAAACATGAATAACTATTGTGTCATAAAGACGTGCTAAAACTCTGTATAATTTCCAGACCTCCCCCCCCCCTTCATCCATGCCAACTGATTGAAGTGAAGATGAGGCTTAGTCCAGCCAGCAGATAATGGTAATTAAGGTTAGGCTATCTTTGGCATCAAGCAGGACCAATACTGCCCTAGCCTAGGAATCACTGGTGCTGAAGTCGGAGATACCAGGCTGAGAGGCGCACCAGTAACCATGGCATCCCACAACACGACTAGATAACATGTCTACACAACAACAAAAAAGAGGAAACCAAATTTAGTTACACAGAAGTTACATATTTGCCAAATGAAAATTGATAGTATTTTCTTCTCACCAGTACCTCCATTAACAGTGTTTTGTGTGATTCTTGCTTAAACTGATTGGCAATCCTTAATGCACAAAGCACACATTTGTTGCTTTCCATGATACTGACTTGATCACACGGCTTGAGAACACTCCCTGCTGGGCATCCACGTATAATCTTAGTACACATGTAAAAAACACAACCCCTATCCCCTTATCGACTATTCCTTGCTAGAAATAAGTGAAACTTTCTTGGAAACTAATGACGGATCTAAGCTATCGACTGTGTGATATTTGAAACGTAAAGATTGTGGCCATTAGCAAGCGGTCAGTAAAGGAAGAAGGAATTAGCAAAGCTAGACTCTCAGGTTATTGACGATACTCTTTAATTAGATTGTCTGAATCTTTGAATTGAAGTACAAGACAGTTCTAAGAATTTATCGCTTTGTGCTAACGTATTTGACAGTTTTATGAACATGTTATTAATCGATGCACATACTTCAACATCTCCAATTATGGATTATCAGATTTAAAATGATTAGCAATGTCTCTCATTTAAGATTACGGATTTGTCTAGTTCTTATTTTGTTGTGATCAAATGAAACTAGAAAATTACATAAATGTGAATTAATTACTTCTGAGTAAAATATATGTGATCAATTATGAAGACCTCGATCAGGTTCGCAGAGTTTGTGAAGAGCTAATAGCCTGACAATAGAAATATAATACATGTTGACTGATTGGAAAGGAACCCTCTAAAATGACTCGTTTTACTTTTCTGGTGATCGTCATTGGCTGTGGACGATATGTGAATACCTAGTGTTCAACGGACATCACGGGAAAAGTCAAATGGGACAATTTACGAGGTTGTTTTCCAACTAGCCAACATTTCTGATATAGCAGATAGTCACAGTTATAGTAGGGCATGTTTACTACTTACAATCACATGTTATTATTGTCTATTAAACATCATTGAGATGCCTGATCACAAGGAGAAGTACGTTTGTCGAAAAAATCCACATCACATTTGTGATGGCTGGGGCTTAATACACATCAGAGTTATTAATTGTACTCAACCCACATCACAGTTGTGATGGCTTGTCTCAA
Source organism: Meghimatium bilineatum (assembly GCA_034231615.1). NCBI lineage: Eukaryota > Metazoa > Mollusca > Gastropoda > Stylommatophora > Philomycidae > Meghimatium > Meghimatium bilineatum. The sequence goes on from CM067318.1 coordinate 34,712,230, forward strand.
CCCACATCAGAGTTATTACTTGTACTCAACCCACATGATCAACCCTTGTACATGAGATTGAGAGCGTACACATACAGAGAATGTCAGAAATGGGAGTATCTGGGGTGGGAAGGAAAAGTAATTTTTTGGAAAGTCTCGAAGATCACGCAGTCAACAGCTGACCGGGTCTCTGCGGACACTGTGATGGCTAATGAAACGGAGAACGAAGCACTTTATTGTAGTGCCCCACCTGTCTGTGATGCTAGTTTCTAATCAAGAATCAAGTCCGAAACAGTTTGTGTTTAGAAAAGGACGAAGGTGTACGAATGAAATATTTTCTCTACAACGAATTAGTGAAAAGACAATAAACACAAACACCACATAGACATTGTTTTTATAGATCAAGAGAAAATGTTCAGCAGACTCAATGAATAGAAATATACTGTTGTGGAATAAAATTACAAGGTTCTCAGTAATATCAGGAGTTATACAGTGGTGTGCCTTATCACCATTATTGTTCTTTATTTGTGTAGATAATATAACTAAAACAGTCGAAACACCATAAGACGCTGACCGGCCAAAAAGCGTAACAGAAGTTCTCTTTGCTGACGTCCGGCGTCTACTCCTCAGTGAAACTGCAAAATCACATAAACCTATCATATTTGGGGAAGAGGGTATGGGGTCTCATTCGAAGCAAGAACTGAGAGTCAGACATAGTAACATCCCTAGTAAATGAAATCTGAGAGACCCAGTAGAAAATAGAAATTTGCAAGAAGAAAATATAACATTATGTACAGCTTAAAATTGCAAGAAGAAAATATAACATTATGTACAGCTTAAAATTGCAAGAAGAAAGTATAACATTATGTACAGCTTAAAATTGCAAGAAGAAAGTATAACATTATGTACAGCTTAAAATTGCAAGAAGAAAATATAACATTATGTACAGCTTAAAAAATGATTTAAATATGAAGATTCGGAATACATATTTAGATATTTCTTTAAATTAGTAAGAATCTTATTGCAAGAATTAAAACACCATAAACATATATTACAAAATTGTATATTTCGAACGTATACGGTAAAGACACAAAGCAAAAATAACACGTTAATGTGAAAGATGAGCCTGAAACATTTTTAAAAGTTTGTTAATATCGGGTTTAACTTTCGTTAAAAACAAGTTGTAAATTGCCACGCTCAGTTATATACAATTGATTCCTTTTCTTAGATAGTAAAATAGGTAAAGCACTAAACCCGAGCCAAATAATATGGAAATGTAATTTATAATTCCTACACTATTTACAATAATCAATGGTACAGTGTCGGTATTGATTTCTAAAGCCAAAACTTTTGGTATCCACTTTTGAATTTTATTTTTAGTTTTTCATTTGTTGTGAGTTCTATTAGTTCCTCTTCTAAATTTGATGATCGTGCTGTGTTTACAGATAAGAACGGATCTAGAACTCAATTTGATATATTCATGTTTAGAATATAATTGAATCGTTCATTGAAACCAGCAATGGAGATCCTCCAAGTGCTGGCAGTATGTAAGTAAATCTTCATTTTTGAGAATGTTGAAAATTTTGAAAAGTGGCTATATCCCCCTCGTCAAAGATTCCGCTTGAACAGAATGTTCCAGACAAATATATGCAAACATGCAATAGTTTCTTATTGACATAATGCTCACAGAAAATTGACATCTATTTCTGTCAGTCATGGACAATTCTCTAATTATTAAATAGTTGAAATTGAAAATTTATGACAAAATTGATTGTGTAAGACGGCCATAAGATGAATTAAAATGCATAATTTCGATTTTAAATGAGTATTCAATCACAAAATTACAAAAATAATTAATAATTCAATATATATTATTAATTTCTTCTATACATTAGCCATCGACCCCTATACCGCATGAACACGCCTCCACCAATTTGCTCCTGAACGCATTATACCCTACGCCCCCAAGGCATCAGCGCCCACTGTTAGGGCAGTGTCGGCCACTTTTTGAACCTATTATTTATACGAATGTGAAATAAGGACACTCATTGCAGACTTCGAAATAAAGAATCCGTTTTCCAATATAAATGCAAAATATACATTATGTAGAACATAGAAAATGTATATTAGTTCTGCATCAAATAAACAAACTTGCTGGTTATCATTAACCACTTTTGGCAGTGGTGAAACGGCGTAAGCATGTTTGGGCATGTAACCAGACAAAAATCACTTTCTAAAACTATTTTGCAGGGAACAATCATACGTGGAATGAGAGGACACCGGGAAAAAAGGAACTACTGTGTTGACAACATCAAGAAATGGTATGAACATGGTTTTTCTACACTAGTCGGATTGGTTGAGAACAGAGGTTTCTGAAGAGTTTGTGTGTGTGTGTGTGTGCGTGTGCGTGTACGTGCGCGTGCGTGTACGTGTGCGTGTACGTGTACGTGTACGTGTGCGTGCGTGTGTGTATGTGTGTGTGTGCTGTATCCAGAGTACCTCTACAACCCTGACGAGTTATGGGTCTTATCACTAATATTATTATTCGATGTTTTGTCTAAAATTGAGACATGTCTACAGTATGAGTTGAATTTATTCAATTTTTTTGTATAAAATTGAGACATGTCTACAGTATGAGTTAAATTTATTGAATATTTTTGCTTGAAAGTGAGTCTGGAGTTTACTATTCACTGTTGTCTATTATCTATTCCAAGGTGGTGTTGTTGTAGCTTCCACACATGCCGTTGTCTATTGTCTATTCCCAGGTGGTGTTGTTGTAGCTTCCACACATGCCGTTGTCTATTGTCTATTTCCAGGTGGTGTTGTTGTAGCTTCCACACATGCCGTTGTCTATTGTCTATTCCCAGGTGGTGTTGTTGTAGTTTCCACACATGCCGTTGTCTATTGTCTATTCCCAGGTGGTGTTGTTGTAGCTTCCACACATGCCGTTGTCTATTGTCTATTCCCAGGTGGTGCTGTTGTAGCTTCCACACATGCCGTTGTCTATTGTCTATTCCCAGGTGGTGTTGTTGTAGTTTGCACACATGCCGTTGTCTATTCTATTGTCTATTCCCAGGTGGTGCTGTTGTAGCTTCCACACATGCCGTTGTCTATTGTCTATTCCCAGGTGGTGTTGTTGTAGCTTCCACACATGCCGTTGTCTATTCTATTGTCTATTCCCAGGTGGTGTTGTTGTAGCTTCCACACATGCCGTTGTCTATTGTCTATTCCCAGGTGGTGTTGTTGTAGTTTCCACACATGCCGTTGTCTATTCTATTGTCTATTCCCATTGGTGTTGTTGTAGCTTCCACACATGCCGTTGTCTATTGTCTATTCCCAGGTGGTGTTGTTGTAGCTTCCACACATGCCGTTGTCTATTCTATTGTCTATTCCCATTGGTGTTGTTGTAGCTTCCACACATGCCGTTGTCTATTGTCTATTCCCAGGTGGTGTTGTTGTAGCTTCCACACATGCCGTTGTCTATTCTATTGTCTATTCCCATTGGTGTTGTTGTAGCTTCCACACATGCCGTTGTCTATTCTATTGTCTATTCCCCTTGGTGTTGTTGTAGCTTCCACACATGCCGTTGTCTATTCTATTGTCTATTCCCCTTGGTGTTGTTGTAGCTTCCACACATGCCGTTGTCTATTCTATTGTCTATTCCCCTTGGTGTTGTTGTAGCTTCCACACATGCCGTTGTCTATTCTATTGTCTATTCCGATTGGTGTTGTTGTAGCTTCCACACATGCCGTTGTCTATTCTATTGTCTCTCCCCAGGTGGTGTTGTTGTAGCTTCCACACATGCCGTTGTCTATTGTCTATTCCCAGGTGGTGTATTCGTAACCTCCACACTTGCCGTTGTCTATTGTTTCTCCCCAGGTGGTGTTATTGTAGCTTCCACACTTGTCGTGGAGCGTAGCGGTTCGTAAAGGAGATGTAGTCTACGTTCCAGAGCCAGATAAGTTGCTCTGCTTGAAATTGATATCTACTCTTTACGATTTCTGAAATATTCAGATTGGTTTACATGCTCAATGACACTTATATAATGCTATAAAGTTTTGTCTAGCGATTGTAAACAATTTATATCAAACGGTGATGAGACCACCTAAATAACGCGAAATATTATGAGTCGCCGGACAAAAACGTTCTGACTCACGTGAATATGATTAGGGTTTCGACGCCCATTGTAGATCCAATAATATCATTTAACTCTGGAAATGTTAGTGAACGTCTATCTATCTATCTATCTATACGCTTTGGCCCTTGTTTGTCTTGAGGTGTCAGGAGTAGAAGAGTTCTCTGGAGATGGTCTTCCTGTGTGATGTTTGTAAACTTGTTCCTGTGGCTTCTTTGATTTCTGCGATCCAACTTTACATGGTCTGCCTGTGGCTTTATAGCCGGTATGTCTATGTGTCATGGCCATCTGTAGAAGGAATGATATCTGTTGGTAGTCAGGAAGCGTGTGAATACCACTTGATATGTTTTTGTTATGTGTTCCAATGCTGGTATTGTTTTGATTATCTATCTGATGTTATCGTTTCTAATTCTATATCTTAGTGACACTCCGAGTATTCTTCGTAGACATGTCATTTCTGGTATCATTATTTTTCTTTTGTCTTGTGTTCTCATTATCCAGGATTGGCACTGGTAGAACAGTGATGGTATTATAATAATAGTCTTGTATAATGCAACTTTAGTGTCTATGTTTAAATTTTTGTTCTTAAAAATACTTGCCATCTGTCCTATTCTTCTTCTGCGTTCGTTCTCAAACTCCTGCAGATTAGCAGGATGTAGTCCGGAGAACGGAATGCGTTGTGTCATGGTTTACAGCATTGTTGCGATATCTGCGCCTTTCGGCCTGACACATCAGCATGGCTTTGGGTCACTGACCCTATATGGGATGGGACAGCCAACCCCATCCCATAACCTCCTTAGTCGCCTTTTACGACATTACATTAAACAGTGTTGCTATATCTGTCCTATGATCTGGTATGTTGTGTTGCAATTATTTTGTATCTCTTTACTGTTTTTCTCATCCCTCGATATAATGCTTCCTAAGTAAGTGAACTCCCTAACCTGTTTAAGGTGTTTATCATCGATGGAGATTGTTATATTTCTTTCTGTCTTTGCTATTGCTATTATTTCCTTTGTTTCAACATTAATCTTCATGTTGAGTTTTTGACATGTTGTGTGGAGTCTGTTCATATGTTCTTGCAATTGTTCTTCAGATATCGCTATTAGTACTTGTTCGTCTGCAAAGAGTAGTTCGTTCAATTTATCTTTTATTTTATCTTCTTCATTGGTACTTGTTATTTTATAGATGTGATCGATATATGATAAAGTAGAGGCACAGGCAATTGTGCATCCGGACCGTTCAGAAAGCAATGGCAACCTACTGAACGTATTTATATTGCCTAGAAAATCACAACAGCCAACAAATGCTGGGTTGATAGCTACGTCCTGGATAGGATATGCTACCAATTTTTTTTTTTAGAGGGGATAGGACACACCACTGGCGAACTCAAACGTATGCGTAATATGTATATATAATATATATATATATATATTATATATATATATATATATATATATATATATATATATATATATATATTAATCATCAATAATTCAAAAACGTTTCCTCTACGGGAAGTGCTTCAAAAGGATACATTGTCAGTGTACTGCCTCTGGTACAAGTATATGCACGTGCATTGCCGAAAGTTAGAAAGTGTGGGGCTACTGACGTAAATAAAATGTCGACATAACGCATCTTCATTCACTGAACTACATTGTTATGCTACATGGAGGGTCGTTGGGGAATTTGAGAATGATCTCTAAACAAATGAACACACATATATTTGTTGTGATTAAGGATAGAGCAAACATTACTTTTGACCAATAGGCAATATTCATATTCAAATAACAAACGCACTGTATTATCATCATCATCATCATCAGGTGACATGCCGGGTGGCGTAGGCGGGCATGACTCTCTACAGCTCTCTGTCTACAGTATTATGTATAAAAGTCGTTGTTGTTTCCTTGCCGTGCCAGGTTGTCAAACTGTCTAATATTTTCTCACGTTGTCGCCCTCTGTCTCTGGTGCCTTCAATCTTGCCTGTTGTGATTAACTGTATTATACAGGGATCTATTCATTCATGTTAGAACCAGAAGTTCAGACAAAATTTGAGATGAAACAATTGTCTTATTCTTAATTCAATTTTACATTTCTCGTAAATATTCATTATATTACCCGCATAGTTTTATAGTATCAAAATCGTCATTTAGACCATATCAATCAACCAAACAAGTTCCAAGATCTATTGAATACAATATCGTTTCATCAATAGTTTTTTATCAAGTCGTTAGGCTGTTGATTTGACCCATGTGCTCAGGGGGCGACATTTCCTCGCCGTAACTTGAATCCTGACACATCTGGAAATAGTGAAATTCCAGCCGTGCTGGGAATATATTTTCTAAGAGTGATATTCAAGTCGAATATTTCTAGAGCTTGGCGAACAAATGACAAGCAGTACTTGCCGAAGACGGGGTTATTATGTGTGAGAAGATTGGTACGTAATTTTGTCTGGATTTAGTGGCAGTAGCAAGAATGATGTGGATTAGAGAATGAGAAGACATCCAGACATGATGAAAGAAACAGAAATGTTTTCAACATAAAATAGAATATAACTTTATTCTTAGAAGACATGGTGCTTTCTCCATCTTGTATAAAACTGTTTTCCAATTTGTATTTATATCTGTATTGAAACTGAATTTTGACAATAAAAATATTTACAACTAGTTCTTTAAGTAAACTGTTCGTCATAATTCGAGTTATGCGTCGTCGTCACGTGATTTTGAAGTAGAGAAAAGTACGATATATGGTGGCATCATGCAAACTTTGGTGAAGATGATATATACGAGTGAAGACGTTATTTACTGGTGAAGACGTTAGCAGGTGGTTAAGACGTTAACAGGTGGTGAAGATGTTAGCAAGTGATGAAGACGGTAGTAATTGGTGAAGACGTTAGGAAGTGGTGAAGACGTTAGTAATTGGTGAAGACAATATATACGAGTGAAGAAGTTATCTACTGGTGAAGAGGTTAGCAAGTGATGAAGACGGTAGTTAGTAAGTAATGAAGATGTTAGCAAGTGGTGAAGACGTTAGTAATTGGTGAAGACGTTAGGAAGTGGTGAAGACGTTAGCAAGTGGGGAAGATGTTAGCAAGTGATGAAGACGTTAGCAAGTGGTGTAGATGTTTTTGTCATGGAGTCTATCTACTTGTGAAGAAATTATCTACTTATGAAGACATTATCTACTGTTGAAATCGTTATCTACTTGTGAAGATGTTATCTACTTGTGGTGACATTATCTATTTGTGACGACGTTATATACTCATGAAGACGTTATATAGTATTTAAATCGTGATCTACTTGTGAAGTTGTTATCTATAATTGAAGAAGTTACCTACATCAGAAGACAATATTTACTTGTGAAAACATTATCTACTTGTGAAGATGTTATCGACTATAAAAACGTCATTTACTTGTGAAGATGTTATCGACTATAAAAACGTCATTTACTTGTGAAGATGTTATCCACTGTGAAGACGCCATCTACTTGTGAAAACGCTCTCTACTCGTAGTTTTCTTTACAGAACGTATTACGACATTATCTACTCATGTAGACGCGTGATTGACTTATTCGTCTCACACAGTTAGTTACATAACTATGCACATACTAGTATTGCACTCATTAGGTGTAGACACATTTGTAACAGTCTGTGATCTAATTAATGATGTGTTTTTATAGGTATGAGCTTTTCATCTGTATTATTTTCACTATTTATATCAGCACAACATTCGTGATAAACACAGTTTATTTGTATACCTGTACATTCTTTGATCTGAATCTGCAGTATAGGACATAACATTCGTGAAGCATCATGTACTCTCGTATTTTCTACCCAGGGCAGACTCCTCTTTACAAACATGTTCATTCATGAATAGTTTGCGATTTCATTTATCGGGACATAAGTTTTGTTCACATAGTTATAGTTTTTGTGGAATTTATTTGTCGCTACTACGTTTTCATTTCCTCTGTGGAAACAATATCCTAAAGGACTGGCTTGTCTATTTCACACACTAATGCCCAGCAAAGATCTTTCCAACCCGCGACTTGTTATACTGGTCTCGGATCTACGATCTCAAATTTCACACAGAATCAGGAGTGTCTCATGAGAAACTGTTCAGAGCGACTGAACTAATGGTGGCACATCTTGGTGACATTGAATACATACGTAACAATCATGAACAATAATTACATTCTAACTGAAAAGCTGTCATATAATAAATAAAAAAACACAACAATAGAAAGAAAAACATGATGATAAAACAAGTCGTTTTAGCTATAGACTTAAAGTGTTTGAGAACATGTGATTAATGTGTTGTACAGCAACAAATAACGATTCTCTAGGACATGAACAGTCATCTCACCATATCGTGATTTAATGACTAACTTCGTTATCAGTCTTTTGCAATCCTTGTAGAACAACTCTCTTTTCTTCTTATCAAACACTAGCGGTAATACCAGTCTCTGTCCGAATGAAAATATAAATATATGAGTTCTATTGTGTATGCCTGCTTAGAAGACCTCTTGGCTGATGGAGAACTGTCTTCGTAGATAGCCAACTGAGTCTTTCGAAGCATATTCATAGAACCAATAAGTCCACATCAGTACACCTCCACCACCATGTGGAGGAGCTTCATCAACGCTGCTTAGGTGAATATTAGGTGGGGTGGTCACTTTTCTTCCTTGCTATATTTACTTTTCCCAATTCATGTATCAGGTGTCCATTTGCAACCGGGTCGACTGGAGGAACTGTCGTCTATGGAGAATGCAGATGAAAATCAATTCCTGAGGTCATGCAGCCGTATAAATCGGGTCTTCGGCAGGAGTTGTGACTGGTTCTTCCACTGCGTGGATTATCTGCCACTGAGCCAGTTTCCAAAAATCGCACTCAAAGGCGACTAATGGTGATTCTAACCACATTAAAATGGTCACTTTTTAACCACCAACTTATTGACCATTAAGTTTACTGGAATTTTCATGAACCTGTCACTAGTTATTGCGAAAAATGTTGTTTTGGCCTTGACCTCTTTTACGACCTCACTAATAATGAGAAGAGTAAAATTCAGGTAACCACGAGAAGTTAATGCCCAGGTGGACACAGTCGATATGTTGAATGATGTTTAATCACTGAATGTCTTTCATAAAAGTAATTTTTTTTAAACTTGACTTTATTTTGTTTTCAACGTTGTATAGTATTTGTCTTCTTCACTGCTTTTAATCTATGGTTACGGTCAGCCATTTTCTAAACTCCGTTATATAACAGTTTATCTATTATTACTATTATTAGATTCCTCGTTGTAACTGCGGATGTAAATACATTTGGCTATATGATAACATATAAAGATATTAGATGTTACGGTTAAGATAATCTTGCCACAACAGCCTCCGAATATTTTGTGTTTCTTTTCAGTAAAGTAGACCATGATATTGCGTTGTAAGAAACAAGCAAAGATGGTAACCATTACCCATAAGCGGTGTTCAAAATCAATTTCCTTGATGATTATTATGTGTTTGTGATTTTCTTTTTAAGTAAATACGCACGCCGTTTTACCAAAGTCGTACATACGATCATGTGAGCAACCTATGACAAAGCCTCACCTATTACCCAACAAAATGAGTAATCAAGGGTAGGTCACCCCCGTACAATCAGATTATCTAAACTGCACCACAAAATGACAGCTTTCTCGAGATTTACCCGTTTGATTTTATGGTTCCATTCTGTATTAGTTTGTCCCTATCTTAATAAGGACCTTTTTGTCTAATCATTGATCCCCTGTATTTTTCAATGTAAAAGTGCTATCTAACACTTTTTAAGTTTTTTTTCCCCTTCAATATTGACTTACCATATGGAGCACAATTTTACTGCAGTGTCCTGCCCACTCAATTCTTAAACACAAACAGGTAAACCCGAATACATGTACAGTGAAATTACTACTATATTACATTGAACATTTTTGAAATATCAATACTCTTCTGTTTGTATTGTAATCATTCCCAGACATCATACGTTTAAGTAGTGATATTTATCATATATCACTTTCTGAGACCAATTTTCTCCCCAAAGTGCAAACGTGTTCGGCCTTTAGCTGTTCATTATCTCCCTGGTCATTATTTTTTTCCAGCAACTCAGTTATACATAGTAATGATATGGTAGTTGATAGCAACCAGACATTAATGCATATTAATGCGGTGATCACAAGTAGCTATGGAACACGTCTAATACAGCACACGGTATTGCATTCTTGAATTTAACTACTTCCCATTTAATCCACCATTATACCATTTAATGTTTTCCATGATAAAAATATAATTACTGAATATTTAAAGTTCAAGAGGTTCAAGTATGCATAATAAGTAATAAAAAATTGGAAAAGTTTTATTTTGGTGTTTCTATGAGCGTGGTACCCTTTTCTCTATAGTGTGATTTTTGGAAGAAAAGGAATATAATTTTAAAGTGAATGCAGAAAATAACTAAACTAGCTGGTATCAATATTTAATATTTCATTTTAATAATTAACTTAATGTAAAACCAGTGTTTTTGTTCTAGTCAAAAACATTGGCATATGCTTAGTTTGCGAAAAGAGTCTATATCTTTAGTATCAACACCAAACCACTCCCAAACACACAAGAGCTCCCCCCCCCTCTTCATATTGCCCCTTTCGATACAACACACACCAACACAATTCATTACTTTGAAAATATTTATTAAAATGTTGATATATGAAAATGTATCTTCAAAAAGTTAAATACATAGCTCGCAAATCAAATCTTTAGATTGAACCACATCAGAACCAAAATAATAAACGAACAAAATAGATTTGTTTTTGTTTGTTTGTTTGTGATAAAACTATTTATGATGGCTCCCCATGATGCCTAGCGACTGACATGGATAGGACACGACTTGTTTCACTGTTGTTTTCTTTCTCAAATATATATCTAGTATTGACAAAAATTTAGTTATTTCTGCATTATTTTGCCGCTGGTCATCATGAGGAGTCCACCCAAGTCTTGTCCTATCCACGTGTGCAGCTACGCATCATGGGGATCCCAGGTCTTATTTTAAAAAAGTTAACCCAAATAGGAAATAATTAACTTGTAAAAATGCACAAATAAATGTTAATTTGTTTCGCAAAATTTGAATTTACAAATTTGAATACATGCAGAATATCATACAAATCATGTATTATCTTCAAAATTGTAAGTATCCATCAAAAATATCTGACTTTAAATAAAAAACAACCGTTAAAAGTTTGAAAAAATGATGAAGACATATTTAATCGAATTGGTTTATTGTACAAATAACTACACCGTGTAATATCTGGCCTTAATATGGTTTATTATTATGGTTTATTATTATGGTTTATTTGCTGTTCTTCTGTCGAAGTCGACGATGACCATTCATTTCAACTGGGATGATGACCAAGATGATGATGTCATGATAAACCAAATATACTTTTAGTTGCACAATACACATACACGTACGTGTTATAAACGTTAGAGTAAATAGAACCATTTACCGTAACCTTATTCTAAACAACAACCATGTATGTGTACATCAATATTCCAACAAATCAGAAGCTGTAAGTGGTCAGACTTCTGTAATCTTGTTTCCATTTTGGTGTGTGGTAATTCCTGATTCAACGGACATCTCTTTATCTGTGATAGGGGAGACAAAGTTATCTGCCTGACATTTAACAAATTGAAGAGTCATCTCCCTGTATAAATTATTAGTTCCTTTCCTGTTCTATAATCAGCGATGTTTACTAGCCATATAACAGATTATGTAAAAATCACTTTTATCCAAAAGATAAAGTCGATAGCATGATTTACAACACACCTTCATTGTTAGTTAATACTTGTTTATAATGTCAGTTAACGTGGTCTATGTATTCAGGAATTATATTAAACAAGTCAATGTGTTGCAGATAACCACCACTTATAAGATGATAAAAACAACTATAATAAATATAATAAGAGCAAAACAAAATGTTGGTAATTATATATCTACATATGAATGTTTTGTTTCATTCATTCTTCAACATACAATGCATATTTCAATATATACTTGACTGAGTTATGTTTCCCATAAGTGAAACATGGTCTTGTCAAACTCAGTTATCAAGTTTGCTTGGTTTTGTTTGGTTTAAACGTTTATTAGTTTCTTGAAAAAGGTCCCATTTGAACCGATACGTCGAAAATTGTCCTCTTGTGTTTTATTGCATATTTTGTATATACCTTTTCATCTATATTTATTCATTGTTAGGTTTTTCTAGTAACCTGTTTAATTTAGCATTACTATTTGTTCCGTTGGTTGCTGCGGCACCCAACACTTTGTCGGGCACCCTCCGACCATTTGTTATTTATATTGCGGAGGTAGTGGTGACTGGATTACTAGAACCCTGCCTTCCACTAATTTATGATGGTTGTAAATATCTGCTATAACAGATTTGGACTAACGTCCGCGGATTAAAGGAGCTTGCCTCACTAAGTGGTACTAAATTTACCATTACAAAGGTAGCAGTTTTGATAGAGTCAGTATTGATCGGTGTTTCCCTCCGAAAGGTATGTTGAGGTGTAATAGATATCCAACCTACAATTAATAATATTCATATTGTCCAAGATCATATCTGTAATAATGCAATTCGCATAAGAAGAAGGTATCACTAAAACATGCCTACGAAGGCATCTGTTATAAGAAAAATATCTGGTGCATGTTTCTACAGGAACAGCCAACTTTGAAAATATGTCTATATGAGTTCTGTACCGTACATTAGGTTAATACGCATAATATGTATACATCATTATTTTATGTATCAGGTCAGCTACAAATTGTAAACACATCTGTTCATTTTTATCATAATCAATCATATTGAATTACGGCTAGTGTTTCCAATATTGAGCTTTACACTGAACTGAATATTGCACCACCAAAAAACATTACGTCATCTGTGGTTTGCCAAAATTATATATACTACGGAAACCCGTGTATACATGTTTCATAATCCAGTGTTATTTAAGAAACACGGAACATATATTTGTGTTTGTGCATATGTTGAATATATAAATCAGATATATGAAAAAAGAATTTATGTAGCTTATTTGGAACCAAATGGCAATAGTGTGGAAAGAGACCGCACAAATAGCAACAATGTGAAGGAATGAGACCTCACAAATATCAACAATGTGATGGAAGACGACAGCACAAATAGCAACAATGTGATGGAAAGACACCGCACATATAGCAGCAATGTGAAAGAAAGACACCGCACATATAGCAACAAAGTTAAGGAAAGACTGCACTAATACCCAGCAGTGCACGAAAAGAATTTAGCATAATATAAGAGCACATAATACACATGGCATATCCAAACAAACCCACATACATATAAAAGTAGTATAAAAATTAACACACAGACACGTATAAACACACATCACAAACATACATTCACACAAAAAATGTGTCCATGTGCACAAGAACGTATAAGCACACATCACAAACGTACATTCACACAAAAAATGTGTCCATGTACACAAGAACGTATAAGCACACATCACAAACGTACATTGACACAAAAATATGTCCATGTACACATTCTAGTAACATATCATATTCAGGATGTTGCCATCAAAATTATTATTTTGGCGATAGTGATTTTTATAGGCAATATTAATACTTCAGTAGTTTGTCATCGATTTCTGAACTGTCCGAAAGCACAATTGCTTGCTGTGGGGTATTAATCCGGAACCATGGCCGTCACAGACGCTCATCTGTACGACGCCTCTACAGAACCGGAGAAATATATTTCAGTATATATTCATATATAAATAAACAAAATGATGTCCACATAACTGTATGTGCATACATGAAGTCAACATAACTATATGTGCATACATGAAGTCAACATAACTATATGTGCATACATGAAGTCAACATAACTATATGTGCATACATGAAGTCCACATAACTGTATGTGCATACACTTATATACATCAAGTAACTAGAAGTAGCGTACAAGGTGTCCAAGTAAACATAATAGTATGATCAAAGTCGTGGATTAAGGGATTGGACATAATATCAAATAAAGCCATGAAATGGTATTCAACGCAAGTTGTTGGAGTACATCAAACCAATATTTCTCTCAAACTTTGTGAGAAGGCGCTGGCGGCATTCAGAAAGGCGACAGACTAAGCCAGTGATCAAAGAGTCCCTCCTCTGGCGCTATTTCGTCATGTTAAATTGAAATGGCTACAGTATAATACACATTATTATAGAAATCGTGTTAGTGTTTATACAGCCAGTAGTCAAGAGTCTGCCGGCGTCATCACTATATTGTTATCACATTGTTTACACATCATGCACCAATTACATACATGTATGTACATGCGTGTGTGCTTGCACGTTTTAGGTACACACTATTCCGGAAAATGAAGAATACAGTTTTAATATCTTCTCACTATTGGAGATTATAAAGAGAGTAATTCAATGCTACATAATACAGATTCTAACATATGGATGTGAATCATGGACAGAGCTACATAATACAGATTCTAAGATATGAATGCCACCCATGTACAATACATAAACAAGACAGTAGAAAATTAGAGGTAGCAGAGATGTGGTTCTATATGAGAATGATGAGAGCACCGTGGACATCTAGAAAAATTAGAGGAAGATGTGGTTTTATAGAAGAATGAGAGTACATACGCAAATTGCGGCGATAACAGGGAAGAAAACGTAAACAGTTACAGGGTGTCTAAAATCTAAGACATGGCAGGTATTAATGTGAAAAGATCACAACATACAGAGATAGTCAGAATATATCTAATAACTTTATGATGACAATAGGCCCGAGATAAACATACAAGATAACGGCGAGGGTCCATCAATACTCGCAGCAGACGTAATGGAGACCCTAAGACACATGAAATATGGCAGCGCCCCAGGTCCAGACAATATCACATTAGAGAAATTAGCAGCTTTATGTGACTTTGGAGTTGAAATAATCACAAAATTGCTGAATGACATATATAATAGTGGATACATACCCAATGACTTAATGAGCTACATATTTATTGTCCTACCTAAGAAACAAGGGACCACCGAATGTGAAGAACACCGTACAATCAGCATCATGAGCCAAGTAACACAAATACTTCTCAGAATCATCATGAAGAGAGGGAAAAACAAAATAAAAACAAAAATAAGTCCAGAACAATGTGGCTTTGTAAAAGGCAAAGGTACCAACAATGATATATATATTTTAAAAACACTAATAGAGAGGTCTATACCGGTAAAAACAGATATGTACCTCTGTTTTATAGACTTCACGAAAGCATTTTATAAAGTTAAACATAGTGAAGTTATACACATGCTAGAGAATTTTAACATCGTAAATACGGATTTAAGAATTATCAAGAACATGTACTGGCAACAATTGCACTTAGTATGCACTCACATCTCGCATGGTCTAATATCCCGTATGATCTCATGTCATGTATGGTCTAAGATCATGTATAATCCAATAACACGTATGTTCTAATATAACGTTTGTTCCAATAACACGTATGTTCTAATATAACGTTTGTTCCAATAACACGTATGTTCTAATATAACGTTTGTTCCAATAACACGTATGTTCTAATATAACGTTTGTTCCAATAACACGTATGATTTAATATCATGCATTGTCTAATATTACATATGGTCTATAGTCATATAGACCATGCATATTACCATGTATAGTCTCATGTCATATATGATCTCATAACATGGATGGTCTCATGTCATTTATGGTCTAATGACATGTATGGTCTCCAAACATGTATCGCCTAAATCATGTAAGGTGTCATGTTATGTATGGTCTCAAATCATGTAAGTTCTCATATCATGTAAGGTGTCATGTCATGTAAGGTGTCATGTCATGTAATGTGGCATGTCATGTATGGTCTCAAATCATGTAAGTTCTCATATCATGTAAGGTGTCATATCATGTAAGATGTCATGTTATGTGTGGTCTTATTTCGTGTAAGGTCTCCACTGAAACAATAGCATATTTATGTTGTCCATAAAAATGTATTAAATGTGTTATTTCATGTATAATTTACTATTAGAAAAATGTGTCTAACTTCAGGGCCACATATGATTGTAACACCATATATGAAGCAAACCAGTTCACAAATATATGCTCATATAACACTATATCATTTGATCACATTATATAAACCCATCTGTAGCTGGAACAGCAAACAAAATATATATAATTTACATTTAAAATAGTTCATATGTTTAGATGTATAATCCGTGAAGACGTAGTGAAACCATTAGTCGTGTAGGCATGCATGATATTATTGGTTCAAAGTTGGGCCGTATGGTGTGTATAAATGTACATTTTGTGAGAGATAAATATGGTATATCGCTTGGACTGAGGTTTTACGTGCTCTGTTATACTATTTGTAGTCGGTGCTGCTTTATTAAGAAGTATTTAGCATATTTAGGGCAATTTGAGTTGAAAGTAAATCGTGTACGCTTGTTGAGCACTTTTAAAATATTCTTTTTTGTCATCCTATCTTGGCAGTCTCCGATTCTGTTAACAATACAAGAAGTCCATCAGTAATCTATAATATATTATTGATGAAATGTGATATAGTCTTGTTGTTATAGGCGTCAAGTTTGAAGGCTCTCCTTATATACACAACATATACACAACATATACACAACATATACATATACATACAAAAGTATAAAACAACGAGCGTTTAATTGCGAGAGAGTATTCAAGCTATTCAGGAATTTTATTCAACTTCATATATACGGTACGACATTTCTATGTCTAGATTACATAGTCACAGATATCAAAATTATTAAGTTGAAAATCGTAATGGTAACATAATCTCTTATATCGCACAATATTAGACACTACAGAATATAAGAGTTTACATAATAGTATATACTACATAATATGAGTGTTTGCACAATATCTGTTGGTAAGATATCCTACAATATCTGTTGGTAAGATATCCTACAATATCTGTTGGTAAGATATCCTACAATATCTGTTGGTAAGATATCCTACAATATCTGTTGGTAAGATATCCTACAATATCTGTTGGTAAGATATCCTACAATATCTGTTGGTAAGATATCCTACAATATCTGTTGGTAAGATATCCTACAATATCTGTTGGTAAGATATCCTACAATATCTGTTGGTAAGATATCCTACAATATCTGTTGGTAAGATATCCTACAATATCTGTTGGTAAGATATCCTACAATATCTGTTGGTAAGATATCCTACAATATATGTTGGTAAGATATCCTACAATATCTGTTGGTATAGATCAAGTCAATAAGTCGTCAAGAATATGTACTAGTAAAACATTCATAAATAAAAACCATGATAATCAGCAAAATCGCAAATGAACAGGTGCTAAACATAAAAATACACGGAGAGACACCACAACAAGTAGGCAATTACCATTATCTCGGACAGATAGTCACAAATGATGGCAGATGTGAAACTGAAGTTAAAAGGAGAATATGAATTGCTAAAAGTATTTTCTATGACATAAGGTAAATATTGACATCTAAACATATTACAAGCAATCTAAAAATGAGAATTATAAAATATCACATCTATTCTTTATTAATATATGGCTCAGAAACATGGATAATAAACAACAATTACAAAACAGAATTGATGCCTTTGAGATGTGGATATGTAGAAGAATAGGGATAACTTTTGAAAGAGAAGAAAATGAAGATAGATGTTCTAACAAGACTTAGTATGAACAAAATAGAACTATTAGAAGATATTAAGATCAAACACATAATGTATTTTGTACATATTAAATGACAAGACACCTTGTTGAAGACCTTACTGAAGAGTAAAGTCAGCAGGGTTGCGAACAAGAGGTAGTCAGAGATACAAGTGGGAAACACTGCGATATGGACAGGCTAGTCTAGGCGAGATCACCACCAATGCAAGAGACAGGGAATGTTGGAGATCCGTTTTAGCCAACATTTGTTGCGGAGACGGTACTTGATGATAATAATATGACACGTGGATGCCTTCTCTCATTGTCTGTGGCATAGTAAGCCTCAACCGTGCGTAGTTTTATGTCTGCAATAGTTTATACACTGTTACATGCCACATGTTCTTAAACTTGTTTTTCAATATGTTGATCATGTTGTTCGTAAATATGTCAATGGTTATATGGTTGCTTGTCATATGTTCTTGATGATTTCATTGACTATATCGCTACATGTCATATGTTCTTGATAATTTCATTGATTATATCGCTACATGTCATATGTTCTTGATGATTTCATTGATTATATCGCTACATGTCATATGTTCTTGATCATTTCATTGATTATATCGCTACATGTCATATGTTCTTATAAATTTCATTGATTATACTATTTCGTGTCAAATTCTTTTAAACATTTCATTTAATATATTATTTTCTGCAATATTTTCTTAAACATTTCATTGATTATACGAGTACCATCCAATCATGGTGATGTTCTTTATTATTCCTATATTTTAGTTTCCGATAATTTTAGTTTTTCAACATTAATGATTTAGAGATGGCATCTGAACATTTATTGCTATTCCTACGTTTGTTTATGTTTTGTCAAATATCATGTTTCCTGCATGCGTTGATGACAAGGCTATACATTCCATTCTATAGGATTATGCATGTAAGGATGGTTGATGTGTCTTTGCCGATGTTTCGTTAACTTGTATCTTCCACAGTATTTATTTGCCGGTAGAAGTTGTTACTATCGGTAATTTGTTTGGTTTTTTTTTTAAATACAGATTGTCCTTTCATTCTCGAATTTTAATTTGTGAGGCTTTTTGTCCAGAATTTCCCTTGCATTTATAAATCTTCTTTAATTAATATTACTTTTCTTTCTTGTATGGTTCTATGGGGGTTGTTGCATATCTACAACAATATTAAATATACCCAAATCTCCTGTGTCCTTTGGAGTGTGCAGGTCCAGTATGGTTTATATACTTTCTGTAGCTTTTGGAGTGTGCAGGTCCAGTATGGTTCGTAATTCTTTCTCGAAACTATGGTGCATGGTTCCTCAGCTGCCTAGAGTATTCCTTTTTTCAAAGTTTCTGAATATTATGTTGATATCTTTACCTGCTACCGACAGATTATCTTCTGTTGGTAATTTTGCTTTGTAGTCTGTTTGTAAATAAGGCAGTTTTGTTGTTGTTTTTGCATTTCTTAGCTTACTTCGGCTTGTAAAGAACGGTTTGGTGAATTGAGGTGCCAGGGAATTTTGAATCTGGCGAGCAGGTGGAATGGCTTGAAGGTCTGGATTTGGTCCTCATGTCGTAAAGTGCACTCCTTGGAGTAAGTACTCCTAACCATACCTGGGTAGTGTGTTCAAGTCTGGTCTCAGTGAAAGCGAGCGATATATTTTTTCGCCATCTTTACAAGAATCAGTTAGCCAGCTCCTGTAGAATACATTAGCGGGTAGCCGACCGATTTTTGTCGTTTTGTGAAATTTCTTTAATGATTCTTTCCAAGAGTTAAACACTCTACCACTCACTCCTGGCCCTCCTTTTGTTTGACATAGTTGGGTTCTGAAGGTGAAAATATTTTTATCTTTCCTTTTTTCATACATCTCAGAATCAAATACCTGAATTGTTTCATTTCCTGGTACTTTCAGACATGCATGCCTCAGATATATAGGTATACCCTTTTGTGGGTGATTCTCAAATTGACTTTTGTGCTTATTAGTCTTAGATATTCTTTGTAGCTGTCTTTTCTTTGGAAGTGTGATGAATGCAAGTTTTCTTCTGTTAGTTCGAAGAAACTGGGAGTTATCTTGTTTGAAATAGTTATGAGGCGTGTTTAATCTGAACAAATTAACGTCTTTATATTGTTTTAATGTGTTTTCCTTGTGAAAATTGTGCTTTATTATGTGAAAAAAATGTTCGTGTTCACTTTTCTTCGAAGCAGACGAACCGAAACTGATTTTAGGGAAAATATTTGAATTGATTAACGGAATAAAATCATCTCTCGGGTGTGGACTTTTGTCCAACCTAGAGAAACACCTGTAACTAATTCCATTTAAGATAATGTTAAAATGTTTTCTCTCATGACTTGTGTTGTTAGAAGTGTAAACAACAGCTGGTGTATGATCAGGTAGAATTCTCTTGCCAAACCTGACAAAATTGTGGAGGACAAACGGTAGCTTATTATTTAAATCTAAAAATCTCTGTCGTCTCAGAAACTCATGGATTTCTCTTATGAGATCTTCATCAATCTGTCCTTCCTCCAGAAATCTAACTGCGGCTTCGATGTCTGACCACAGGTGTGAGACTCTAGATTTTGATTCATCATCTACTGTTGCATTAGCTTCTTCTTGATCAGGTATACTTTCAGCATTGTAGACTAATGGAAGCTGAAAATAGAGATCATATTCGCAGCAGGTAATATTTTTTTTTTACATACAGACATTAGAGAGTAAATTTAAATTGGTATTGTTCATAGTCAATTACATAAATAAAACTTTAGTAATTCTGAATCTTAACGGACAGCAGATTGCTAAACTTGATATTAACCAATGTAAAGCTATGTGTATCATTCGAGAATGCTCCAATTAAATTTGTGTGTTTTTGAGTTATAAACCTACATGCACGCCATGCAGATCAGAATCGCATCAGTATTTTCCAGCATATATTAAAGTATATACATGTTCATCGTTTTTTTTTGTGTGGAAGGGGCTGGTTGAATACACTTTTCATTCTACTAAGCTGTAGTCATATTTTGTTACTAAAATATTTAATACCACGTTATCAGACTCAGCCTGAATGTGTCATGAATAAAGGATGTTCACATCTAGCAGGCGTAGGTGAAGCAGATTGAGGATGTTGCCCTTATTCATATTCGGATACAGAAATAGTGAGTAATCTCTCCTTGCTGGATTATCCAATTATGATGCACATTGATGAGATATACCTTGCTTGTTCATAGTTGCGGATCAGTGCAGGCAAGAACCACACACTGCATGATGATATTGTAAATAGAAAACCCAATGAAAAAACATTAAATGAGGACAGTCATGTCTTGGCAGAGTAAAGCAGTTTGAGGAAAGTACATTGGACATGAAGAGGAATGGGAAAGTAAGTGTACCACGTTTATAATATTTAATGAAGTGGTCATCAGACTTTCCACAAAACGATACAATGACATTCCAGCAAATACAAATTCACAAGTCCAGATACTGATCAGTAAGAATACATAGGACAGGTTTTTTTTGTTGTGTTTGTTTTGTGAAGGACCCGAAGATCGCGTAATCAATACCTGATCGGAACTCTGAGTCCACATACACTAGGATGGCTACTGGAACGGAGAGCGAGCACTTATGGGAGTGCCCCGCGTGCTCTGATACTAGTTTCTAATCAAGAATCAAAGATATTATTGTCTACACTGATGGATCCGTGTTTCGGCACATTGGTACTTAGTCATTCACGGCTCAATGCAGAAAGAAGTGTATTATAGAAGAAAGTGATGCTTTTTATATAACCACTAGTAATATGACGATGGATGTGATTTCAGTGACGAAGCCAATGATATAGCTGTAATAGCCAATGATATAGCTGTAATTGTAGATTGGATATTACAGCTATATCATCTGTAATAGCCAATGATATAGCTGTAATAGCCAATGATATAGCTGTAATAGCCAATGATATAGCTGTAATAGCCAATGATATAGCTGTAATAGCCAATGATATAGCTGTAATAGCCAATGATATAGCTGTAATAGCCAATGATATAGCTGTAATAGCCAATGATATAGATGTAATAGCCAATGATATAGCTGTAATAGCCAATGATATAGCTGTAATACACATACATTTATTTTCTTACTGATTATATGAGTATGCTTGCAAAATTCAGTCGGGCTATTTACACGTCATTGGCTTGTGTCGGTGACGAAATCTGTGTTCAAGGGAATGAAGTTCATTTTGGACACGCGGGTGTTGAGGGAAATGAAAGAACAAACAGACTTGCCAAGTGTGACCACAGTGACGAGTGGCATTTCAGTGGACACCGATAATACTTTTAATACAAGCATGCAGCTGGACCAGTTGGGAAATATGGGGTGTATTTCGTCTTCTCTATCAATAGCTAGAATTCAGGATCCGGGAATAAAGCGAGGTGTTGTAAGAACAAATCGGCGTACAGAAAGCAACATAAGTTATACCTCAACACAAAACTAGAACATCCAGTTACCGCATGCTGAAGGACATAGTAAATAAAGTAAAGTAAAGTTTACATATAGCATTTAACTGGTGTTGGATTGTGAGATGAAAGTCGTCTCCTCGCCCTCTTTACTTCCCGAACTCAACCGGTACCCAATTATTGCTGGGTCGACCTAGAAGCCGTTGCGGTCTGAAAAACATTTCCGCATCAACTGGGGAATGAATCATGTGCGAAGCCAGTGCGCTAGTTACTGCGCTACGCCGTTCCAAGATATGGTATACAAACCAACTAATTCAATGGTTAGCAGATTTGACCAAACTATCGCGGACAACTTTTTCATTAAGCAACGTTGTACAGACACACAATATATACAGGTACCCACCGGACAGGTGATAAAAGAAGTAACGGAAACAAGTATATAAAATGTACATAGAAAGGCATCCCAAGAGATCTTTTCTACCACATTTTGCTTCAGCGCACAAAAGGTATAAAGCAGAAACAAAACGTTGATAAAAGGTGTCCATACATACCTACAGAATGAATGACGGACATGCATGATAGATAGATATTGAATTACGTAACTAACTGGCATACATCATTATCACCTGTGTTGTGTCCTGTAGGATTTCCAAGGTCATTGGCCAGATTGATACCACAATAGTAAGGCTCAATGTGAGGATTGACAGCAACATCGCTGGTAGTATTCTGAAACGAAAATTGCAACTTTTATACTTCATCTTCTATTACGTACGTTCTCACATTCCTATACATTAACGGGATATAGTCCGGATGCTTCCCAACATGACTGCCATATCTCCGTCTTTTTATTAAAAACATCGACTTCAGAATCACATTATTTGACTTGACTTTTTATAAAACCACACAATTAACCCAAATTCAGGCCACCTGTGTAGTAAATTATTAGTGTAGTGTGTAAAATAGTCTCTCGTCAACTGTGCAGACACGTCGATTCATTGGGGTCATCCAGCAAAAGGAACACTATTTTATTTTTCTGGTGACTTTAATATTTTACATAATCATAAATTAATAAAAAAAACTTTATTTACTGCGTGTTTTCCTGTTAAGGAGTGCAGGGAGGCTGCTTGCCAAAGCTGTTGCAGCGACGTGTACAGGAAAAAATTTTAATGCACCTTTAAAAGATAAAAATTCAGGTCCAACCGCGGATTGAACCCGAGACCTCAAGAATCTGAGGCTGGCGTTCTAGCCGTACGGGCACGCGCTGTGGACATTAAGTATATTTAAATGCTCTCTAGCTATTGTCTTTTCTCTGTTTTTGCTGTTAAATGTCGCAAGATTGAATGACAATTGGTTTTCAATCTATGGCACATTTGGTCGCTTGATATTGTGACTTCTCAGAATGTTGGTAATTTCTTTATTCCGCATTCCTCTCTAAGTTTCTTAGGTTTTTGCACAATATATAGAGCAGATTTCCTTCTTTTTTTTTTGCACAATATATAGTGCAGATTCCTTTTTTTGCACAATTTATAGAGCACATTTTCTTAAGTTTTTTCACAATATCTAGAGAAGATGTCTGGGAATTGCCTATTTTGAATTATACTTAATAAATTGCATATTTAAGTTACCTAAATTAACCAAAAAATGAATATTCCGGACACGTCAAATAGAGTCACATTTGATGATCCCGATGAGTTTATTATATGATTGCATAATTGACTACTCTCATTCAACCACTGACTAAAGACCCAGAATTGTAATTCATTAAACACTCTGGGTTTGTACACAGTGAAATAATAATTCACGTTATCCACCCGGCCATCAGGAAATGTGTACCAGGGAAAGTCGAGGACTATTTTTATATGTGAAACCACATTACACGTGTACCATAAGCTAACAGAACTTGAGTAACAAATCTAATAACGTATGTGAAAATAAGTTAAAAATTTAACATATTCTTATACAATTTGAGTTATAAATTTAGTAGCGTACCTGAAAATAGGTTTCAAAATTTGCAGTGTTCCTGAAGTTAGACAAATGGTAGATGTAGAAAACCTACTTATTCACTTCTACCCACTTGTTTACTTCTACCTATATGTTTGCTTATACTTACTTGTTTACTGTTACCTGCTTGTTTACTTTTACCTGCTTGTTTACTTAAACCGTCTTGGTTCCTTATACCTACTTGTTTACTTGTTTATATGGGGTGCATAAGGAACGCATTGCTCTAGGCGGACCCAGGGTTAGCAGATAACCAAGATCCCAAATGTACCTCCACGCGGTGCACCCTGGGAACAGAAATACAGCAGCTCGAGCTGATTCTGGCCAAATCATTTGGGGATCGTGTCCGAGAATGTGGAGGCAGCAGATGGAAAGAGATTTGACTGCACAAGAGACAGACAATATCTCCGACACCACCAGCATCACCACATATAGCGACACTGTCGACATACAGTGAAGCTAGTCAGTCCAGTCCAATCATTGGAGGGGCGGCCAATGTAAAATGCACGTAAAGGTAGATGCATGGCGAGAGACAAATAGATTTCATACCGAGTACAATGAAACAATGAAAGGGCAGAACAGCGCTAGAGGGCAGCGTGAACTGCAAATAGAAAGTGAAAAGTCCCTAGGAAAGGGGAACTACAAGCTCCGTCAGCTCGAGATTAGCTTCTAGTTACCTGTGTTCCTTACAGGCAGAGACCCAGACCCATTCATTGGCGTTTGGTAAAGCAAGAAGACCTAATCCTACTCTAATGTCGAGCCTTCCTAAACCGGAAATATGCTCGCGAAGAGAAAGGGTTCTGTACCCGATGGGCTTAGGCAAGGAAGGGACAACGATGGTAGTCCTGGCCCAACTCTACTGTCAAGGTTTCCTATACCGGAAGTACACTTGCAGAGAGAAAGTGTTCTGTACCCGATGGGCTCAGGCACAAAAGGGACAACGATTTAGCCCTGGCTCAACTCTACTGTCAGGTTTTCCTACACCGGAAATACACTTGAAGAGAGAAAGGGTTCAGTACCTGATGGGCTCATGCGCTATTGGGACAAGGACGCTCAGCTCGAGAACGCCTTGCTCTCAAACGCGTGGTGTGAGACTCAAACTTAGACAAGGGGTACACGATGTCGGTGAATGACACCCCGGCTAAGAGGGCGAAAGAGCCAGGGTCCAACTCCTCTGTTGAGTTCTTCCCCTAAGGAACCAGGCTCACGGATGAGAAACGGTTCAGTACCCAATGGGCACAGGCACAGCACGCCCAATTACACGATGCAAGTTCATAGACAGTGGAACACCTCGTGCGAGTCAGACGAGAGCAAAATTCGTCTGGGCGAAGAGTCGCCACTACGCGTGCCCGGAGACAGATATAGAGGCTGTCACAGGCTAAGGGTAGCCCACCCGAATTGTCAAGGCATGCCGAAATCGGATGTGCTAGGCCTACAAGGTGCATAACGGTGGCACAACGTAATCACGCTCCCAGCGGAAACCGCACGGATATCCGTGATGGTTACAATGGAGCGAACGCAAAACAAACAAACACACAAACTTGTTTATATGAAGTTGATATGTGACATCTCCCTTGGCACTAAATGGGTTTATTGTGCCCACGAGATTCAAAACTCGCTTGTGATGCCTTGCTTACAGAGTATATTTTTTCTGGAATTATCTGGGTATTATCGCTACTGAGTGAAGTGTTATCAGTGAAATTATCAGCAGGTATCGTGCGCTTTGTTAATTGGGACGGCGTTCACATTGGGTAACCCGAATATAATGAAACCAATCCTCTACAATTTTTCAACCATTCAAATACGTATAGTAATATGATCAACTTTAAAGATTAAGTAATTTTGCAACAATAATTTTAAAAATTAAACGAATGTGAATCTTCGAATACAAAAATGTATACATTGTAAAATGGTTGAATTATCATTATAAAATGTCATATTGACATTGAGGATTGGCTGAAACTGACTGTCAACATATTTTGTCTCTCGTCTTGTTGGTGTAATATGCTAGACTGTAGCCTGTCCATCTCATTATATTTCCTCAGGATGTGTATATCTGTCTAAATCTTGCTACATCCCTTGGCTTCTACCTTCAAGTAGGGTCTTCAAGAAGGTGTCATGTCTTAATATATCTAAATTATTTTTATTTCTATAATTTTTAATTTTTTAGATATTTATTTTTTACACTTGGATTGTTGTCAGAACGTTTTTGTTCGTTTTCTTTTATTTTTTGTGACGTCTCCCTGTTTTGGATAGTATCCACGTGGTTGGATAAACAATATACAAATATTCAAGAACACTTTAATTACAAAAGATTTAACTTGCGAATAAAAAAATGCAAATACAGAATATGCGAATATTGCAATATATAATTAGTGGTAGAATACAAGAACTTGAGAGAATAATATCATACATATGTGTGAGCTTGCAAGGAACATTAATGAAAACCATAACATAAAAGTCACTAAATGATTTATTACCGAGAAATCACAGAATAAGCTTCGAAACACAAGTATGTGACTATTATTTTATGAGACAATTAAACACTGTTATATGGCTAATAGTCTATAAAACAAAGAAATAATGTTATGTGACTATTCGTTTATGAGAGAATGAAACATTTTTTGTATGACAATGGATTTATAAACTATGAACATGAAACATCCATAATGTAATCATTATCTTTTCCTGGATATACATAATAATAGTTTCTGTGACATGCTAGGTTAAACATGCCAACCCTATATGCAGATGATCAAATCTAGTTGTGGGGGCTCCTTAATGAAAGATTCCATCAATTCCAGAATAGAGAAGCTATCAGTTACAGTTCTATCAAATAACAGGAACTTTATATGAAACGAGACTGTCTAGTTTCTCTGTTGTCAAGTACTTATTAGAGCTACTGTTGGCGGATAACATATTGCTCACGGACAACAATAACGATTTCAGACTCCGTTAACTTCTACGTCTGAAAAAAATGTACATAACCAGATACGCTCAGATATGTTCATGTTAACCAATAGTTTTTTTCCCCTTACTTTGATGTTATTCGAAGTGATTTCTAATCTAGTAACTATTAAAATGCATCGAATCGAAAACGTAATTTATTTTCACGCTGAAAAATCTATGTACGTGAGCGGCGATTTTTCAATCCAGAAGGCGTACAAGTTATGCAGCTCGTGCAATCCAATTGTTTTGCTAATGTGATGCCTGTATTTTGCGTGTTTAACAGAAAATAAATACAATCTCATTGTATTAAAAATCTAAGAATGTTGTCGTTTGACACACATAGTAGAAAAGGGTAGGCGAGAAAAATGCATTATTTAGTATTTAGCGAAAATAGGTACGTTACTGTTTTCGTATGACTAGTTTGAAGATAAAATAATGACAACAAGTTGATATGATTGCATGTGGAATGACGACAAGGGAAATTGCCAGCCATTTCAATTTTGACCAGTCCACTATAGTAAGACTGCACCATCTAATTCTGGCGACATGTACCACCGATGACAGCGCCAGACTTCGTCAAACTTGTGTAACTGCATTAGCTCAAGAGCGTCAAATCGTACTGATGCCTTTGTGCAACAGCTTCTAAGCAGCAACTCACACACGTTCACTCGGGGGTTTTCTAACGTAAACGCTGTAGAAGGAGATCTCACTATTCTGTCTTATAAAACAGAAATCCTAACATTGGTCATATCAATACTAGACGTCACCGCACCATCAGACTGGCTTGGACACAACAAAATATTCATTGTCCAAGTGTTGAATAGAGATTGACGATGTTGTCTGATGAAAGCTGATTTAATGTCTCGTGTGTTGGTGGGAGAAATCCAGTTTAACTTTGTCCTGGAACAAGATATGCTGATGTGTATATAGTCTAGCAGAACAGTTATGGAGGAGGAAGCGTGCGTATTTGGGATGAATTCTCCCATGAGCACAGTACTCCCTTCATGTTTTCACAGTTAACGTAACCGGTGGTGCCTACGTTAATCAAGTACTTCGACCTATTGGTGTACTTTTCTTCTGCAATCACCAAAATGTGAAAATTTTTCAACACGAAAACGTTAGGAAAAACATAGTTAACGTAAACAGAAATTTCTTTGCCCAGCAACCTTTTCTTGTACTGGACTGACAAGCACACTCTCCTGATATGAACCCGATAGAACACGCTTGGCATGAACTGATCAAAAGGGCCCGACAGCATAACATCAACAGTATAGGTGATCTGATATTGTTGATTAACCACAACGCCAGTTAGAGACGTGCTACTATAATTAACCCTCTATTAGAGGTTGCCCATAAATCACGTCAAGACTTATTTGCCAGTTTGTAACCCTGACTCCCCTTGTGAATATATGTCGATAATTCTGGTTTTCCACTACGTAATATGTCAACAACTGTAATCACCCCACCCCTTCCTTCAAATAATTTATAACGCAAAAAAACAATGTATTGTTTCACATTTTTAGAAGAACGTTTCAATTTCAAACTATTTAATTGGAGTATGAAAACAGTATTGTTGACGTGAACTTTTATCAACCACCTCCCCCTTATAGAGAGGTTAACCTTATTTGCCTTATTAAGCTCCCCTCCCTCCTAACTGTTGACGAAATTTATGGACAGCCCCCTTACACTATTTAAAACTGTCCATGATAAAATATGTGGACTGAGTACGTCAAATGTATTAGGTTCAGGTAAGACCGTCGGTACTGTGAGAGGTCACGGTTAAGGTATCCCGAACATGTCAACAAAACATATGAATAGGTGTATACTATTATAAAGATATATAATATCCATTGTCGTGTAACACACCGAAACTTAAAATGGGTAGCTGTGGTAACCGAAGGTAAATATCAAAATGAACAGAAATAGGTATCCTTGTTACCAAAATAGGTTGATGAAGCAACCTAATAAATGTCTCGTAAATAATAAGTCGACAAAGCAACCTAACAACGAGACATTTGTTAGGTTGTGTTGTCGACTTATTTTGGTAACAAGAATAACTATTTGTGTTAATTTTTCATTTTGATATATGCTATTATATATGGACCCATTGCTCTATAAATCGTACGGTAAGGAAGAAGTTTAACCTGTTGTTTTTTATTGTTAGCCTGTATAATAAGTTTTATTTTACCATAAAAACTGAATGTCTAAGTAAATTAAAGTGATATCAATACTTATATATTTAATTTTAAGAATATAGCTAACGTGATACTGACTAAGACAACACTATTTCTCGTGAAATGCATGCAATTATTTTATTTACACAACTATTATGGGAAATTATTTTTACATATTTAAATACATGTATAATATTATATAAATCATGTATCGTCTTGAGAATCAAGGGGAGAAGAGACAGAGGAAGACAAAGATTGTAATTTCTGTATGAGTTGTCATTAAGGAACACAAATACGTCACCAATTGAACTTATTAACAACACAAATGACAGAGAGTTTTTGTAGAGAGCCATGATCGCCTACGCCATTCGGCATGGAATTTGATTGATTGATTGTCTTGAAAGATAAGGGATCCATCGAAAACAATCAGTCTTTACGGGAAACAACTCTTGAAACTGCGAGCACAAAGATTACTATAAAAAATAAAACATATGTACACTTGGTTTAATGTTGGAAAAAAAAACTAAACTAAAATTAAACATATTGGTAAAGCATATTCAATTATATCAAGGAAATACATATTCTACCATCTTAAATTACTCAGTGACGTAAATTCGGTACATTCTTTATTTCTATAGCAAATTATAGCAAAAACATCCGAAATTATTCATTATATAATATTTACCAACGTCGTATAGATATATACAAAAGTATTTTTAGCAAGTTACTCTTCTCAAAATTCATAAGCTGTAAATTCATTAAGACGATACAATATGTATGTATATTCTGCCTCAAATGAAATGTTTCTTCCTTGCGTTTTCCTCGCAGTGCCCCAGTATTTAAACTGGTGGACTAATTTATTTGAGATTTCAACTGCCACACCCTTTATCTCACTCATAAATACAGGTATGCTGTTGGCACAACTCTGCACTTATAAAGCTTATATTCCACGCCATCTAGATTAAATATTATTAGCACAGTCCAACTCTCACGTTTCAATTGAAGCTTCGGAATTAATTTTACCTGTCAAGGTGACCTATCAAAGAGACACAGTGACAGACGATGTTTCGACAAAAAAGCCTTCATGGGGACAAACAAAGACCACAGTAAACAAATATTACATTTAGGCACACATGGTTGTGATAGAAAGGAAAGAAAAGGGGAGAAGGACAATAGCGAATGGACGACGGGGGAAGCAAAGATAGGGCAGCATGACAGGGGAGAAGAAGGTATGAGGGGAAGATAATGGTAAGTAAGGAGGGGAAAGTGCACTTACGAAGTGAAAATAGATCAGATATAATGTTAGTAAAATAAATTAAGTCTAAGTTTGAAATACTTATCTAGAAAGTAGTCGGCTTGGAAAATAGAAGTACGAGACCGAGATGTCAGGTTATATAGAAGAAAGTGGCCAGTATCCACCCGTTGAAAGACGCGGAGGCGAGGAAATGTATTCTAGAGCAATAACAGGCAATAAGTCGGGCAAATGCCGAAAAACAAGGGCATGGTGTTAAGATAACGCGCGGCAAAAAAGAACCGGGGGGAGTGGACATAAATATTCATGACAGAAACCAAACGGAATATAGAAACATATAGCACCAGATGAAACAGATACGCATGTGGTTGAGTCTGTGGGTCTCACCAATGGCCCACTGGACATACCACCCATGCAACAGAAAGCCTTAGTGGATGAAATGCCGTTATATTGAAGTTATTTTCTTATAGAAGCTTCATGGCACGTCATCTATACAATTATGTTTTTATTTTGTTGTTGAAATGTGTTTCATGTTTACCTGAATATATATGTATGCACCCTCTGTGGTTGGGAGGGAACCGGAGATGTACTGTGCAGCACTGTGGAGAAGGAAACTGACAGCACTGTTCTTTCCTATGGCTGAAACCCATCATAGAGGCACAGTGACTCAGGACGTGAAAATGTTTTTTACTTGAACATTTGGTTGCATGCCTGGAGCAATAGAGAAGTTCAGTATAACCAGTAGTCAATTGGTGGCGGGGAATGAGCACAGTGAACCCTATCTTGGCTACAGTGGCTAGGAGCAGTGCATACGTTGAAACCTATCTTCCTGGAGGTGAGATAGTTATTCTCTGGCTCTGTCCCGGGGTGGGCCGAAAATCCACAGACTTTTCCAGCAATATAATGTCATTTAATGGCATTAGGTGGAAGGGAATGATTCCATGGACCGATGGATAAGCAACCAACCAACCAACCAACCATAAAACAGATGAGGGGGCTGAGAGAAGGAAGGGGAATATATAGGGGTAAATAAAGAGGCGAGGAAGCAGAAGAAATGTGAAAGTGGTAGATCGGCGTGGGCACCAAACCAAAACAGAGATACGTCACACAAGGAATGGATATGGAGGTGGGAGGAGGCCTAGGGACGTTGGGAGGGCACAGCTGGGGAGGGGAGTAGCCATCACAGGAAAAGCGCGTCGTAAGAAGGTATAAAAAGGGGGCTTCCATAGAGACACGTAGAAAGAAGAGATGCTGAAGAAAAGGGCACAAGTGGATGTGGCAAGTAAAGGGACAGGAAACTAAGGCTGTGGTGGAAGGAGGCAGACCTGGAACTACAGCCAAGGCATGTGAAATGTTAGGATGGCGCAAAGGGAATGGGGGGAGGGGGTATCGGTTCATCGAAGGTGACTAGGTGATGTCATCAGACCACCTTGTTGTGGCCAGTAGATGTCAATGTGGCAGAACTCCCGATTAACTTTAACGGAGGTTGACTAAAGTCACAACCGCAACGACAAGTACCTTTTAGACCAAGTGATGGGAAATGTGATTGATCGGATAAACCGAAGATGATATAAGGATGATATAAGACTAGCCGCACGTCACAACCCCTATGTGGGTATTGCTCGCACTGTACACTGGCTTATCTATAAGGCGCAACGAATCAACTAACAGAACCTCGAACGACCAATACACGATCCCTTAGTGCGGGTCATGTACCGTGGGGAGGAAAATGTCAGATAAAACTAGGTTCATGTCTATGTGAGACCAACCGTACGTTACAACCCGTTTGTAGGAGTTGCTCGTACTGCACCCTGGCTCTATAGAAAGACAGGTAGGACTTAACAACAGACCGGGATACTGATTGTATGTACTATTAGATGACTGATACATCCAACAACTGACCGGGACACTGATTGTATATACTATTAGATGACTGATACATCCAACAACAGACCGGGATACTGATTGTATGTACTATTAGATGACTGATACATCCAACAACTGACCGGGACACTGATTGTATATACTATTAAATGACTGACTATATGGTAAACAAAACATTTATGGGAATGTCCCTTGTACACTGATGCTGGTGTATAATCAAGAATTCACATTTCACGAATACTTATTTTAATCAGAAATGAAAGCCGTAGCAGACTTCACAGAAACACTTGTAAATCATAAAGATACACGAAACGTCATAGTAATACTTCACATTTTTGTTACACGCCCTAAACGATGTCTTAAATAGGCGGTAGGAGTCACGATATCTGTACTGATTTTCACTGATAATAGCCGATAAATAGTATTGCAATTGATGCCAGGTTATACTGTTAGTGATTCATTTTTTTTCCTTTTATAAATGACAAGTGGATCATTTCATTCAAATAAATGGAATAAATGCAAAGTTGTCATCACTCCGAATGTGTGTCATATATTTCATTTTTCCTGTTCAGATTCATATTAACATAGTTACTATTTCATTGTTCGTGTTCAGATTCATATTAACATAGTTAATATGTCATTATTGACAACTGTATATATATTTCAGAAGCAGATAATGAAATTGTCAACTACTCAATGACACCTGCGGATTCTAATATAAAAGTCTACACAATTTGTTCTCTTAATCGTTCATTTCGCATGTGTGCATCCCGTGGTCCAATTACTAGAAGAATGTGGGTCTCATGATCGTGAGAGAAAGTATTCAAATCTGGAAATACTTAATTTTGTATATTTGTGTTCTACTGTGTAGCTTCCGCAACGTTAACTAATGCTTTTATTACAACACACACAGTCATCTCTCGATAATTAACAGGAAAGTACACATCAACTTATCACAAAATAAAAATATGACTTGTAACATGCTACAAATACTCTTCATCAATGTATGACACGATAATCATCGATAATCAGAAACATCGATAATGAAAAAACAGCTAGAAGATCGATTGATACCTATACCTTTGAAATGTGGATATAGAATAATAGAGAGAACTTCAAGGACAGAGAATAAAACTGGCACTGAAAGATGCATCTTCAGGAACTGGGAATAAAACTGGCAATGAAAGATGCATCTTCAGGAACTGGGAATAAAACTGGCAATGAAAGATGCATCTTCAGGAACTGGGAATAAAACGCAATGAAATATGCATCTTCAGAGACTGGGAATATCCAACGCACTAGAGATGTGAGGGCTTGGGTAACAGAGCACTACGGGGGGAAAATGACATATGAAACGAGTGTTGCTAATAATAGAGTCATCTATTATTGTCAATAATATCACATGACACGTCGTACGATAGGAAGAGGGGAGCATAAGTAGATATTAAAGCAGAGAAAATGAGAGAGATAAAAGAAGATGTAAGTCAGATACAACAATATCAGAAAAAATAGTAACATAATAAGCAAAATAACCAGTATAATAAAAGAATAATTTGAGAAAAATCTACTTATCTGAAATGTGCTATCCAGTGGAATTGAACTGAAAGGTATAGCTAAATTACGCTTAAAATAATGGTCAGTCACACACAGATCTTGAACAACGTTCACAATCAAATTTGAGAAGCAGAATTAGGAAAATAGCAATAAAGACTACATGAAAACAAAATTAGAGGAAACTAGCAGGAAACGATGGGATGCACAAAGGGGAAGGCAATGCACGCAAAGGAAGTATGGATTCAAGAGAAATCAAAGGAGCATAATGGCCCTTATTTGAATTGTGAGCCTTTTCAGTAAAGGGACAAACGTTAAAGTTGAACAAGGGATGGTTCACCCTCTTAGCTGATGTTTTGTTCACCGACATCGTGAACGTCCAAGTTTGAAATCATACCAACATTTTCTTCGTCACGGGTGGGTATAGTATTATATCTTTACATTTACACACAATCTGCCGCTAGAAGGCCGCTTATAGCTTGTTGGTATAGTATCCTATCTTTACATTTACACACAATCTGCAGCTAGAAGGCCGCTTATAGCTTGTTGGTATAGTATCCTATCTTTACATTTACACACAATCTGCCACTAGAAGACTGTTTATAGCTTGTTCTTGTGCATGAATGAATCTTGCTTTCTTGGTTTAAATTTTCTCACTTTCCTTGTACATGGCGGCGCTTCCATCAAGCGTTGTGTTATCTTCGCATGTGCTTAATATATCTGCCTTTCTTCTTCATAGATTTGTCAAATTTTCTTGCTTCCGTTAGCTTTCTGATATATCAACCCGACACTCCAAGCCAGCAGTTATGTTTAACTATGCTGCGACCGTTAAATTTTTTCTTTTTTTTTCTGTGGTATCCAAGGTTCAATTCAGAGATAGTGTTTATCTTGATCAAACAATTCTTATTCCATCGCAGTGTGCACTGCCTCGACATGACCAAAGGAGCTCTTCGGGACTTCGAAGCAATCTGTTTCCAGGATGCACAGCGTGAAGGTACTTTCAGGATTTTGATTTATCTGTTAACCCTGGGACTTAACGACAGAAATTCATACCCCTTTGCATCCCAAATTTTTTTTATTCATAAAGAACACCGAATCAATTTATAATTGGAACCAACAGTCGCTATAACCTGAAAGATTTACATTGCATTTTACACCGTAATACATAGCGAAGCTATCAGCATACTAGATAATCTACTTGGTCACAGCAAATAAATAAGAATTCTAAAATACACATATATTAGCAACACACAACATGTTTAACAGTAGATAGTCAAGTAGAACCATACCAACAAATAAAAACAAGGAGTCGGACAGGGTTTCCACTATCACTTGCTATCTTCTCAACGTACGTTTAAATGATCATGTGGTTAATTAACAAGATTTCTGAACAATTGTAGGTGGGCAGAATATAAATAACCTGCAATATGTTGATGCTATAAATTTTATTGCAACATCTGATCCACAGTGGCAACAGAAAGTAAACATAAAAGACACATAATACATTTCAATAAGGCAGAAACGGTGGTCATTTTTAAGAACAGCAGACTACCGTATGAACAATAAATAAATAAACTATTGGAAAACTAGAGGTCACAGAGATTTAGTTTCTGACAAGAATATCGAGAATCTCATTCACAATTAGATAAACTAACGAAGATGTACCAAGTATGAATGACAACAAAATGAAGTTTACTTATCAACATTAAAAAGAAATATATTTATTGGTCACATTAAGAGACGGAACGATTTGGAGTAAATTTTAATAACAGGATAAATTGATTGGGAAGGAGATAAGAGGACCATAAAGAGAGCAGATAATGGAAAGTTTGATGTCGTAGTATGGTAAAATATTTGACATTGTGTAGTATGGTAGAATGTTTGACATTGTGTAGTATGGTAGAATGTTTGACATTGTAGTATGGTAAAATATTTGACATTGTGTAGTATGGTAGAATGTTTGACATTGTGTAGTATGGTAGAATGTTTGACATTGTAGTATGGTAGAATGTTTGACATTGTAGTATGGTAGAATGTTTGACATTGTGTAGTATGGTAAAATATTTGACATTGTGTAGTATGGTAGAATGTTTGACATTGTGTAGTATGGTAGAATGTTTGACATTGTGTAGTGTGGTAGAATGTTTGACATTGTAGTATGGTAGAATGTTTGACATTGTGTAGTATGGTAGAATGTTTGACATTGTAGTATGGTAGAATGTTTGACATTGTGTAGTATGGTAGAATGTTTGACATTGTGTAGTATGGTAGAATGTTTGACATTGTGTAGTGTGGTAGAATGTTTGACATTGTAGTATGGTAGAATGTTTGACATTGTGTAGTATGGTAGAATGTTTGACATTGTGTAGTATGGTAGAATGTTTGACATTGTGTAGTATGGTAAAATATTTGACATTGTAGTATGGTAGAATGTTTGACATTGTGTAGTATGGTAGAATGTTTGACATTGTGTAGTATGGTAGAATGTTTGACATTGTGTAGTATGGTAAAATATTTGACATTGTAGTATGGTAGAATGTTTGACATTGTGTAGTATGGTAGAATGTTTGACATTGTGTAGTATGGTAAAATATTTGACATTGTAGTATGGTATAATGTTTGACATTGTAGTATGGTAAAATATTTGACATTGTAGTATGGTAGAATGTTTGACATTGTGTAGTATGGTACATTATTTGACATTGTAGTATGGTAAAATGTTTGACATTGTGTAGTATGGTAAAATATTTGACATTGTAGTATGGTAGAATGTTTGACATTGTGTAGTATGGTAAAATATTTGACATTGAAAAGTATGGTAGAATGTTTGACATTGTGTAGTATGGTAGAATGTTTGACATTGTGTAGTATGGTAAAATAGTTGACATTGTAGTATGGTAGAATGTTTGACATTGTGTAGTATGGTAGAATGTTTGACATTGTGTAATGAAGGAAATGTTTGACATTGTGTAGTATGGTAGAATGTTTGACATTGTGTAGTATGGTAGAATGTTTGACATTGTAGTATGGTAGAATGCTTGACATTGTAGTATGGTAGAATGTTTGACATTGTAGTATGGTAGAATGTTTGACATTGTGTAGTATGATAGAATGTTTGACATTGTAGTATGGTAGAATGTTTGACATTGTAGTATGGTAGAATGTTTGACATTGTAGTATGGTAGAATGTTTGACATTGTAGTATGGTAGAATGTTTGACATTGTAGTATGGTAGAATGTTTGACATTGTGTAGTATTGTAGAATGTTTGACATTGTGTAGTATGGTAGAATGTTTGACATTGTGTAGTATGGTAAAATATTTGACATTGTAGTATGGTAGAATGTTTGACATTGTAGTATGGTAGAATGTTTGACATTGTAGTATGGTAAAATATTTGACATTGTGTAGTATGGTAGAATGTTTGACATTGTGTAGTATGGTAAAATATTTGACATTGTAGTATGGTAGAATGTTTGACATTGTGTAGTATGGTAGAATGTTTGACATTGTGTAGTATGGTAGAATGTTTGACATTGTGTAGTATGGTAGAATGTTTGACATTGTGTAGTATGATAGAATGTTTGACATTGTGTAGTATGGTAGAATGTTTGACATTGTAGTATGGTAGAATGTTTGACATTGTAGTATGGTAGAATGTTTGACATTGTGTAGTATGGTAGAATGTTTGACATTGTAGTATGGTAAAATATTTGACATTGTAGTATGGTAGAATGTTTGACATTGTAGTATGGTAGAATGTTTGACATTGTGTAGTATGGTAGAATGTTTGACATTGTGTAGTATGGTAGAATGTTTGACATTGTGTAGTATGGTAGAATGTTTGACATTGTGTAGTATGGTAGAATGTTTGACATTGTGTAGTATGGTATAATGTTTGACATTGTAGTATGGTAGAATGTTTGACATTGTAGTATGGTAGAATGTTTGACATTGTGTAGTATGGTAGAATGTTTGACATTGTAGTATGGTAGAATGTTTGACATTGTAGTATGGTAGAATGTTTGACATTGTAGTATGGTAGAATGTTTGACATTGTAGTATGGTAGAATGTTTGACATTGTAGTATGGTAGAATGTTTGACATTGTGTAGTATTGTAGAATGTTTGACATTGTGTAGTATGGTAGAATGTTTGACATTGTGTAGTATGGTAAAATATTTGACATTGTAGTATGGTAGAATGTTTGACATTGTAGTATGGTAGAATGTTTGACATTGTAGTATGGTAAAATATTTGACATTGTGTAGTATGGTAGAATGTTTGACATTGTGTAGTATGGTAAAATATTTGACGTTGTAGTATGGTAGAATGTTTGACATTGTGTAGTATGGTAGAATGTTTGACATTGTGTAGTATGGTAGAATGTTTGACATTGTGTAGTATGGTAGAATGTTTGACATTGTGTAGTATGATAGAATGTTTGACATTGTGTAGTATGGTAGAATGTTTGACATTGTAGTATGGTAGAATGTATGACATTGTAGTATGGTAGAATGTTTGACATTGTGTAGTATGGTAGAATGTTTGACATTGTGTAGTATGGTAGAATGTTTGACATTGTGTAGTATGGTAGAATGTTTGACATTGTAGTGTGGTAGAATGTTTGGAGTAGAGCTGATAAACAGTACTGCATATATAATATTGTGGGTCGCCTACGCACAACCGGCACAGCTCATGATGATGATTCTGTTATTTTATTCCCCTAGATAAACTGAACATGTAATTTTTGACTAAACATATAATAGAAGTATGTTGAACGTACATATAATCTTGTCTTTACATTACATGAACGTGCTTCAAATGCGCACAGAATGTCGTCTCGACATTAATTAGAGTGTTTCTACAGAGTCCCTCTATTTTGCTGTTGGCCTATACTTTAGCGTGATGTTCGGTCACATCTCTATTCCTTGTTTTTTAAACCCACGTTCATGGATACATCAGATTATCATGCCACGCAGCCGCCGTGCAAACTAAAATTTACTCCAAGGCTATCTCTAGCATTCAGGACATATGTTGATGAACTCGGGCCAATGCGAACATATATAACCTATTATTTTCTTCTATTTCTGCAGCCCTTTTTATTCATCTTCCAGTGAGATATATGTTTTATTGATTATGTCAAAAGATCATATAGACTAGAAAATTTTATTTAACTGTTAATTTTCTGTATTTTATCAGGGGATAGCGCGAACGCAGTCCCCGTTACAAAAGACATACACACTGGAGTCGAACACATTTGGGGTAACCACAGGGGTCAACCCAACCGAAAGTGCAACGGAAGGACCACAAACTGGGAGCACCACCTTATTTTTTTTAAATATCTAATATCTTTATTTGCAACAATGAAAAATGTACAAATCCAATATACAAGTCAATTGTATAGTGTGAACTGTGTAATGAGATGGTTTAACAACATTTATTAAAATGTGTGATTGGGGGGGGGGGGATGTAATGGGAAATATAGGATGTAAAAATTAAGGAAACCTTTTTTTCAATCTTCGTCCTCACATTCTTACTTTCGAAGTTAATAAATACATAATATATCTGGACGTGTGATATATAAGAACAATTAACAATCATGCTTTTTGTGAGATGGTTCACAACGATCATGCGTGCTGTGAGATGGTTCACAACGATCATGCGTGCTGTGAGATGGTTCACAACGATCATGCGTGCTGTGAGATGGTTCACAATGATCATGAGAAATCTCGATGGAAGTGTTTGTTTGTTGTTTGTTTGAGAACCCCAGAGACTGCGAACAATTAGCTCTTACTTCCTGTGTGCAATGGGGAGGTTTATGAGCTTTCTTTCATATCCAGGATACTTCACCTTTCGGCTTGGTGCAATGCCTATTTGAAGGAGAATTCCACACAAGGGGGGAGGGTACATGAGACAAGACCAGGCGATTTGATACTTTACGTGGGTCACTCATTGTTTGTCTATCCCTTGACGAGGCACTTCGCAGTCAGCGCACTGTTCCTCGTATAGGAAGACAATTCCATTACCACCCTTTGTGTCCCTAGGTCTCAGACCTAATTTGTTCCGTATGAGCCGTGATGGGTAACGGCGACGGTCGAATTAGATTAGGGTTGATACACCTTCCTAGACGAGGCGCTGCTTTGTCAAAACGTCGGGGTCTGGGGTTTGACCTGTGCATTTTTCACGCACTCGCCTCGCCTGCTTGAGATGGCCTTCCAACCCATCGTCAGGCACGGTTTGTGTATTTTGACTCTTCGCTATTGCATATATAACACAAACAAGTAATAGAATACGAATCTCGGGCGAGGAGCTTCGCAGTGGATCTTGGGTACTAAACCCAATTCTCTCTGCATGAGCCGTGTTGGGCAACGGCTGACAGTCGAGTTGGGCTAGGTTTGCAATGTCGTTAGAGACTTGCAGAAAAGTTGAGTGTTGTGTTGTTGGTGTTCATGTGTTCTCTGTTCCTGCATGATCACACGAGATTTCTAAACCTGCCAGAAGACTGAGGGAATGTCTTTGTAAGCTTTTGTCTGCATTGGGAAGTAAGTTTAACATGATTGTCTTGTACATGGCTGTGTGATAGTGCGTCTGGTGTTATTTTTTTGTGTTTGAGTGTGTTCAATGTGAGGGATATTGTGTTGCAGTGGAAGAATATGTGATCTTGTTTCTGGTGTTTTTATTCCACAGAGCTTGCATATCTCGTGTGACCTGTGTGTTATTCTATGTGAGAGTGGTGTGACATTAAAAGTTGTTTGTATGTAACTAACTTTACTTTGGGTGTTGTTTGTGTACGGTGTAGGTTGACATGGATTTCTTAGTAATCTGTTATAAAGTGAGCATACATTATATGATTCTGTTGATAACTGATGGTTCCTGTGCTGCGGTGAGTTATTTACAGATATTTTTGTTGGTTCATTGATTAATTGCTCATTTCCCTTGAGATGTTGGAAGCATTGTTGATAAAAGGTGGTAAAGTATCCATTGAGTGGGGTTGTGTGTTTGGTATGGTGCATAAATGGGTATTTTAGTCCGATGTATTAATGTGTCAGCGTGTATTCTTGTTGGTTGTGAGTTTTCTATTATTTTTATATGAATTCTATTCTTTTTACTTAAATTTGGTCTTTATATCATGTAAGGAGACATTTGTTGTACTTTATTAGTATTTTAGTTTGTATTGCGTGTATCGTATGTTAAATATGAACTGTCTAATGTGCTGATATATATCCTTGAGTGTGTTCTTTGGTCCGGCAGAAGATTTTTGATATGTACAACAGTCTTGATATGACGAAGGTGTTTACAACCACGCTTCTGCAAAAATATTTGCTGTTTTGCTTTTGAATCGTTCTAATCCATCTTTGATTTTTGTTACTATATTTTTTCCAAGTTTCTTTATATTTATTAGTGTGCAGTGAAAGAGAATGCAATATATTTTGATCTTGTTTACTTGGATCAGTTTGAAAGGAGACTCTTCTTGATTATGCTTGACTTTTGTGCGTTTGCCTTCGAACTATTTTCTATCCCATACAATATGAAATCTTTAAGGATGTTTTGTGTTCCTCTATTTGAGGGGGGAAAAGACAGTGTCATTGTGTAAGCTACTAGTATTTTGTAGCCCAATCCGGGTATGAGAGTTCTTTTAATACAATTACTTTGCCTAATTCTTTTTAACACACGCTCAAATACCAGAACGTAAAGCAGGGGTCACAAAGGGCAATCTAGTCTTACTAATGTGGTTTAATAAATTGGGTCAGTTAGAGAATGATTTATTAGTATAAAGTACTCCATTGGTTTTTGTACAGGAGTTTGATCCAGTTTGAGAAGTATTCATCATTGTTGCTTCAGTGTATTGTTTGGTGTAGGAAGTCGTGAGATACTCTGTCGATGCTCTTTCTTGATCTATGGGCAGTATCGCTAACTGTGAGTTCTCTTTCTTTAGTGAATTAAACAATATTCCTTATGAAGTGTGTGTGAATGTAGATGTTTCTATTCTGTACGCTGGTCTGTGTGGATAACTTGTGCATGAATGATGGATGTTTTAGCTAGGGCTTTCGTGAGTATTTTGTAATCTGTGTTAACAGTGAGATTGGTCTGTAGCTTGACATGCGTGTCTTTGTGATTCAGAATGGTTTGTTGCACTGAGTAGGTGGAGTATAGTAAGGTTTCACATATTTCATATCCTAGTTAATTGTTAATTATGAATTATTTGCTAGAGGTCGCAGTGACGGGTTTACCAGAACCGCGATCTCCACTATTTGTTTATGTTTGTAAAGTTCTGATATAAGCACATTAGACTAACGTCCGCGGTTGAAATGTGTGTACCTCACCATAAGTGATCCATTTTACTTAACCAAACTAACAATATTCCTGCAGGGATTCGGATATCTTACCTGCAGGGACTCGGATATCTTACCATTCATTGTAATACTAGAACTGACAGGCTAACGTCACGTCCTGCAGGGACACTGATATCTTACCTGCAGGGACTCGGATATCTTACCATTCATTGTAATACTAGAACTGACAGGCTAACGTCACGTCCTTCAGGGACGCGGATATCTTACC
The DNA here is from genome assembly GCA_034231615.1 of Meghimatium bilineatum. Classification (NCBI taxonomy): domain Eukaryota; kingdom Metazoa; phylum Mollusca; class Gastropoda; order Stylommatophora; family Philomycidae; genus Meghimatium; species Meghimatium bilineatum. Next base: position 34,754,928 of record CM067318.1, read on the forward strand.
TGCAGGGACGCGGATATCTTACCATTCATTGCAATAATAGAGCTGGCAGGTTAACGTCACGTCCTGCAGGGACGCGGATATCTTACCATTCATTGCAATACTGGAGCTGGCAGGTTAACGTCAGAAGCACAGATGTCAGGAAAGATGACAATGAACAACGGAGACATGTTTATGTATATGGTCTACTCCTTTCAGGTGAGGTCACCATAGTGAACTAAACTTCATGAACTTAAATTTCATGTAGAGATAGTATATTAGATGATGACTGAAGGATAAAAGAGAATGAAGATGTGTATTCAATGAACTATCAGCGTAATATCCTAAATCATTTTATAGAAGAAATGAAACCCCTATAGGAATATCCGAATTGAACAGTTTATAAAATCACTAATCAACTGATCAATTCTTTGTACAATACAAATGATAGCGTACTCACAAAATAACAAAAACGACAATGTGTCAATAATTGCTAGAATTTATTATTATTGTTTTTGTGAATCATTGCAAGTCAATAATACTCACAGCTGTCTCAGTAAACATACCTGGCTTCAGAAAAAAAAACATGTTGCTATGCCAAAACAATCTTCTATACGAATATATTTCAATCAAAGTTAATTAGCTAAAGTTATATATCGAGGAAAAAAGGTTATGATATTGGTTTCTCCTGTTTTCGATTTGTTTATGCATCAAGTCACGTAAATAGCATTCATTATTCGATTTATTTATTGTAAAACAGTATGTTTTTATTTAGATTTTAAATCAATATTTAAACTCTTAATGACTTGTGCAATAACTCAAATAAAATATAAATATAATTTTTTTAATTTTTCCCGATGGTGGACTGGAGTTTGCAAATATGTGAAGCAAAACAAGTGTCAAACACTCGATTTTGTTACCGTGATATAGAGCCACACTGGGACAGGGTCGAGAATATGGGAAGGAATTTTAGAGACTTCATCCCCTGCCTCTTTAGGCAGAAAATTATTAAATTTATCTCAAGTATTATTTATAAAAGTTAGGAATAAGAGCCCCCTCCGCCCAAACCTAACCCTGAAAGAATAAATAAAGTTATATTGTATTCATTATATAGCACTGCATAGATTTTCTTTGATATTTAAAAGCATCTTCTTACTTGGATGAAAATGGGTCCTTTCCTAGGAGAAGAGACTACATTTCACACGTTTTAAGGGAAACTTGGCCAATCCTAAATTCAAGTAATTTGTGACGTCACTCATGACTGCATTCCTAGTTACAAAATGGTTGCTGTAATTGCACAGAAATTTCGTTCCACCAGTAAACGTTTTGTTACTGTTGCAAGGAGTATTTCCAGATGCAACGATATACATGAGGAACATACTGTGATCTTAGTCTAATCCCCTACGAAAAGGACTACATGAAATTGTGCTGCTAATAAACTCTAAGTTAGTGTTCATTTAAAGCAAGGGAAGTAATCATTAAAAACACGAAGAATACTATTTTATTCTCCCTTTTTTCGTAGTGGGACGCTAATTTCGTATAAGAACCTAATTTTGTTTTGTTAAAAATGTAGAATAAGAAAGGACCAAAATATTTAATTAAGTCTACATTCATTTGATCTATTTTTGATTGGGTAAATATTTCAGGAAATAGAGTTCAAGAAATCTACTCTTGATTGGGTAATATATGTATCTAAATCTATTTTAACAAAGTATATTCTCAATTCGATAATTATGTATTTAAGTCAACGTTCACTATATCTATTCTTAACGGGATAAATATGTAATAAAGTCTCCGTTAAATAGGTATATTCTCTATTGGATAAATATTTCAAGAAGTCTACATCCATTAGGTATATTCTTATTTGTTATTTATATTTATACTAGAGGTCGTGTACTTCAGAATGAATGTGATTGAAATGTTAGTAATCCGATGGTAGCATCTTCAAATCTCCGTCTGGTTGTCTTTGTGAGTGTATCTCTATCTATTGTAGAATGCTGTGCTGTTTAGACATGCCTCGTGTACCTTGAACTGTATGGACAAATAATTATAGGCATTCATTACAAGAATACATGTTGCGACATGGTAGTCAGTCAAAGAATAAACAAAGCGTATGCTAATACAGAACTAGTCAGTAAGTGAAAAGAACATATGCGGATACGCACAGAACTGAGATGATTATTATTGTTTCACAACCACTAAAAGTATTACAATCAGTGAATTAACAGCGTGTTTAATTAAAGTTAGAGTAAAAGCGTGTATTAAGTGAAATATAGGATCACTATTATAAAAAATATAAGAAGAACACATCCTTTGATAAATAAAATAATGATAAAAAATATACCAGAAATAGAATAAAGCAAGTCATGTGACGAGAATGTGCAGAAGTAACGTGATTAGAGTACTGGAAGAATGGAATGGCTATCATCATCAGGAAGTATATCCTGAACAGGATGTAGCAGTCATCACAGTCTTTCAAAACTTCTGTCGATATTAAGCAAGTCCTCCTGCTTCTGTTACTGTCATGTTCAGGTAGTCTTTGATGTCTTGCATCCATCTTCTTGGGCTGCCTCTTGTTTGTCTCCCCGATATCATCTCCACCATTATGGTCTTCTTAATCATGTCACGGCGTTTGATATGGCTAAAATATTGTATTTTTCTGGAAAGAACCATGCTGTTTAACCAGTTTTCTTTTACATTCATTTCTTTCAGGATGGCTACATTGGTGATATTTTTGGTCCATGGTATTCTGATGATTTTTCTGTATCATTTGGCTTCAAATTCTTCTTCTTCTTTTTCTTTCCTTCCTCTATTACCCTTTACGGATGTCGAGGGAGATACAATGTTCTTTTTCTCGCTGTTCTGGCAGCTTCAGATAACGTTATTTGGTGTTTGTGTAATGTCACTTTGATGTTGTCGATCCAGCGTACTCTAGGTCTACCCCTGACTCTGGTTTCAAATGCTGCTATTTTATTTTTCAGTTTGTTGCTGATTGTCCAGAATTCACACACACATATTTTCACTGGAAATGTGTAAGCTCTTGTGAATATTAGTTTTGTTATTTTGCAGCTCAGCCATATTTTCTTCATTTGTATCATACTCTTTGCTGTGATAACATGCCTTCTTTGACTTCTTCATAACAATCACCATTACTATTGATAAGAGAACCAAGGTATTCAAAACTGTCGACTTTCTCATTCGTTGTTGTTGATACTGACTGAGAACTTGCTAGTGGTTTTGTCACTTGTCATAATCTTGGTCTTGTTTCCATTGTAGTATTTTCACGATGACACCAAGTAGTATTCTGTTGGCGTGACTGATCAGTGCAATGGTTCTGTATTTGGTGCAGGGTGTTATATTTCCTTTCTTTGGTAGCGGTATGTAGACTGATCGTGTCCATTCCTTGGGCCAAACTTTACTTTCATAGATCTTGGTGCAAAGTGTGTGATAGATGGTGATAGTGGTTTCTTTTACTGCCTGGATCATTTCAGCAGTTATATTATCACACCCTGGAGATTTCACTCTATTCAGATTTTTAATGGCCATTCTGACTTCGTCTATACTGGATTCTGGTTCTATTTCACTGCTATTGTTGGTTCTATTTTATGTGTTTCTTTGGCTTTTCTCATACATTTCCTTACAGTATTCTTTCCATCTTTCCAGGATATCTTTGTTTTCTGTCAATTTGTTACTATGTTTTTCGTGAACAATGTTTAGTGCTGGAATGATGTTGCCCGTTGAAATTCTCATCTCTTTGAACATACTATCACTTCTTCTTTGTTTGTTCATCTCCTCTATCTTGCAGCCCGTCTCCAGTATATGTTTTTGGTCTTGTATTGTATTTTTCCTTACCGTTTGGTTATTTCTTTGTATTTGCTGTAATGTATATGGTAATTCATTGTTTTCATATGTCTTCTTTCTTCAATTAGTTTGAGAGTTTCATCTGAGATGCAGATTTTTTTCTTGGTAACTTTTCTGGGTATAACATTTTGAACTATAGAAACAAAAGTATTTCTTGCATAGTTAGCTAGTTCATCGGAGGTTAACTCTTCTTGTACTGCTAGAAATATGCAAAATTTGTTTCGAATTTCCTTGCTGGACACTGCCGATATGTTGCTGGTGTCAAAGCTGAGGGGTCTTGCATCTTTTATAAACTTTTCTAACTTTATCTTGACATCCGCCATGAGAATTTCGTGGCCTGAGTCACAATCAGCTTGAGGGTCTTGGCGCATTACATTTTTGATCTCCATATGTGTTAGATTAAGATGAAGTCTATTGGATTTTTATTTATTTATTATTTTATTTTTGTTGCCATCTGGTATTGTTCACGTGAACTGTCGTATATGATGTTGCTGAAATATAGTGTTCGAAACTGTCAAGTTGTTGTCTTTGCAAAGGTCTACTAGTAATTTTCCTCTCTCATTTCATTGGCTGATAGCGAAATGTCCTACTGCACGTCTTTCCTCCTAAGTGCTATGTAGTCAAACTTTTGCATTTACATCCCGCATTACTATTTGTCTTGCTTGGTGTTGTGTTTATTGTTTCTCGAAGTACGTCATAAAATGCGTCTATTTCTTCTTCTTCTGCTGGTGATGTTGGTGCATATGTTTGGATGATGGGGATATTTTTTAATCTTCTGTTCAGTCTTATTGTGATTATGCGATTGATTGTGCTTTACCCTACAAATGTTAAGATTATATTTAAAATGGTTAAATTGATGTAACAATAATCACTGCAAATACTGGAGAAATCGAGTACTAGAGGCGTGAAGTACCAATATTGATATCGAGTTGGTAGTGAAGTGAAGCGACTAGAGACATAGTGAAATCAAATGACTAATGTGATCATGAAATCGAAGTGATACGAGTGATAGTGAAGTCATTTGTCAAGATTCATACTGAAGGTAAGGGACTCGAGTGATAGTGAAGTCAATTGACAAGATTCATACTGAAGGCAAGGGACTCGAGTGATAGTGAAGTCAATTGTCAAGATTCATACTAAAGGCAAGGGACTCGAGTGATAGTGAAATCAATTGACAAGATTCATACTAAAGGCAAGGGACTCGAGTGATAGTGAAATCAATTGACAAGATTCATACTGAAGGCAAGGGACTCGAGTGATAGTGAAATCAAGAGACTAAAGTGGTAGTGAAGTGAAGTGACCAGAAGAATAGTGCATTCTAGTGGTGATCTGGTGATTTGTTATTGGGAAGCTAGATTTTAAGACTTCTTCTATTTCTTAATTTATTATGTCATGATATGTGATTCCTGGTTTGTTGGAATGTAAACATACTATGTTGTTATGTTAGGATTGTATAAATCTTGAGAATATTCTTTCCATCATTCATTCTTTTCTAAGATGTTCAGTATAGGATTGCCAATTTTTTTTCATTTATGATTGTGGTGAAGTTGTAGCTTCCGTATGCAATATTATAATGCGTGCACTTATTGCAAAAGATCATCCATTGTGCTAAAGGTCTTTAGCGAGCGTTCCTATGTCCAGTTGACTGTTGTGCTGTCTTGTCTAAAAGACATAGACACAATGAAATTGACATGTGGAAGTCATATCAAGGACTGGTGAAAGTCGCGGCGTTATTATACTACAGTGCTGACAATTGTTCTAGCTTCACTGTTCTTAGAGCCACGACTTGGCCCACGTGTGTGAAAGTCGCGGCGTTATTATACTACAGTGCTGACAATTGTTCTAGCTTCACTGTTCTTAGAGCCACGACTTGGCCCACGTGTGTATGTATGTACAACAAGTTGTGGAGAATATACAACAAGCTCAAACAAACATGAACAATATTGGACTATATGCATAGGTAATTTACAGCAGAAAGAAATATACCATTAATAACACATAGATAAATCACTATGAATAGTTTAACATGTGAAACGTAATGGGGTTCTACGACATGAGAAGATTTTTAAATTTAAATTTTATCTAGTGTGAAAAATGTAAAAATCGCTGAGTTTGAGTGTTATAATAGCACATAGCACAAGCATATTTTGATGTAATAGCACATAGCACAAGCATATTTTGATGTAATAGCACATAGAACAAGCATATTTTGATGTAATAGCACATAGCACAAGCATATTTTGATGTAGACCTACATTAGATCGATGCATAAATATAGTGGTAAGGGCACAAATCGGATCGTGCAGGATTCTATGTAGGGTAACTAGGATGAGTGAAGGTTTCTCTGTAGGGTAGCTGTGATGAGTGTTGGTTTCTCTGTAGGGTAACTAGGATGAGTGTTGGTTTCTCTGTAGGGTAACTAGGATGAGTGTTGGTTTCTCTGTAGGGTAGCTGGGATGGGTGAGGGTTTCTCTGTAGGGTAGCTGGGATGAGTGAGGGTTTCTCTATAGGATAGCTGGGATGAGTGAGGGTTTCTCTATGGGGTAGCTGGGATGAGTAAAGGTTTCTCTATAGGATATCTGGGATGAGTGATGGTTTCTCTATGGGGTAGTTGGGATGAGTGAAGGTTTCTCTATAGGATAGCTGGGATGAGTGAGGGTTTCTCTGTAGGGTAGTTGGAATGAGTGAGGGTTTCTCTATAGGATAGCTGGGATGAGTGAAGGTTTCTCTATAGGATAGCTGGGATGAGTGACGGTTTCTTTGTAGGGTAGCTGGGATAAGTGATTGTTTCTATGTAGGGTAGCTTGGATGATTGACCTACAAAAGCTATTTTAAAAAGTATAGAATGTAAAGCAAATTTCACTTTTAATCCATGTCTTTAAAATTTGAATAATTAACTTTTAAATATCGAATATTAATTATAATTATTTACATTTCTTTTATATTCTATGCTAACAGCAGGTGCACGGAAGCAATTAGAATATAGAACTGATTAAATAGTAAGATTGACTTAATTTTGGTATTAACGACAACGCAACAACGAATCATGAACTTTGTTGCCCAGTTACGATTTCCATCATAGCAGTAAATATGTTCTAAGTTAAAATTATATTAAATGAAATCATATATTTGTGGTGTGTTTTCCGTAACAATATTGACAGGCGTGTTTTTAATGTTTGCAAGTCGGGGTCAGTATGGCTCTTCTTGAAAATGTTTGGAAACATGTGAGCTAGAATCTTGGTAACGTCAAACTGCTAGTACTGGAGAAGTTACATTTGGAAGAAGTTACATTCTAATGCCACTTGTCTATTTGTTGACAGAAAATGTTGGTCTGTTTTAATATTACCAAAACATACTACGAGATACAAGACTAAATAATAAATTAACATCTCTTACCCATTGAACAAGACTAAATAATCAATGAACATGGGTGTTACCCATTGAATAAGACTAAATAATCAGTGAACATATCTTACCAGTTGAGCATATCCGTTAAGGCCTCTATATAACATGTATCCACATTTGTTTGGTGCTATGGTTTCTGGAGATGCAAGAGAGACAAATATTAACATTAACTATAAAAAGATGAAAGAATTATGTTAATTGCAGGAGCAGTGTTTTCTAAATACCGAAAGTTCGTTAGAATTTCCAATAATTACGATAGATGAAACACTTGTTTCCTTTGAGCAATGGATGTTTTCATAGCTTTGTTTTCTACTCATAAGTTATCAATTGTCATATGTATACAATGTTTTGAGATGAAGCCACCTCCTACTTCCTTGCTGTTCAAAGGGGATCTAAGTGTGTACATAGAACAGAGTTGGGCAATCTTTTTGGCTTGAGGGACACCTACATATTACACCATCTTGTATGCAGACATCTAATCACAAATAAGTTTGTTAAATCACTCCATTCGATAGTCTGACCATCAAACGATGTATGCAGACATCTAATTACAAATCTATCTATCCGCTAAACCTTTTATTGCCTTTCAGCGTCAGGGGTAGAAGAGTTTTCTGGAGATGGCCTCGTGTGTGCTGAGTATATTGTGGAATTTGTCGCCTCTTTTATTTCGGTGGTCCGTTTAGTTGACCTGTTGGTCCGCCTTCGCTGTATCTGTGTAGCATAGCTTGTTGTGGTATGCTGTCTGGTGGTAGTCTACTGATGTGTGCAAACCATTTGATCTGTTAGCTCTTAATATATTCCAAGATTGGGAGGGTGCTCGTTCTTTGTCTAATGTCGTCAGTTCTCTCTGTGGCTCTTAGCGATATTTCTAGGATTCTACTTAATCATGCCAGTTCAGCTGTCACAAGTTTCGTTTCTCATGTGCTGTCGTTGTCCATATTTGGCATTGGTAGCACAGCGTTGACATAATAGTCGTTATGAACAGTGTTATCTTGGTGTTTAAATCTACATTTTTGTTTCTGAAGATTGGTGTAATTTGCCCTAGGGCTTGGTATGTTTTATTACATATATTGTGTATTTCTTTACTGCTCTTGCCGTCTGTTATTGTATTGCTTCCAAAGTATGTGAATTCTGTCACTTGTTTAAGTCTGTTGTTTCCAATATATATATATATATATTGGTGTTTCTTTCTGTTCTTCATTACTTCGGTCTTTTTATGCTTATTTTCATGTTAAAGGTTTGGCATGTTTGATGTAATCTGTCTATTTGTTTTTTCAGTTACTCTTCTGATGATACTAGTTATACCAAGCTACTAGTGCTTGGTGGTCTGTAAATAGCAATTCGTTTAAGTTATCAATCACAAATAAGTTTGTTAAATCACTTCACTCGATAGCCTGGCCATCAAATACTTATCCCGCCGAAGACGGATGAGTTGGGCCACTGGCGCAAATAAAACGGCAACACAACGCATTTCCATTCTCTGGACTACATTCAACTGGAAATCTTGTAGAACCATTGTCCTGTTACAAGAGATATCCGGCGGGAGTTTGAGAATGAACGTTTAAGGAGAACATGGAGACAGTATGGAGACCTCCAATCACAAATAAGTATGTTAAATCTATATCAGTGTCAGAGTGAAAGTCAAACTGTATAAGTCGCTGGTACTTTCTGTTGTGATGTTTCGTTGTGAGAGTTGGACACTCACTGGGGACACGGAGAGACGATTAGAGGCTTTCGAGCATAAATTTTACAGAGGAATTTTACGAATGTCCTATAGGGAACATAAGACAAATTTGTATGTAAGAAATAAAATAGAAAGTATGCAGGTGTACAAGAACCATTGCTTTCAGTAGTGAAGCGACGAAAACTAGCATGGTTTGGACATGTATGCAGAAATGATTCATTGTCAAAAACAATACTGCAGGGAACTGTCGAGGGAGAAAGAAGAAGAGGGGAACAAATAAAGGCATGGACAGACAACATCTAGGAATTAACAGGACAAGATATTTCCTCACTCATCCGCATTGCTGGGGATAGAAATCGCTAGAGGACTCTGTGTGCTGAAGTATCCAATGTGGTACCCCTACGACACTGAAGGGTTACGGGTTTATTGATCGATATGTTAAATCACTCCATTGGTACTGCAGCGACGTATAAACAGTGTGAATTTTTAATTGTGAAAACTGTCGTTACCACACAGAAAACGTTTCTACCTCTGAAAGGCAACAAAGGGTTTAGCGAATAGATAGACTACATATTTCGTTTTAATGAGTTCCAGCATATTTGAACAGTCTGTTTCAATAAAAGTCACTGAATTGTGTTCATAAATTCATTATTAACAATACACTATACAAATTTTCATTCTTGATTAGAAACTGTCCTCACAGCACGTGGGACATTACCATAAGTGATCCGCACTCTGTTCCAGCAGTCATTCGACTCGACTGTGTTTCGAGTCTTATGCTGCCGAAACAACGTCGACATCAGGGCACAACTCTGGCCCTTGCGACAGGTTTCTTTGTTGTTCCGCCTACCCACACCGTGCCCATAACTAGTTCAAGCACAACGTCGGCCTGTCAGAACAACATGGTATCTGTTATCGAAGGTTACGACTACGAGATTGTATAGATGGCGTGCCATGAAGCTTCTATAAGAAGATAACCTCGATATAAAGACATGTCATCTACTAAGGTTTTCTGTTGCATGGTTGGTTTGTCTAGTGAGCCATTGGTGAGACCCACAGACGCAACAGCATGCGCACACTATACACTATACACATTATTACTTGAACTCTTGCGCATAAAATTCAATTAATTTTTTTATGAAACGAAATTGATTATACTACATACTCTTGGTACTTGTTTCACGAATGTTTAAAATGAGTTGGAGAAAATGAGCTCAGGCCATGCGATGATAATGATGTTCGTGATAACTTACTTCCTAGTACAGTAGTTCCAGAAGTTTGTACCGAATTTCCAACAGTGGTACCATCTGTTCCCATGTTGGTCAACCTCATACTTGGTGGTGCATCTGATTCATATAGAATCAAAACTTGTATGTAGTTACCGGTCTGAAAAGTTAAGATATTTGCTTAATGATTGCATTTTATAGTTACGGATCTAAAACGTTAAAATATCTGCTTAATGGTTGCATTACCTAATATGTAATTTTCCATCTGAAATGTTAAAATATTTGCTTAATGGTTGCATTACCTAATATGTAATTTTCCATCTGAAATGTTAAAATATTTGCTTAATGATTGCATTACCTAATATGTGGTTACCGATCTGAAAAGTTAAAATATCTGCTTAATGGTTGCATTACCTAATATGTAATTTTCCATCTGAAATGTTAATATATTTTATATAAGTATAGTCACTTACATTAACGCGGGCATACACACGTAAGTATAGTCACTTACATTAACGCGGGGATATACACATAGGTATAGTCACTTACATTAACACGGGCATACACACGTAAGTATAGTCACTTACATTAACGCGGGGATATACACGTAAGCATAGTCACTTACATTAACGCGGACATATGCACGTAACCATAGTCACATTAACACTGGCATCACAGAACGTTTATACAAATGCGTTTTGGGGAAATAATGAATCATGTCAACGCGCTACAATGAATTATATTGTACTGAAAAAAATGTTTGTTTTTTTTTCTTTCTTTTACCTTATAAAAATATGGTATAAATATATCGGATTAAAAAGTCCTTTTTGTTTATAGTGTTATTGATGCGGTCACAACTCACAATAGGTTGAAAATGTGCGGAGGCCTACTGCAAATACACGTCAGTAAGATTGTTCAATAAATACTCTTTAGTAAAACTATTTATCAAATACAATTTAATAAAACTGTTCACCAAATACACTTTAGTAAAATCGTTCAACCAATTCATTCAAGTAAATCTGTTCAACAAATACACTTTAGTAAAATTGTTCAACACACTTTAGTAAATCTGTTCAACCAATACACTTAAATAGTATTCCCCCCCCCCCCAAATACATTTTTTTCGCCAAAGATGGATGTGTCGGGCCATTGGAGCAAATAAAACTGCGACACAACGCATTTTCATTCTCTGGACTACATCCTTCTGGAAATCTAGTAGGGCCATGGTTCTGCTAGATCCAGCGGGAGTTTGAGAATGAACAATGAAGAAGAAAAAAATACATTTTATTAAAAGTGTTCAGCAAATAATACAAATTTCAACCAATGCACTTTTTTTTTAACTGTTCAACCAATACACTTTTTTTTAAACTGTTCAACAAATACACTTACGTAAAACTTTTCAAAAATGCACTTTAGTATAAATGTTCAACAAATACACTATAGTATAACTGTTCAAACAAAATACTTTATTATAACTGTTCAATAATAATACTTTATTATAACTGTTAAACCAAAACACTTAGTATAACTGTTCAGAAAATACACTTTAGTGTAACTGTTCAACTTAACCACGTTAGTGTAACTGTTCAACCAAACCACTTTAGTATAACTGTTCAATAAAAATACTTTATTATAACTGTTCAACCAAAATACTTTAGTATAACTGTTCATCCAAAATACTTTAGTATAACTGTTCAGAAAATACACTTTAGTGTAACTGTTCAACTTAACCACGTTAGTGTAACTGTTCAACCAAACCACTCTAGTATAACTGTTCAACCAAAATACTTTAGTATAACTGTTCATCCAAAATACTTTAGTATAACTGTTCAACCAGCATACTTTAGCATAACTTTTCAACCAACATACTGTAGCATAACTGTTCAACCTTTATACTTTAGTGCAACTGTTCAACCAAAACACTTTAGATGACTGTTCAACCAAGACACTTTAGTATAACTCTTCAAAAATCTGACCTAAACAATGACACTCATCGCTCTTTCAGCAAGTGCCTTCAATAAGCTAATTAACATCTGGGAAAGAAAACCTTTACAGACATATATCAAGATCAAACGTTTCAACTCTTGCTTGATCCCTGTACTAATCTACGGATGTGAAAGCTGGAATCCACTCAAGCCATAGACAAAATGGTTCTTTCCTAGAAAGCGGGTGCCGGATGTCACACTTTTCAATATACCGACTTCGCGTTTTTAATTGTTTATTCCGGTTTCTAGTTTTTAACGTACCAATTGCAACAACCTGTTGCCAACCAAAACATTAGGCCTAAGTCGCGACATTATTGTTGGCAAAATTTACAGCAAAATTTGAACATGACAAAACTGGTTAAGTTACCTGTAGTAAAATGGCATATAGACCTAAGATTAGGCCTATGTCGCAGGTGCAGCAAAATATTAGGCCTATGTGAATGTAACGAAAGAGGCAAAATGTAAACATTGAAAGAGTTGGTATATCATGTCTTGAGCATATCGAAAGACAGCAAGAAGTAAAATGTTTCGGTCAAATTCTACCCCTTCCTACCTCCCACAAAACTCGTATTTATTTACTCACATTCCACAGCCAGTAGTCATAATCATTGTCTGCTAATACTCTTTTCCGATACCAGTTCACTCCCCTTACTTGACTTGTATTTCGCTACACATTTCATAAAAGTTGGGTTAAATTCGTTAAATTACTGGCACCCGCGTACTAGGAAAGACTTGATAATTTTTTTTTAAATAAATGTCCACGATAAATGCAGAACATAGATTGGAAAAACGTTGTCACATATGAATCAATAAGAGACATTTTCAAACAAGTATATGTTTCAATTATTATTAGAAGACGTTTCCAGTAATTAGATGATATGCTTAGATCAGGCGAGAACAGAATTATCCACCAAGCTCTGTCACGGTCTGCGACAGGAAAAGGAAAACGTGCAAGACCCAGGACAACACTACGAAGAACAATCAAGAACAAGGAAATAACAATGGGTGTTAACACCATCCAAAATTACAACTAGCAGCGAACTGCGCGACATGGAGAAACGTAACTGCTACGCTATGTGCCGCCGCTGGCACTAAAGGAACAAACTAACTAAAGCTGTCCAACCCTAACTAGATGTTTATTGTGGAAGATTTTTTAAAGAAATAAGGGAGGTGCGTGTGATCATTAAATAGTATATGCGACTAAAGGAAAGTTCTTACCGGAACTTCTATGTTCGCTGAGATCATTCCAGAAGCATAGGTTATATTTCTGGTGCTGTATCTAGTCATTCCTGTGATACGTGCAGTGATGTTGTAGACGGTTTCAGCTAGAAATGACACATAATAACAATACAAGTAGTACGGTAGTTATTGGGGCAGAGTAACAATACAAGTAGTACGGTAGTTATTGGGGCAGAGTAACAATACAAGTAGTACGGTAGTTATTGGGGCAGAGTAACAATACAAGTAGTACGGTAGTTATTGGGGCAGAGTAACAATACAAGTAGTACGGTAGTTATTGGGGCAGAGTAACAATACAAGTAGTACGGTAGTTATTGGGGAAGAGTAACAATACAAGTAGTACGGTAGTTATTGGGGCAGAGTAACAATACACATGTGCTTACATCCTTTATGTGAGTCACATAACTTGGTAATATACACTTGTATATATTTGGACGGGGAGCCAAGAAATGTTCCGATGTGACGATTTTCTAGGAATAAATTCAGTGACGATTTTCTAGGAATAACGTCAGCTTTAGTTAATTGTCATTAGTTTCGGAACGGTCTGGATTTCAATTTGAGCGTTGTCCCTATACGGATAAAATGCCAGCAATATCAGCGTTATCAGACTCTCACGTGTATCAAGCAGTCCTCCTGAGCTTGTGTTCCTGTTAACTCTCACGTGTATCATGCAGTGTTCCTGAGCTTCCTATAGCATATTTAGTACAATCTGGTATAGCATATTTAGTACAATCGGGTATAGCATATTTAGTACAATCTGGTATAGCATATTTAGTACAATCTGGTATAGCATATTTAGTACAATCTGGTATAGCATATTTAGTACAATCTGATATAGCATATTTAGTACAATCTGGTATAGCATATTTACTACAATCTGATATAGCATATTTAGTACAATCTGGTATAGCATATTTACTACAATCTGGTATAGCATATTTAGTACAATCTGGTATAGCATATTTAGTACAATCTGGTATATCATATTTAGTACAATCTGGTATAGCATATTTAGTACAATCTGGTATATCATATTTAGTACAATCTGGTATAGCATATTTAGTACAATCTGGTATAGCATATTTAGTACAATCTGGTATAGCATATTTAGTACAATCTGGTATAGCATATTTAGTACAATCGGGTATAGCATATTTAGTACAATCTGGTATAGCATATTTAGTACAATCTGGTATAGCATATTTAGTACAATCTGGTATAGCATATTTAGTACAATCGGGTATAGCATATTTAGTACAATCTGGTATAGCATATTTAGTACAATCTGGTATAGCATATTTAGTACAATCTGGTATAGCATATTTAGTACAATCTGGTATAGCATATTTAGTACAATCTGGTATAGCATATTTAGTACAATCTGGTATAGCATATTTAGTACAATCTGGTATAGCATATTTAGTACAATCTGGTATAGCATATTTAGTACAATCTGGTATAGCATATTTAGTACAATCTGGTATAGCATATTTAGTACAATCTGGTATAGCATATTTAGTACAATCTGGTATAGCATATTTAGTACAATCTGGTATAGCATATTTAGTACAATCTGGTATAGCATATTTAGTACAATCTGGTATAGCATATTTAGTACAATCTGGTATAGCATATTTAGTACAATCTGGTATAGCATATTTAGTACAATCTGGTATAGCATATTTAGTACAATCTGGTATAGCATATTTAGTACAATCTGGTATAGCATATTTAGTACAATCTGGTATAGAATATTTAATACAATCCGGTATAGAATATTTAATACAATCCGGTATTGAATATTTTGTACAATCTGGTATAGCATATTTAGGTCTCATTTGCCTTTCTCCATACCTTGTCTCTAAAGACTACATTTATTGATTTAAGGCTGCAATCATGAACAATAAATTAATGATTTGTGGTAGTATGTACGATTTGATAGGAACCGATATTGAAAGCATGTTCAAAGGTTAGATTAGAAACCGTGTTGAAAGCATGTTTACAGGTTAGGTCAGAACCATAGCTAACGACGGTACCTAAGGCCTTCTAACTTAATTAATTTGGACTCCGTTCGTTACGTTTTTGATTATTGTTGGGCTTTTGATAGGTCGCTATTTACATACTTGGATTCGCATGCCAACCAATAGAATTCATGCAAATATGAAACTAGTTCATGTCTACGTTTTAGTAGACAGGTCTTCTATTCCTACATCCGGTCAAGATCAGAACCGATGTTTTGGATATTTTGGATGACAGATTTTCTCTCAAGTTATTAGTTGGCAGTCCATATTTCAGAACCATAGCATAGTGTGATCAACACATATTCTTGATCAATCTGTATCTTAAATGTTAAATATGATGATGATAACTATGGAGATAAAAATTATATCAATAGAAAGAAACAATGATAATTATGACATAATTGTTAGTGATAATGATGACAACATTATATCTGTCTGTCTGTCTGTCTGTCTGCCTCTATCTGTCTGTCTGTCTGTCTGCCTCTATCTATCTATCTATCTATCTATCTATCTATCTATCTATCTATCTATCTATCTATCTATCTATCTATCTATCTATCTATCTATCTATCTATCTATCTATCTATCTATCTATCTATCTATCTATCTATCTATCTATCTATCTATCTATCTATCTATATCTATCTATATCTATCTATCTATCTATCTATCTATCTATCTATCTATCTATCTATCTATCTATCTATCTATCTATCTATCTATCTATCTATCTATCTATCTATCTATCTATTTATCTATCTATCTATCTATCTATCTATCTATCTATCTATCTATCTATCTATCTATCTATCTATCTATCTATCTATCTATCTATCTATCTATCTATCTATCTATCTATCTATCTATAAATCTATCTATCTATCTATCTATCTATCTATCTATCTATCTATCTATCTATATATCTATCTATCTATCTATCTATCTATCTATCTATCTATCTATCTATCTATCTATCTATCTATCTATCTATCTATCTATCTATCATTATATCTATCTATCTATCTATCTATCTATCTATAAATCTATCTATCTATCTATCTATCTATCTATCTATCTATCTATCTATCTATCTATCTATAAATCTATCTATCTATCTATCTATCTATCTATCTATCTATCTATCTATCTATCTATAAATCTATCTAACTATCTATCTATAAATCTATCTATCTATCTATCTATCTATCTATCTATTCGCTAAGCCCTTTGTTGCCTTTCAGCGTCAGGGGTAGAAGAGTTTTCTCGAGTTTCCTCGCATGTGTTGAGTGTATTGTGGAATTTGTCGCCTCTCTTATTTCGGTGGTCAATCGTTTTCATGGTCAACCTCTAAGTCTGCTTTCACTGTATGAGTTAATTCTTAGTGATAATAGTATAGATACATACTGTATGTAGCACTGACTTCTAACGTGGACGTGCAAGCGCCCACGAAATTATTCACCAACAGCTGTATTGGAGCGATAGTCTGAAATAAATTTTGGGAAAATATGACTCATAATACTCGTGTCTACATATATGTCATCAGAAAAGTTAACATACTGCCTTGATATGACTCTTGATACTCGTGTCTACATATATGTCATCAGACAAGTTAACATACTGCCTTGATATGACTCCTGATACTCGTGTCTACATACTTGTCATCAGACAAGTTAACATACTGCCTTGACGAAGAAAAACGTGTAATGTTTTATTGTAATAGTTTTAAAAGTTTTTAATAAAAAGTTTTACTGTTAGACCATGTTCATTAGATGAGTGGTTCACAATATGGGAAATTGGGATGGGGAAAATGTGGCAACATGAGAGCCACAAAGACTTGCAGTGCTGTCACGGAGAAGATAACTTTTATAGTTGAACTGTGAACAACACAATTTAAAAGCTTAAAAACAGTCGTTGATTTTCAAAGAAAATCAATGATTTTGTCTTTTTACTTTAAGCACCACAGTGGCCACAGAAAAATGTGTGTCCCAAAATGATAGGCTGCGGACCAAATGAGGTTAAGAACAGCTGTGTTAGAAGTTTAGAACTACTCATTCACAGTCGAATTTGAAACTAAACTTATGCATTTTTGTACAGAACTTAAATAATGTCAACAATTGTGGTGTCAAAATTTAATTGCATCAGTATGTGCCACAGACCATCATGCCAAACACGGTCAAAGGCCTTTGTAAAGTCAATGAAGTTGTGGTATAGATCACGTTGGTGCTAAATATGTTTTTCGATTAGTGTTCGGATGTTAAATATTTGTTCAACTATGCTTCTGGTTGCTCTGAAGCCAGCTTGTTCTTCTGCAATTATTTCTTCCGATTTATGTTTTATTCTGTTAAGTAGTATTTTGAGCATCACCTTACTGGGGTGCGTTATAAGGCTAATTGTTCTGTAATTAGTACACACTTTCAAATTTCCTATGTTGGAAATTGGTATTATTAGTACATAATATATAATGGTCAATTTCCAAGGCTTTCAGTAAGGTATTTACTAATAGGATGTTTAAAAATAATTCTTCAAGACTTCTTGTTCATCAATTCGTCAAAACATCGTATTGTGGTATATTACTCTCTACATATGTGTTGTGAGTCATACATGTACTAGAATGTGTATCATTCCTTACATATGTGTTGTGAGTTATACATGTACTAGAGTGTGTATCATTCCTTACATATGTGTTGTGAGTTATACATGTACTAGAGTGTGTATCATTCCTTGCATATGTGGTGTGAGTCATACATGTACTAGAGTGTGTATCATTCCTTACATATGTGTTGTGAGTTATACATGTACTAGAGTGTGTATCATTCCTTACATACGTGTTGTGAGATATACATGTACTAGAGTGTGTATCATTCCTTACATATGTGTTGTGAGTACTAGAGTGTGTACATTCACAATTAATATTAATTCACGTTAATATAGCCATAATAGCAAACCAGATATATGTGTCAATCTGTAACTATTTACGAACTTACTGCTGCCAAAGATCTGAACAGGAATTCAAACCCAATGCCTGGTGACAGTTCGTTGTTGTTGTAAGATTGCACATTAATGTATGAATCCACCTGAGTGACTGGGTTAGTTCTGTTGATCACAAACAAGATATGGTAAATGGTAAATGGTAAATGGTAAATGGGATGTTAATTGTCCTTTTCTAGAGTAGTTATGATGTTGATATAATCAAATTATTGTCGTATTGTCTATTATTTTTGCAATAGGTGAACTATATTAATACTGATTGATACCACGAAGAAGATGATATGATGATACTACTGATTGATACCACGATGATAGTATGATACTACTGCTTGATACCACGAAGAAGATGATATGATGATACTACTGACTGATATCAATAAGAAGATGATATGATGATACTACTGACTGATATCAATAAGAAGATGATATGATGATACTACTGACTGATACCAAGAAGAAGATGATATGATGATACTACTGCTTGATACCACGAAGAAGATGATATTATGATACTACTGACTGATACCAAGAAGAAGATGATATGATGATACTACTGACTGATATCAATAAGAAGATGATATGATGATACTACTGACTGATATCAATAAGAAGATGATATGATGATACTACTGACTGATATCAATAAGAAGATGATATGATGATACTACTGACTGATACCAAGAAGAAGATGATATGATGATACTACTGCTTGATACCACGAAGAAGATGATATTATGATACTACTGCTTGATACCACGAAGAAGATGATATTATGATACTACTGCTTGATACCACGAAGAAGATGATATTATGATACTACTGACTGATATCAATAAGAAGATGATATGATGATACTACTGACTGATATCAAGAAGAAGATGATATGATGATACTACTGACTGATATCAAGAAGAAGATGATATGATGATACTACTGACTGATACCAAGAAGAAGATGATATGATGATACTACTGGTTGACAAGAAGTTGATAGTATGATACTAATTATTGATACCACGAAGAGAATGATATGATGATACTACTGACTGATACCAAGAAGAAGATGATATGATGATACTACTGGTTGATACGAAGTTGATAGTATGATACTAATTATTGATACCACGAAGAGAATCATATGATGATACTACTGACTGATACCAAGAAGAAGATGATATGATGATACTACTGGTTGATACGAAGTTGATAGTATGATACTAATTATTGATACCACGAAGAGAATCATATGATGATACTACTGATTTATACCAAGAAGAAAATGCTATTATGCTACTACTGATTGATTTCAAGAAGAACTTGATGGATCTATTTGCTATTATCTTACTTCAGGTGAATGATCATACTACTGACAAATACCAGTTTCTTATTTTGGAGTGAGAGTTTTGGGGGTTTTTTTTGCCTTACAATGTCAGACTTTTTCCTTGGATGCAATCATTTATAATTCAATAATGTGACGTAGAAAGAGGATTTGATGGTACATCCACATGTCTAGGCAACTTTAGAGTAATCAATGGCATAAGCTGTAACTTGCATTCGAGCAACAGCATTTTAGATGTAAGGTAAAGGTAATGGTAGGTCCCATGGCATTTGCCGTCGGGGATGAAGATAACTCTTCATGTACTAAGCCGCAGCAATTATTAGGTGGGGTCGCCAGTTCCCTTCCTTGCTATTTTGTAGAAGTAGCCAAATGTATTAAATGTTGACTACATAAAGTATGCCATTATTAATGAGTTTCTACACATATTTGCGATATCTCCGGCGGAAGTAAATAGAAACAGCACTCAACGGATAGTGCCCGATCGACAATATAGAAGACAAGTTCGCTAAAATAATTTATATCCAATTCGTTACGTATTTTGATTTTGTTTCGATTTCAATTGGTTACTATGTATATAGTTTAAATCGCATGCCAAAAATAGCCAAGGCGATTCCAAGTATATAAATAGTAACCAACTGGAAATCAAACAATAATCTAAACATGTAACCAATGGGGTCCATTTGCTGAGTATCGTTCTGTGATATAAAACAGCAGAAATTCGAATTAATTAGGGATCGGGCAATTCTGATAATCGAAAGTTCGGATAATTGGATATTCCTCAGGAATGAAGCAAAACAGTGTACATGCATTTAATTATACATTTAAATGAACGGAATGTTATTGATAAAAGTACATTAATATGTTAGCAACTATACATTTTGCAAATATGCAGCAGTAAACAGAGTGCAAACTGACTGGAGCCCGAATCAAACTGAGGAAAAAAAATGGAAATTTGCACAGCAGAAGAGCGCAATGAATCATTGCTTCGCTGCTATTAATAACTCTAATTACATACCATAGTAGCGGTACGTGCGCACTGCCCCGGGACCTCGATATCGCGTCCGCTAACGCTCTCGCTCTAAAATGATTTCGCCAAATTCGATTCGGTTAATTGGGATTCGGATATCTATTGTACTCGTATGTTCTTCCTTCACAAATACAATTATAGTTACATGATTAGTAAGTATTTCCATCATCATTGGTGATTTCTGTGGCAAAGTAATCAAGGAGTTACATAGGAATACACTAATTATGTGGTAGAAGCACGAAAAAAAACACACAAAAAAACAATTATTAGAACGTAGAAAAAGATGACTCGTTACCTGAATTCTGCAATACCGTTTGCATAAGTTACTCCTATAGCATCCACATGGTCAGGAAGATCGGATGAGTCCTTTTCAGATCTAACTTGTGGAATTGGGGTGCCGGTTTTCTCTTTATCCTCTTTAAACAATGAAAATCCCAAAACGAATGATGCCATACACTTGTTGTCTGTTGAAGAAAGATGCATTTTTGTGTGATTAATATTAAAATACGATCATTTCAAAAAGGTATCATCTTATGCCATTTGAATTTGATAAAAGTGACACTATTATTATTATTATTATTATTATTATTATTATTATTATAAGTAGTCAATGGTGTTTTTTGCCATATAAAGAGACATAAAAGCATGGAAAGATTAACATAGCTGAAGACAGAGTTAATGGCAACAGGGCAAGAGTGCACCCACGACGACGATGGTGCAGTGATATATCAAATTGCTTAACCATGTCTCTAGCTGCGGCAGTTCAACTCGCTCAAAATCGCGGAGTATTCAGAGAATCCATAAGGAAGATCACGTTCTGGAAAGAATATATCACATGATGATGAGATGAGTCAATGGAGCGATCGCCAATTGTAGGGAGATATCTGTTTAGTCACAAACTTTTCTGTGATCTGACGTGTCTTAAAGAAGTGAGAACTAGAGTAAACAAGGAGAGTAAAGGTGGAGCATCTTGTCAAACATGTTCTCATATTAGTGATTTCTTGGGTTTAAATTGTGGCGATGACTGAATCTGTATAATGTGTGAATGAAAGATAAACTGCAGTAAACGTGTCTACAACGTTTTAAACTGAAAATTGTTTTTTTTTTAAATGTTAATGTATCTTTTATAATGTAAAAGTAAACTCCAAATGAGTGATTTACAATATACAAGGCAATTCTTTACGGAAAGCAGTGGCCACTTTTCAACATGTTAATATTATGCGTAATTTCAAGCAGCTTCTATGACTCGGAGATTAAAAAGATGCAACTTCTGCTTTCGATGAATCGATCTGAGAGCAACGTGCTAAGAACCCCTCTCCCACCCCAGGGTCATTAGGATTAACAGGAGCTTTCATTGCTTTCGCGCAGATCGATGGATGTAGCGGTTTATGTCTCTTTACCGAACGTTCGTTTCGTTAAATACGGTATTGCGTGTTCCGTTTTAAATGTGGCAAATGCTTCCAGTAATGAACCTGCAAGTCAATGCAACTACCATGGAAAAGAGACCTTGAAAAACAGTTGAATTCTTTCCTGCACACCTTAACATAAAACTTGCTGCATCAAATGTAATAGACTGAAAGTATGACACTACAAAAAATAATATGTAGTTTGTTCACAGAACAACACTGACCTAACATTGTATTTTCAAAACTCATTAGGGTTATCAGACGTAATACTTTACTAACATCGAATAAACAATAACAAAATGTGCCATGAGTATACTGTAATGGAGTGTGTCGTGAGTATAGTATAACAAATTGTGCCATGAGTATACTGTAATGAAGTGTGTCGTGTGTATATTATAACAAAATGTGCCATGAATATAATGTGCAGTTGTCATAAACATGACTGTATATATCTACTGTTATTTCCACGTGTGCCTTTACTTCTCGTGAACGAAGTTGGAGTTGTCTGTCTGTGATCATTTGAGTTTTTTTATTGTTTACATCCATCTAGTTATTGGTCTTTCTTGTGTTATGTAAACCGATCTTTTGTTTGCTGTTATATGTACGAAGGACTGGCTGTGTTGGTAACATTCTCATGAGGTGGCCAAACCACCTGATTTACCTGCTGTCGATGATGTATTGGCATGAGATGGTCTTTACTTCTTTCCTGATATCTTCCTTCTAACATCGATCACTTCCGGTTGCATTTATAGATTTATAGCTTTCCTCAAATGATTCACTTAACAGGCTGTAATCTTTCTCGCTAATGTCTATGTCAAGGGCCATGTTTGATGTTGGTAACACAGAGTTATTATAAAAATCAATTCATCAATTGACGCTTTGTAGCCATGTAGATTGTTGGGTAGTTGAGTGTTGGCGACAGTTGGTAAGTCACAGAATTGGCTTTCTGGAATATTGTTTCGATCACTCTATCGAGTTTGCAATCCCCTATAAAGAAACTTTCTAAATATTTGAACTCTGAGACCTACTTTTGTTTTGTACCATTGACTTATACATTTAACTGTTCTGGTGTTTTGCTTATCTTCAAAGTCTCTAATTTAGTTGTGTTTAGTTTCTTGATGTATTGTTCACAGGTGGTATGGAACAGATTTGTGTGTCGCTGTATTCATTTTCAGATTCGTATATTAAACTTTGATCATTGACAAATAGCAGTTGGTTTAATGAACCGTGTTCTACATTCGGTTTCTCTGCAGTGGTATATATATTTTTATCTTGGATCCACCTCGTTAGTTATCTTGTTCATGAATGTTACGAACAGAAGTGGTGATAGTACGCAACCTTATCTGACGTCTGTCTTTATTTCAAATGGACATGTCCTGTCTTCAGTTATTCTGACTATGTTTGTGCAGTTAGTTGTCGTATCATCATCACAGCAATCTGGACAAGTCCGTAGTTGATCCGATATTTCCCTGAGTGTATCCGCTATTATACTTCTACTGACAGTACCGGTCCTATGCTGGTTGACCATCATTCTTCTGCGCCCTCCAAAATGTTCATGTCTAGCAACAACGCATTTCAAATCCTGATCTTTAATGTGTTTGTGATGCTTAATTTGTTATCCCACTACTGCCATGCGTTTTACATTTGGTATTACCAATCCATGATCTATGCATAGGTTTACCATTTCTTTGTTGTTTATGTTGCGTTCTGTTATTAGATTGCCAAAGCTGCTAAGGCATATTTTGTGGCCATGTTTTTTTTTCTTTCTCTGACATTGAAATCTCTTATGACATACAGTTCTGCTTTGTCGCTGAATAATTATGGTTGTAGAAAGGTTGATCCATAGACAAGAGAGACACAACGGGACTTTGAGAGTGATCACTGAAGAAGCAGAAGAAGAAGAAGATGAATTGTATCGTAGATCAGGAATACTGAATTAGTTGTGCATTTCTATTTTGTAAACATCACTGTCCTGGAATGTTCTAAGCCATATAATCAGATGTTGTTTTTTTTACACTAGTCTATTTTCGGCACGCTTTATCTAGTTGTATTATTACTTTAGTCAGTGATTTCTTCTCAGTTTCTACCTCCATCCATTCACTGCCCTTTCCTATTTCTTCCAATTCACATACTCTACGCAGTTTGTCTTCAACCTGCGCCATCCATGATCTGGCACGCTTGATTCTTTTTCCTTTTGACTCATCTAGACGTTGGTAAAAACGTATATAAATAATGGCCAATGAAATTCGCGACAATAATGGAAAATTTGAGTAAAATGGTTTATTTTTATTCTGCTTGTGGGTCCAATATATTGACAACGGTTCATGGTTTTCCATTTGAGCTGACATAAGAAACAGACAAAAACGTTCAACATATCTTAGCATAGCGTTAACACTGAACATTGTTTACCTGTCAAACAAAGAAATGTATTCCGTGGAGAGATGGCATTTATGAACATTGAATATTTTTCACATACGTGTTTATATTTTTTATTTCTGTTTCTACACAGTTCAAGGTATTTAGAAACATTGAATATTTTTCGCAAATATGTTTATTTGTTATTTCTGTCTACTCAACCCAAGACATTTAGGAATATAATGAAAGTATGTCGCATACATGTTTATTTTTCATTTCTGTCTCTACTCAATCCACGCCATTTAGGAACATTGACTATTTCTCGCATAAATGTTTATTTGTCATTTCTGTCCCTATTCAATCCAAAGAACTTAACATGTTTTTCAGCTATAAAATCACGACACTGGAAAATATTTCCGTTACCACAAATGTCCGTTTAATAGTAGGTATTACTAGTATAATAGTAAAATAGTTATAGGCGGTGATTACTATAATAATTATCAGTAAGGATCAAGGGTATCACATTGCAGACATCAGTTCACAAATACCCCCAAACATCTCTGTTCTAAGACATTCGGATTAGTGTACAATAATCATGTATGAACAATTACTGGGTAGTGTCAACACAGAAATGTATTTACCGCCTCTTTTCTTTCTACCCTTAACTGTGTCTTTCCTTTCAAAAATATTTATAAACAGTACACCATGCATCACCTCATGTCCAAACCAAGCCTATTCTGTCATGGTACTAGCTACAATGTGGTTCTTGAGGAATTGCAAGCTTGTTTATTTATCCCTGAACGAATACTTCAGCCTTATGTTCAATGTAACTGTTTAGTAACAAACGTCTGTAATACTTATAGTCAAAGGCCTGGTCCATTGTTTCCGTATCTGCATTTAGTGTCCAGCTCTCAAATCTCTATGAAAAAATTATTAGCACTAGCGATCTATATAAATGTATCTTCACAGCAGTCCTGTTCCCTAAATTTCCAAATCTTCACAGCAGTCCTGTTCCCTAAATTTCAAAATCGAATTTGGCTTTGCTACGATAGCTATCACAATTTCCAATCATAATTTGTTCTCATTTACCGAATTGTCATCATCGCGTATTTTGGCCCCGACACATTCAAAAGTGGTGATTTCTTCCAATTTGTGGCCGTTTATCAGAATGTTTCGGGATCTTGCTTGATCTTAGTATCAGTGCAATTTCCATACCATATGTTCCACGAAAGTCTTCCAGACATAGGTATATCTCAAGAAAGTGTTCAGTCAAATGCAAATAGCAACACAAAGGCTATTGTCAGGAAACGTTATCATACAGAAGAATCAGAGAAAAAAGCGAAAAATATAATACTAACCTTCTTACATTTTAATTTAAAAATCGACTTCGGTAATCTACGAGCAAAGCATTAATCTACATGATAATGTCAACGCTACTGAACACTCCAAGTATGATTAGTATACAAGTAGTTAAGGGCGCACTAAAAAATTGACATGTACTGATAACATGCCAAGACTATGAACTATAGAACAATATGAACCACGAAATTGATGCCATGTATGTCACGTATGTACGTGCAAATATTATGTTGTTTTATGTCAATTTTCCATTCTTCTCTGCTTCTTACTTTATATGATTATCCCCTTCCTTAGTTCCAGAATATCTTCTCAATTAGCTCTGAGATGTTATCGATGACATTGTTCGATTTATTCCTCGTCCCTTGAGGTTATCTTCTTATAGAAGCTTCATGTCACGTCATCTATACAATCCCGTAGTCGTAACCTTCGATAACAGTTACGATGTTGTTCCGACAGGCCGACGTTGTGCTTGAACTAGTTACGGGTACAGCGTGGGTGGGTGGAACAACAAAGAAACCTGTCGGAAGGGCCAGAGTTGTGCCCTGATGTCGACTTCTGTTTCGGCAACATTGGACTCGAAACACCATCGAGTCGAATGGCTCCTGGAACAGAGGGCGGAGCACTTATAGAAATGCCCCACGTGCTGTGAGACCAGTTTCTAATCAAGAACCCCTGTGTTGCAAGCTTGATAAAGACATATTGGTGAAAATGTCGATGTTTGTTTGTTGTCTCGTGTTTAAGTGATTAGCAAAACTTCATTACTCTGTATTTCCAACTTACATTGCCTCTTCAGTACTTCGTGGAGAAGCATATTTCTTGTAATAATACGGAGTTGGAAAAAAAAAGAACAACAGTGCATAATATGATGCATCAGTTACCACTAGCAATCCTGTCATCTGCAAATATAAACCTTACCTGGGCGTTTGCTGCGATATTTGTTGGTTGATATAGCACATCTATCATCATGGGTACTGCACGAGCATGATGTGGCATTAAAAGACGTTTTCTCCGGGCAAAGTCTATTGAGATAGGTTGTGTTGTGAATCACAGTTTTATATTTACATGGATCACTTTCCATGGGTAGGTCTGCACACATGCCCATCCCTATTTACATTAAAGGAACATTAGAATTTAAAATAACAGACGATTAGAACATTTAGGATACACATTAATTTGTTATCATTAATATCATAACAAACAGTAACTAAAATCAACCCACCTGACTTGATATCATATCAAACTGCAACTAAGATCAACCCACCTGACTTGATATCATATCAAACTGCAACTAAGATCAACCCACCTGACTTGATATCATATCAAACTGCAACTAAGATCAACCCACCTGACTTGATATCATATCAAACTGCAACTACGATCAACCCACATGATTATTGATATCATATCAAATTGCAACTTAGAACAATTCACGTTACTATAAGCCAATAAATTATATATTTGTATCATGACTTCTAAATATGTCACTGTATGACAGGAAACCCTTACTAAATATGTCACTGTGCGATAGGAAACCCTTACTAAATATGTCACTGTATGACAGGAAACCCTTATTACATGTGTCACTTTATGACAGGAAACCCTTACTATTTTAAATATGTCACACTATTGAAAGAAACCCTTGCGAATATAAATAGTTTATCACAAGGCATGAAAGTTATATTAACAAACCCAGAAAATAAAAAATATAGAATCGAGATTGAAACGAAGAAATCGTATTAGTTCATCTGTCTACTACTATACAGTTTTGTGGTAAATATCGCCACCAACATCAGAATGTTATGCCTGAAAATAAATACTGTATTTTTACACCCTTTGCCCATTGTCCTGTCTGTATGATTATTGATGACTTCATTTACTTACTAATGTCATTGTCTTGTCTGTATGATTATTGGTGACGTCATTTACTTACTAATGTCATTGTCTTGTCTGTATGATTATTGGTGACGTCATTTACTTACTAATGTCATTGTCTTGTCTGTATGATTATTGGTGACGTCATTTACTTAATAATGTCATTGTCTTGTATGTATGATTATTGATGACTCCATTTACTTACTAATGTCATTGTCTTGTCTGTATGATTATTGATGACTCCATTTACTTACTAATGTCATTGTCTTGTCTGTATGATTATTGATGACTTCATTTACTTACCAGTACCATTGCTCCTAGTGCACAAGGGATGGTCCATACCTCCTCCAATCTCGCACTGTTCACTTGCTATGTTAAAAGTCGTTCCATCAGTGCAATTCCGTAACTCGAACCCTCCCTTTATAGATATTTTTTATGAAAGTTATTATCAAAGAATCAATGATCGGTTTGTTACTTGCTGATATAGTTAATTTTTTAATTGTTATAAAAATAAGGTCCGGCTCTGTGGCGGAATGGTACAGAGCCCGTATGTGACGGTTAAGGTGCGATTTCGAAGTCCGCCACAGGCAATTTTGCATATGGACCTTTCAGAAAGCTATGGTAAACTACTGAACGTATTTATATTGTCTAGAAAAACACTACAGCCACTAGAAATAATGCTCACATAGCGTGAAGGATAGATTTTATTGTGTTCGGGTTTACCTATATGTATTCTAGTTATATATATATATATATATATTGAGAGAAAGAGAGAGAGAGCTGCACATCGATGAGGTTATTATAAAAGATGTGGGATATCGTCTTCGGTCTGCTGGCCTAATGGAGTGTTGCTAGACCTGAAATGGGCCAGTTTTCCACTCTGAATATACAAGCAAATTCAAGTAGAAAGCATGAACATAGATGAAAATAATTCTTAAGACTGACGGGAATTGAACGAGGTATGTTCTAGCGACACCGAATTGCTAAAGTTGCTAGAACAGACCTGATTCAATTCCCGTCAGCTGTAAGAATTATTCTCATTCATGCTTCCTACTTGAATGTACTTGCATAAGCTATTATTTGAAGCAGCATTGTTCTGTCTCTCGCTATGTTAATTAGTTTATAAACAAGCCGACATGTCATTATAGTACGAATACGGATGTTATATGACTGTTTGTGTTCTTGATGATACTGTAGTACTTGTACGGGATATTCGTTGTTGTTGTAATAGTCCTTGTCTCAATTGGTCCGTTCTCAGTGACTTGAACACACAGGTTGAATGTCGTGACGAGATCACATATTTATGGGGAATATGGTTGGTACAAGTACGGAAAATCTGTTTACTTGAGTTGCAAGGCGATTCGGTGCCACTAGAATAGACCTAGTTCCATTCCCTTCAGCCGTAAGAAATACGCTCAGAATATAGAACAGTTGCTGTTTCGCTAGCCATATTGGTCCATAACACTATGTTTTGCTGTCGGAAGGAAGGGGAGGCAAACAAATTATTTAGAAGAGGGAGAGCATCGAAAAGTAACCATCTTAAATTATTCAGACATTATATATATATATATATATATATATATATATATATATATATATATATATATATATATATATATATATATATACGATCTGATAAGCCTTCAAAGTTGAAAAACTTGTTTTAGACACAAGCTATGAAGCTATTTTGACATAACTTGAGAAAAGTACAAGAAATAGGAAGGTTTTGATTTAGACTAGCATTGGTTCTGAACGTGGTCCATATGCCTCGGGGCACAGAGATTTGCATTGGGACACGGAGAAAAGACTGAAATTTGGGAGGTCACAAATCCCAATAGGGTTTTCCACGGGAAGCTAACTATTTGAACAATAAAAAGCTATGCATATATATATAGATTAAGATTAGAGGCATTAGAGATCTGTAACGAAAGTCCACGAACTTTGTATAGGCACCAGAATTGCCATTGGTTAAAAAATTGTTCTAAAATGGAGCCACATAGGAAAATTTGTCCGAAGAAAAAGCCACGGGCATGAAAATTGAGCATACGACAAATATCATGACTACTTGGTCGTGGAGATAAAATTCATGGGCATTAATATTGATCAGAAAGCAAAGATCTTGACCACTTCGTCGTGAACATAGAAAATAACAAAATACTTTTCCAATATAAGTTACATTTGTAAGAAACAATTTTGGATACACTTATGACTCATAAAATGACACCCAATTATTGAATAACCGTAAAACGGTAACAATTCAGGGACTATATGATGCTAACTAATTCAAACATCAACGAACTGTGACGCTTTAATAAAGAACACAAAAGATTATTTTTTCAATTATAAAATCATAGGGACTTGTGAAATGTTGTATTTCATACAAAAATCCCTGTTGTTGCAATAATTGGTTATTGACATATTAAATAGAGTTTTTCCTCATGCATTCTTCTTTCTCTTCTGT
This sequence comes from Meghimatium bilineatum, assembly GCA_034231615.1. NCBI lineage: Eukaryota > Metazoa > Mollusca > Gastropoda > Stylommatophora > Philomycidae > Meghimatium > Meghimatium bilineatum. The sequence continues at coordinate 34,785,131 of CM067318.1, forward strand.
GATCGCTCTCTGATAACCAATACGAAAGTTTGTGTGTTTTCTATCGGGGAGCGTGAAGTACGTTGTGCTGCTAGTTTCACAGAGGAGCTGTGATATTTGTGCCTTTCCGTCCTACACTTCCGTTTTCGGCATGTTTTTAATTCAGGTGAGTTTCCCTAGCCTTTGACAGCATTCATATCTGTCGCCAAGCAATCAATGAAGTATTTGCTCTACGCCGTGACAGTGTATCACCCACTGTGTCCTTAGACTTTGCAGACTATATGGTGTCCCTGAGTGGTAGTTTCCGAATATAAGGTGTGCAGAGATTTAGTATTGGGTCGACTACGTCTGTCTCGCACGAGGTGTTCCGCTGTTAGTGCAATTGTCTCGTATAATTAAACTGAGACTTCGTTTACCGACATCGTGAACACCTTATCCAAGTCTGAGCTTCTACCCATTATCTTCGTGCTTGGAGGATATGGTATTCTGCATTTACCATTTCATACAACTTGCTGCATTCATCTTGTTGAAAAATTTACTTAGGGGTAAAGTCGAAGGGAAGTGAGCAACAGGTAGGCAGAGATACAAGTGGGAGAATAACATCACAAGATGGAAAAGGTTCAGTCTAACAGAGTGCACCACCAAAACAAAAGAGACATGTGATGTTGGAGGTCTGTTGTAGACAACCGTCGCTGCGGAGACGGCACTTGATGATGATGTTGAAGACAACTTGCTGCTGTATTAACATACGTTTATAAGATAGTATATCGTATACTGTATACCATATCATACAACCTGACGGAAGACAGCTAAAAACGGGTTCTCTCGAGAACGAACATTACTTTCAGTTACGATATTCTGATTTATTCTTGCACATGGCGGTGCCCTCTGGTGATGTGCTGCCTTCGCGTGTACTAGTTTTCGTACTTTCCGGTAGACTTTCTCACTACATTTGCTTTAGTGAGCTTTTTAACATGAGAACCCGGGTATTGTCTTTAGCTTTGCTGTAACAGTGGTTGTAGGGACCAAAGTTCTATTCAGAGACAGTGTTTGTCTGGTGCAAACAGTTCTCATTCCACTTTAGCCTGTATTGTCCGGACACGATCCATAAATCGATGGCCAAAGTGTTTCACACATGCTTCGAAACAATCTATTTCCATGGTACACGACGACGAGGTGCTTTCACTATCTAGGTTATCTATTAAACCTTGAATTACACAATACAATGCATTTCTCTTTGAGTCCCATCAAGCATTCTGAAACGCATTATACTTACATAATTACTTGTAAGCTAACAAATTACAATATTAGTTAAATAATTATTTATAAGCTAAAATAAAACAATATTAGTTAAATAATTATTTGTTAGTTAGTTAGTCGTCGGATCATCATCATTGCAAACCGGACACATCCATAGTTGCTCCGATCTCTCCTTGAGTGTATCCGCCATCACACTTCTGCTGACAGTACCGGTCCTACGCTGGTTGACCATCATTTTTCTGCGCCCTCCAAAATGTTCACCTCTAGCAACACCGCATCTCAATCCCTGATCTTTAATCCTAGCCATTGAAAAGGAATCATCATCCACATTAGTCTCACTCTCGCGTGTTATATCTCTTAAGGAGTTCAAAACGTCAGCGCGATCCATTGCCCCATCGCCCTTTGCCACAATCGCACACGATGCCAGTTGATCCGCTCTTTTATTGCCTCGAACGCCCACATGTCCCGGCACGAAAATAAATGTAACCGCTTTCAAGCTCGAATTTCTCAAGGCCTCAATCCACTGTTCGCGAACGAGACCCACTTGTACCTTCTTAATTATTTGTAAGTTAACAAAATACAACATTAGTTAAAAAATTATTTGCAAGATATAGAAACACTATTATTTATTGTGTCCATAAATCCGAATTTACTGTTAAACGGGGTGCTGGCAACCCTGGGTGCTGGTGATCCTTGGCAAATATTTTGTTTATTGGTTATACATTCCAGTCATTGTACGAGAGGAACACCCACATATTACCAGTCTTCAGTAAATATCGAAATGTATTGATTGTTCCAGTGCCTCGCTGGACAAACACAGTTTTTACACCGTCCTTCGGGTGTTCAGAACTACTCCTGCAACACTTAGTACTAAAATATCGTAATCACACTCTAATTGCATCTTCGGGTGTTCAGAACTACTCTTGCAACACTTAGTACTAAAATATCGTAATCACACTCTAATTGCATCTTCGGGTGTTCAGAACTACTCTTGCAACACTTAGTACTAAAATATCGTAATCACACTCTAATTGCATCTTCTATCTTACGTGTCCACATTTAAACATGAGCTAGATAAGCAAAGTCAGCGCTCTTATTACCTATTATCAATTCACCGACCATGAATAATATACTTGTCATTGTTATTGGGAAACGGCAATCAACACATAATAAAGAATGTTTACGACGGTACTCGGTACTAGGAAGAGAAGTACAAGTCATACAAAGAATGGTTACTTACTTCGGTACACATGAAATATTTATCATAAATTGAATGGTTAATTACTTTGGTACACACGAAATATTTATCCTACAATGAATGATTACTTACTTTGGTACACATGAAATATTTATCCTACAATGAATGATTACTTACTTCGCTATGCATGAAATATTTATCCTACAATGAATGATTACTTACTTTGGTACACACGAAATATTTATCGCTGCACAAATTTGGGTAGCATCTGTTGATTGAACTTTCATCACAGGGCCCTGTACATAGTTTTAATAGATTGAAATCTTGAAATTCAAAGATATAAATCCACACAATCTGCATTAATCACACAGATAACGCATTAGTTAATAACATATCTAGATGACAGATTAATAGCACATCTAGATGACAGATTAATAACACATTTAGATAACAAGTTTATAAAACATCTAGATGCCAAATTATTTGATTCCCCCACTCCTTCCCATTTCACTTATGGCTCCTCTTGTATGTATGTGTACGGCAGCGACACCCGCTAATGTCTTGACTGGCTGACTACACTACGTAGGGCATCTCTTAAAGGAGGATATTCTCCTCCATCAGTACACATGATCTCCGGTGAAAAAAGCGAAGGATTACATTGGTCAACAACGGTTTCAAAGGCAAGGACACGAAAGGCACTGTATCCGACCATGTGTGCACCAGGGACAAGTTTGTAAGTGGCCATAGCCATTCAGAAAGCAATGGAAAACTACTGCATGTAATTGCCACGACACCATGACAGCCGACATCGAATAAACTCCAGAAATAACTTCGACCTACTCAACATCGGAGGTCACGAGATACCAGAACTAAGATATTCTGATGATACAACATTATTGGTACATACTCAAACAGGTCTCGAACAATTCATCAATACATTAAAAAAACATAGTGAAAAACAAAACCTATTCCTGAATGAAAACAAGACCAAGATTATTACAAGTAACAAAACAACCAGTAAATAAATTCATCAGTATCAACAACAGCGAATTTGAAAGAGTGTTGAATACTTTGGTTCCCTTATCAACAGTACCAGCGATTCCTATGAAGAAGTCAGAAGGGGGTTGGCTGTCGCGTCAAAAAAGCTGATACAAATGAGAAACATATGGCTGAGCTACTGGAAAACAACAAAACTAACATTCCTCAGAACTTGCATATTTCAAGTGACAATATATGGGTGTGAATTCTGGACAATCACCAACAAAGTGAAAAATAGAACAGCTGCATTTAAAACTGAATGTTACCGAAAAATCCTCAGAATACCATGGACCAAAAATATCACCAAGGAAGTCATCCTGAGAAAAATGAGTGTAAAAGAATGGAAATCTGACTAAACGGCATGGCTTTTTCCAGAAAACTACAGTATTTTGGCCATATCAAACGCCATGACAACCTAGATAAAACCATAATTCAGGTAATGATGCCAAGGAGACAAACAAGAAGTAGAACAAGAAGAAGATGAACGCAAGACTTCGACGATCACCTACACATGACAGTAACTGAAGCAGGAAGGCTAGCTCAATATGGACAGAAGTTTCGAAACGATGTGATGACTGCTACATCATGTTCAAGGTATGCTACCTGATGATGATGATGATGATGATAAGTTGATAACACTCTAAATATCAAGTTTATATAATATCTAGATGATAAGTTTATAAAACATCTATATTACGAAGTGTATATAATTTATATAACAAGTTTATGTAACATCTAGGTGACAAGCTTATAAAACATCTAGATAACACTTCTAGGTGATAAGTTGATAAGATTTCTTATTCTGCGTTCGATCTCTTATAATCACAACAAATAAATTGTGTGATTTACGCCGGGAGCATGTAGTACGTTGTACTGCTAGTTCCACAGTTGAACTGCTATTTGCACCTCGGTTAGCTCGCTTTGTGACCTGGACATCCAAGGCCCAGCATATGCGTTTTCTTCATGCCTTTAATTTGGGTAGTGGGCCTTCCTAGCGTGTAACAGCCAGGTTATCTGTGGACTGGCGCACGGGTGTGTAATGACTCTTTGCCGAGACGGTTGTCGTTCACCTCTATCTCGCACGAGATGTGAACTTGTCTTGTGTTAACACGTTCTGTGCATGTGCCCAGCGGGTACTGAACCTTCTCTCATCCGCCAGCCTGATTCCGGTCAAGGAAGAACTCTACAGAAGAATTGGATCCAGGCTCTTTCGCCTTCGTAGCCGAGGTGTCGTTCACCGATATCGTGAACCCCTCGTCCAAGTCAGAGGCTCACCACGCGTTTGGGAACAGGGGACGTTCTGGAGCTGAACGATTTTGTCGCATTTGCGCCTGAGCCCATCGGGAACGGAACCTTTTCTCTCCACGAGCATGTTTCCGGAATAGGAAAACTCTACATTAGAGTTGGTCCAAACCTACGTTCTTTGCCTAGCCTCCATGATTGAGTCAGCCTCCACCTGTAAGGAGCACTGGTAACTAAAAGCTGGCATCGAGCTAACAGAGCTTGTAATTTCGATTTTCTTGGAACGTTTTTTTGTACTTGGCATTGCCCTCTGACGATGTGCTGCCCTTTCATTACACTCAATATGTTGTCTTTTCGTCTATCGCCATTCATCTACCTTCTCGTGTTGTTTTCATTAGCCGCCCGTCCAATGCTCTAACAGGACTAACCAGCGTCGCTGTGTGTCGCCAGTGACACTGCATGTGTTGGCGCAGTGGTGTGGAGATATTGACTCTCTTTTGTAGTTAATTCTCTTTCTATCTGCTGTCTCCATATTCATGGACACGATTTCCCAAAGGTTTAACCAGAATCAGCACGAGCAGCTGTATTTCTGTTTCAAGAGTGCACCACGAGGGGGTTATTTTGATATCTTGGTTATCTGCTAACTCTGCGTCCGTCGAGAGCAGTACGGTACTCTTTGCACCCCGATAAAATATAAAAATGATAAGTGGTATAACACATCAGGTTATCACATTGATAACACATCTAAATGACAAAAATTTAAAACATCTAGATGACATGGTGATAATATATCTAGATATCACCGTTATCGAACATCTACCAGACAGATTGACACCGTATCTATATGACACTTTAATAGCACATCTATAAAGCAGTTGATAACATATCTATATGATAAATGTATAGCATATTTATATGGCAAATTTAAAACACATCGCAATGACAGGTTGATAACATCACTAGATTACAAATTGAGAACAGATCTAGAAGATAACTTCACAGCACAGCACATGCAAACTAGAATCTTGTAATATATATATATATATATAAGTTAAGTTCCGTAACTGTTGTTTGTTTTTTTTATGTTTTTCACATTCTTCCATTTCACAACGTACGCGAATGAAACTTTCCACACCTGTAAAACATTCCGAAAATAAGGGACTGGAGGTCGCATAATTTCGAATTAATTACCAGTTGTTCAGCAAAAATTGATCAATGGTACGATTGGTTGACTGTTTACCTTTGACCGGTGTTCAAAGTTCAAACAAATGTGTCAACAAATGCATATACCTAAAAGATATTTTTTTTTAACATTTCAACAGGCGTTTACTGTGTTGTATCTTTCAATAGTATCTCTCCTTGCCTTTTGTTAGTGCTATGTATATTTCTGTCAATCAGAAAATTGAATAATACTGTTTAAATCTGCGTGTCCGTTGTATTCGTACATTGTTATCTTTGAATTCTCCGGTAAACGCCGTTCTCATAACGTTCTGGAAAGAATACATCACATGACACACGGGGAGTACGCAACTTTTATAAAGCTAAAATTTTACGCTGTATTTCGTCCTTCCTGAATGGCTTAGTTTGTACGAGCGTGAAGTATATTGCAAAGAGTGACTGTGTCTGTGAGTGTTCGTTCCAAGATATAATCTTTTTTAAATTTATTTTGTAAATATGTAGAAACTCGAACATATTTAAGTCATCGCTACAAAATAAGAAAAATATTTTCATTCTAATTTTCATATTTTTTAAATTCTCTTCCGGACTGCGCCCGCAATGCTTGATATATAATTGACAAGTGTTGGTAATTTTTCATAATGACAAATATATAACACATACAGATGATAAGTTGGTGATATATATATATATAGATATAAAGTAGATGTGTTGACTGATATACATCTAGACGAAAAGTGGAGAATATTCAATATTCATTTAATATAGTAAACTAGTGCTAGTGGTGTGCTGATTCATTCGTATGACCCAGGTTTTTTAAATTAATAAGCAGGTATAATTAAGAAGCATCGATGATTTTATAGAAATAAATCAGCAGGTAGCAAATGGGATTTGAAGCAGGTGTGTTCAGCTGGCACTAATTCGTCTGACAACTTTATTCAACATGTTTTCCGTGTTCGAATAATCCACATATACATAAATAAAGATGTGATTTTATTCAAAACTTCCAACGTGTAGATTCTCAAGTTTCTATGAATACGGACCAGTCAGTCGGCACCAAATAACACACACACTGCTTGAGAATATAAAAGTTAGAAATGAAAATCTAATTTCTTTAGGGATTGAGCCGTGGGCGAATACGAAAAACGTGTTGACTTAAGTTGCCAGGTGAATAGGTACCAACTGAAAGAATCTGTTTCAAATCCCATTTATTGCCTGCTGATTTGTTCACATGACATAACTTTTTAAACAATAGTAACAATAGTGTATTATTTAGATTATTGGCAGAAAATGAAAACATTAAACATGTAGGTTAAGGAAGGGTTGATTGTTGAACAATTGCACTACTAGAAAATTTAACATAAGATCTCTTGTTTTATATATATATATATATATATATATATATTAAATACGATAGAACATCTCGACACCATTATCGGGTTCCACCTAGAATAATCACAGATAATCCTACAAAATCGAGGCGACCAGCTCTTTTTTTTTTTTTAGGTAAAACCCTCCTTCACTTTCCTTGATAAGACCTTGTGGAAGCAGCAGAGATGTTGATTATGGAAGGATGATGAGAAACATGCACAGACAACGGACATAATAAAAGAAAGCAACTCACAAAGAGAACTGTTCATTTGCAACAGAAGACAGTTTATATTCTTTGGACAAATTACGAGACATCATAGATTGGACATAATTCAGCTTCATATACACCGACAGCAGAGTTACTGCACGACATACCCTCATTATGATTTATATGCAAAGACAACGCCGGATTCATACTTGCGCACGCAACGCTGCACAAGCGCGAATAATTCGCATGGCGGCTTCCTTGTCGATTGTTGTGTAGTGTTTGGCAAATTGCTGCCGATATACACAAATGTGTTTGCATTGCTACGTTTCTATTCTCGGTCTGTTCGACATATGGGAATCCTGGTGCTGATTGGTGCCTGTTTTTTTATCTTATTCATGGCGAGACAGAAATTATTACATGCCCAAACGAATAAATTGGAAATAATGGACAAGACAAAATGCAGAAAATTATGGGCACATTCCACATGGACTAAGAGAATAAGAAATAAAATAACTTTCTCTGCTTTTTTATTTATTTCATTGTGATACAGTGGTTATATATCAGATGGACATATTGAAATGTGAAATAACTATCTCTAAGCTGAAAATTTATTCTCTAAAGTTGCATATATTACTTACAATAAAGACATTGTGCATTGGACACATAGTCACAGGCGCTTATCATGTGGTTACGAATTGTGTTTTCACCGCAAACGTAGGTCTCCTCAACGCCATGCACACTTCGGTGGAATAGTTGGCAGTATCTGCGGTCCTCATAAAAACCAGTTCCTGTAGATTCCATTTGGCTATTTTCTGAAACATTGAATGAATGACACTTTGTTATTGAATGAATGACTTTTCATTATTGGCTGAAACATTGAATGAAAAACGTTTTGTTATTGGCTGAAACATTTATGAAACACTTTTCATTATTGGCTGAAACATTGAATGAATGACGTTTTGTTAGTGGCTGAAACATTTAATGTTTTGTTTGTTTTGCGTTCGCTCCATTGTAACCAGCACGGATATCCGTGCGATTTCCGCCGGGAGCGTGATTACGTTGTGCCACCGTTATGCGCCTTGTAGGCCTAGCACATCCGATTTCGGCATGCCTTGATGCGGGTGAGCTACCCTAGCCTGTGACAGCCTCAATATCTGTCTCCAGGCATGCGTGTATGTGGTGACTCTTCGCCCAGACGATTTTTGCTCTCGTCTATCTTGCATGAGGTGTTCCACTGTCTATGAACTTGCCTCGTGTAATTGGACGTACTGTGCCTGTGCCCATCGGGTACTGAACCGTTTGTCATCCGTGAGCCTGGTTCCTTAAGGGGAAGAACTCATCGGAAGAGTTGGACCCTGGCTCTTTCGCCCTCTTAGCCGAGGTGTCATTCACCGACATCGTGTACCACTTGTCCAAGTTCGAGTCTCACACCACGCGTTTGAGAGCAAGGCATTCTCGAGCTGAGCGACCTTGTCCCAATAGCGTCTGAGCCCATCAGGTACTGAACCCTTTCTCTCTGCAAGTGTATTTCTGGTATAGGAAAACCTGACAGAGTTAGGCCAGGACTGCCAACGTTGTCCCTTTCTTGCCTAATCCCATCGGGTACGGGACCCTTTCTCTTCGCGAGCATATTTCCGGTTTAGGAAGGCTCAACATTAGAGTTGGGTTAAGATTTCTTGCTTTTCCGAACGCCAATGATTGGATCTGGGTCTATTTCTGTATGGAGCACAGGTAACTAGAAGCTCGTCTCGAGCTAACGGAGCTTGTAGTTCCCCTTTCCTAGGAACTTTACACTTTCTATTTGCAGATCGCGCTGCGCTCTAGCGCTGTTCTGCCCTTTCATTGTTTCATTGTACTCAGTATAGAATCTATTTGTCTCTCGTCATGCATCTACCTTTACGTGCTTTTTACATTGGCCGCCTCTCCAATGTTCGGACTGGACTGACTAGCTTCACTGTATGTCGACAGTGTCGCTATATGTGGTGATGCTGGTGGTGTTGGAGATATTGTCTGTCTCTTGTGCAGTCAAATCTCTTTCCATCTGCTACCTCGACATTCTCGGACACGATCCCCAAATGATTTGGCCAGAATCAGCTCGAGCTGCTGTATTTCTGTTTCCAGGGAGCACCGCGAGGAGGTACATTTGGGATAATGGTTATCTGCTAACCCTAGGTTCGCCTAGAGCAATGCGTTCCCTTTGCACCCCCAAACATTTAATGAATGACTTTTCATTATCGGCTGAAACATTGAATGAACGACGTTTTGTTATTGGCTGAAACATTGAATGAATGACGTTATGGTATTGGCTGAAACATTGAATGAATGACTTTTTATTATTGGCTGAAACATTGAATGAGTGACGTTTTGTTATTGTCATTAAACAACAATTATTAGTCTTCACCAATATTGCACGTACGATTTATTCATTTTAATGTGATTACATATGTATTAGGTGTGTGTATTAGTGTTAGTTTTGTTTACCAACCATCAGCCTAAGATTAGTGTTCGCTCTCTTTCTCTCTCTCTCTTTCTTTCTCTCTCTCTCTCTCTCTCTCTCTCTCTCTCGTCAGCAGGTTTTGGCTGACTATTCAATATTTTGTGAAGTCTCAAAGTAAGGGTAGCGATAATATTATATTTATGGCTCGATTGATAATTCAGAATCTTGAAGACATTTAATTAGTACATGTGCAAACTGTTTTGAGCTGCATGACAATGTACTGGTTACTTCATTATTTTAGAGCTGCCTTTTGTTGCTGGACACATCACTGAGTACTTCAGTATTTGAGAGCCGACCTGTTTTGCTGGGCACATCATTGAGTACTTCAGTATTTGAGAGCTGACCTGTGTTGCTATCTATATCATAATCAATTATTTCATTATTTGAGAGACATCTTGAGTTGGTTTCTATACAAATAATTCCTTCATTATTTGTTAAACAGCTTGAGTTGGTAAAAACATAATTAATTACTTAATTATTTGAGGTACGTCGTCAGGTGGTTTCTATACCAATAATTCCTGCATTATTTGAGAAACATTTTGAGTTGGTGACATCATCAATGATTACTTCATTATTTGAGAGATATGTTGAGTTGCAACCAACATCGCTGATTAGTTAATTAATTGAGAGACATCTTCAGTTGGTGCCAACATCACTGATTATTTCATTATTTGATAGACATTTTCAGTTGGTTTTTATATCAACAATTATTTCACTAATTGAAAGACATCCTCAGTTGGTTTCGACATCACTGATTATTTCATTATTTGAGAGACATTGTGAGTTGGTATCTATAATTACTTCATTATTTTTAAATTACCAACTGCGGATTTTTTTTAAAATTATGATGGAGGTCGTATGATTGATATAAATGATGAGAAACTATTTATTTACTATGTATTGACATTTCATCAATTATATTATCAGTAAAATAGTTCTTACCCGTTCCGTTGCCAGATCTTGGCTGTCCCTTTGACGATGAAAGTAGCAAGAAGATGCAGACTGTTATGGCAGAATACATCATTTTTTTCTGTCGATTTGGCAACAATTTCTAAACTTGAAAGAAAAGTATATATATTTACATAAGCTTAAAACGTATACGATTTATAGTGCCGGAAAGTAGATGTCCAAAACTGCATTAGAGACGTAATTCTGAATTTATTATATGCATTGTACATCATTTCTTTCTGTCAAAAATCTGCATCCGAGTTAGCATTGAGCATAAATGCTAGGTGTTGTACAACATTTCTGTCAACAACCCACATAAAAGATGTATTTATGAATATTTATTATTATATTTCGTTCGCTTGTGGCCGTGTGGTAAGAACGTTGTTCATAGACCCTTGAAGTCGCGGGTTCAATACACAGTTGGGACAGGATTTTCTCTTTCGGAGGTACAATCAAAATCGTTCCTGTACATTTGAGTCGCGGAGTTTGCTATGACAAAGCGGCCTTTATTTCCACAGCCCACAGAAAGTCTTCCTGCACTTCTTCACAGGAGAACATGCAGCGACGAAAGTTTGTTTTGTAATAAACATCACCGTCTTTAGCAGCTCATACAAAAAGTCCATATCTCTTTGATTTAAGTGTTGTTTCCATGGGCCAGTACGTCTTTCTCATCATCTCGTACTAAGGACAGTCTTTAAGCATCTGTTCTGCAGTTTGTAGTGCCTGTCCTCATGTACACACAGCTGTCAATCCTGAATCTGTGTGCATGTTACTGCGGAGTTGATTTTATTCTGTTCTGATGAGCAGAAGTACAACTTGCTCTAATCTGTTCATAATGTAATAATCATCTTTTTTTGGTGTTTGTGGCTTTCTGATTGATTTGTTCATTGATAATTTTTTTTTCTGATGGTAAGTAATTGGTACATTTGGTTTGTCGTCAATTGCACCGTCCATAGCTAGTTGATCTGCTCACTCGTGTGCTAGTATTCTGCAGTGAGATTGTATCCAGAGAATGCTACCTTATGCTGGTCACAAAGTTCAGTCATTAATGTTTATATGTCTGGTGTATTTTTAAACGTGTTCTCTTGGACTATCATGCTGCATCTGTCAGAAATACCACACTCTTCTGAACCAAGATTGGATTCATTAGGTTGCATCTGTCAGAAATACTACAAACTGTGGATCAAGATTGGAGAAAATATATTTTATCTGTCAGACATACCACAAATTGGGCATTACGATTGGAGTCATTATGTTGCATCTGTAAGAAGTATCACAAACTGTGAACCAAGATTGAAGTAATGATATTGCATCTGTCAGAAATACCAAAAATTGAGAATTCAGATTGAAGTTCAAGAGTTTTATAATTGCATCCTTCACTGCTCGAACTATTGAATCATAGTGTTCTAGTTGGTACTATGATCGTAAGTCTAGTATTTTGGGTATATATATATATATATATATATATATATATATATATATATATATATATATATATATATATATATATATATATATATATGCGTGTGTACTCGGACACATATGTTCTGTGGAAATTTATTTCCAGGAAACTGCGGGTTACTGTAGTACTTTGCACTCTATTCTGTTAATCCTCACTGAATATTCGTATTACTGTGGTCTGAATTGCTATTAGTAATCCGTGATTCTCTCTCCAAAGGAGAATATATATATAAACATAACTGTATGTCTGGATATAAAAAATGAAATGTAGAAGGATGAAAAAATTATACCATTTCTTTGAATCAGAAAGTCTAATATACATAGAAGAAGGTCTAGCATATTATGCCCTCAATATCGAGCGTGTTCCTTGGTGGTATTAGTTCATTACCTAGTTGGTACAGTTGATGTGTATCTAACAAGGGAGAATACACAGCTTTAACTTCATATTTCATTGTATGATTGAGATACAAACAATTTACTTGTATTGAGAGAAGACATGCCAATCTAACGTACACCTATATTAACGGTGCTCTAACAATCAATAAGTACTCACCAAGTTTGAGTCCCTAACGCTCGATGGAAATGAGTGGTGATGTTGAGTGCGTTCAGGCTACTTAAATCATCTTTTTAAAAGGGTGGAGCAATGTTTCTATTCATATTTACGTTTACTGTGAAATGAAAAGATCATTTGTCCCTGAAGGAAAGGAGGGCTATAGATAACGCCCAGATTTCAATGCGCACAGCTGAATTTGTACCTTTGTATTAATCCGGATTTTGGTTGAACAAAATGAGAACAAATATAAAATAATCTAACCTACGGCTGACCATAAATTACGTCAACATATTTGTGTATATTTTTACTTCCTCCATTCTCCTGTCAACGACTGTGAAGAATTCATTGACAATCCCTTCTTATTCATTACGTAAATATTTGTATACCCCTTCACCCAAGGGAGCAGGAAGAGGTAGAGAAATAAAATGATTTATTTGAAAGTCTTCACACACACATGCAGGCACACACACACACACACACGTGCACACACACACACAAAGAGAGGTACGCATGCACACACACACACACACACACGTGCACACACACACACACATGTAATTAGTTAGTGTTCGGATAATCATTGCCTTTCGGAAACACACAAACACACATAGTTTGTGGTCAGATCATCATTGCACTCCGGACATACACCCACACATAGTTAGTTAGTGTTTGATGTTAGTTAGTATGCTGACCACATGAGTCATCACGCTGACCATCACGCTGACCGTCTATATCTTTATGTTTATTCTGATGCCCTTTTCTTTGGGACGATCTGGAAGTTTGCGGTCTAAATATTTTTCATTGAACTGGGACGATTATCATTGACCACAAATAGAAGAAACCAGTGATCAACCCTATCAAGGTCTACATTTATGTATTGTTGAATGTATTCATATGTATATGAACGTACGTGTGCACACATAGAGAAATATATGTATATTAACGTACGTGTGCACACATAGAGAATTGTTATATGTATATGAACGTATGTGTGCTCACATAGAGAAATATATGTATATGAACGTATGTGTTCTCACATAGAGAAATATATTTATATGAACGTATGTGTGCTCACATAGAGAAATATATGTATATGCGCGTACGTGTGCACACATAGAAAAATAAAGAACACTTCGAAAAATAAAGAATGCATGTCAGTTTGAAACTGTATTAGTCACACACAAAACGTAATTTTAGCAAAAACGTCATCTTTTGTTACTCGGTAGGAAAAAAACGATGAGCTAATGGCGGCGACGTTATACAATAATTACTGGCGTACTCTTAGCAAATACAACCAGTCCCACTTGAATCATGCTTTTGTTACCAAGAGACGTGCACAGAAAATCCCCAAAAACTAGCTGAATAAGTTAAAGAAAGAAAATACATTCAATGAGTGGAAAAACCTCTTCATGGGAACTAGTTCTACCCTTTCATTGACTACGTTCATACCAATTCATGTAATATTAAAATATAATAGTATAATTCAAATATTTATTGAAAAAACTATACGAAACACTATAATAAGTCAGGTATTCATATAATATGTCTAACTAGATAAAAAATGCTTTTCTGTATTTTCTGTAAATACCAAAATTATTTTAGTTAATAAAATGTTCTACAATAGAAATGTTTGAAAGCATTAAATTAATGTAGACAAATATGGAGTTTGTGTTCGTCCCAACAGTTCCCCTTCATTCCCCCCTCTCCCCCCCCCCCCCTTTTTTTTTTACTCTGAGACTTGAATTGCAAGGACACTCGTCTTTATCTGATTTACAGAAAATAATGAAAAAATTCAAAGCGGGAGATGATATTACGAATGGATTGTATCTATAGCTGCCTACAATCGTCTGAATATTACAAGACCCTACTGCCCTAGACATGCCTGTGTTCGCGATAGAGAGAGAGAGAGAGATAGAGAGAGAGAGAGAGAGAGAGCAGAAGGACGTGCTATCTAATTATCAATAGTTAGTGAACTTAAGATGGGTAATGGGGACATTTGAAGCTGTCTGTCCAGCTCACTTGTGGACTACGATATGGCGATATACGAAAACTGCGAAAGGTTATTAAGCAGGACTCACGAGAGCACAACAGACACATTTGTGATTTTCAAGACAGGCCTCAGACATAGCTGTTATATTATCACTACTATTGTTTGCAGCATGCATGTGACAGGATAACTAAATAAGTAGATCCTGGAAACGAATCATCCACCGAAGAGAAAACACATGGAGAACATGGCTCACTAAACGAACTTCAGTTTGAAGATGTTCTAACAAAAAAGACTTAATTCTGCATTACGCCTGTTATGCAACTGCAAGAAGGTTTTCGAATGGCTTGTGTCATAAAGGTTACATGCTCTTGTTGTCTCCACGTCATGCTCAGAGTGGATTTTAATTAATACTTCGAAATTTTTAAAAAAACCAGTCCTTACCAGGGATCGAACCATAGCCACAGTTGCTCAAAGTTTAATAAACGAATCTGAAGATAAATTACAGCGACACATAAACTTACTACATACAATCAGCGAACAACAAAACATGATACTAAACACATCTCAAACAGAGACTATGAAATTAAGCAGAACACCAGACAATTAAGTGTGTCTACCACTGATACATAAATAAAACAGGTCTCAGAGTTCACATGTAATTAGATAGCGCCTTTACAGTGGATGGCAAACTCGATAGTGATTAAAACAAGTTGTCAGACGGTCAATGCTGGGACTTACAGTTGTCGCCAGTACTCAAACATCCAACAATCTGCATGGCGAAAAAATGACAATATATAAACTGTATTTGTATAACACCACTGAGTTACAATGTCAAACATGGCCCTTGACAAAGACACTAGCGAAAGTAACAGCATGAAATTAGAAGTTTGATAAAAACTATAAATGCCTATAGAAACTATAAAAACTATAAAACTACATCGAAATACAGCATACTATATGCCTTGGCCTACTCCTGAGAATGGAACCAATGCAACCAATCATTCGTGCATATACCAGCGGAAGATCGAGCTACTAGTCTCAAGGAAGACCACGAACTAGATGAATGGAGGGATGAATAGTTAGATAGATGTATGAATGGATGAATGGTTGGATTGATGGATGGGTGGATTTATAGATGGATGGATGGATGGGTTGGGTGGGTGGATAGATAGATGATAGATGGATGGAGGGATTATATATATATATATATATATATATATATATATATATATATATATATATATATATATATATAACATCTAGACTTCGATTGATTACATTTGATGGATGGATGGATGGATTTATGGATGGATGGATACATAACATCTACACGTCGATAGATAATAAATATAATTCGATAGATGACATCTAGACCAACAGATTACATATAGACTCCGATATGTGACATCTAGAATAGATAGATGACATATATACTTCGATACGTGATATCTAGACTTCGACAGATGACATCTGGTCTGCGGTTGAGATATTTCTGAAGCACTTGTAGTAAGAGTATAAATGAAAACCCGCATTGCAGAATGAAGCTTATGATAACCAGTGATCCACGGGAATCATCAGCACTATTACCAATCGAGATCTGCTTGTAGAGACTGACTACTCATAATTTTGCAAAAACTCGATGACATCCGTTGAGAACCAATAGTAATAATACAAAGATTGTCATTCCAAGTGATGATAATGTTACATGCAGATACAATAAGATCGTTCCAAGCTTGAAATCCTCTTGTATTATCTAATCTTCTTCTTCTTTCTGTCCTCATGTACCTTTCGGTGTTGAGGGGAGAGTGAGTGTACGGTCTTTTGTCCTTCTATTTGCCTCTTCCGCTTTATATTTCCGAGTGTCTCTAATACATTATCTATCCACCTTTTACGAGGGCGTCCAATACGTCGACTGTTTTCGTATCGTTTGTTAAGTGTTTTATTTAAATAATACTTTGCTCTTTCTGTCTGGTTATGTGGCCGTACCATTTAACTTGTTGTTTCTGGATGTATTCTATTGTTGACTTGATCCCTAATTGTTTCCTTAGTGCTTCATTCCTGATTTTGTCTCTCAAGCTAACTCCAATCATACGTCTCACACATTTCATTTCAGTGGTGTTAATCTTATGTATTGTTCTAGAATCTAATGTCCAAGTATGACACTGATAACACAACGTTGATAAAAAAAATGGTGTTGAAAAACGATTTCCTTGTTTCTAGTGTAATATCTTTGTTTCTTAGTAAAGGTGTTAATTGACCAATGACCTGACAGGCCTTATTACATCTTGCGTTTATTTCTGCTTCTTGTTTATTGTTATATCTGAATGTACTACCCAGATATTTGAATTAATCTACTTGTTTTGTTGTTTATTGTTTATCTGTATTCTGATGTTCTCCTTTTCTTTTGCAATATTCATTACTTCTGTTTTGTCTATGTTGATTTTCATTCCAAATTGCTTGCCTGTTGTGTCTATCATGTTTAGGTGGTCTTGCAGGTTTTTAATGCTGTTGTGGAATAAAACCTGGTCATCTGCAAATAGTAGTTCATTTGCTTCATTAGAATTTGCTGTTTTGTTTATATGGTATTAGAGTTACAAGTCATTATTTTAGAGTTATCAATAATTATTTTAGAGCTACCAGTAATTGTTTTAGTTATCAGTAATTATTTTAGGCTGGCGAAATATTTTCACTGTGGCTTTATTTACACCACAAATGGTAAGGTATGTATGTGTGTGTGGTAAGTGTTTGAGTATCTATGTAGATAAATTGTGTGTGTAGAGATTGGTGTGCACGTACGTGTAGGGATGGCTATTTGTGGGTTTAGAGCGTGTGTGTATAGGGATGAGTGTGTGTATGTGCGTACATGTTGTGTTTTCGGTGAATGGCCTTTTACGTCTTGCAGATGGTCACTAACAAAACAGATAACTAGTTGAGCAGTATCTGTCAACAATGAACCTTCTATGTGATCAAATCACTAGTTGAGCAGTATCTCATTACAATGAACCTATTATGTGATAATGTTACTAACTGTGCAGTATCTCTGATCAATGAACCATCTATGTGATCAATTCACTATCTAGCAGTATCTCTCATCAATGAACCTATTATGTGATAATGTTACTAACTGTGCAGTATCTCTGATCAATGAACCATCTATGTGATCAAGTCACTATCTAGCAGTATCTCTCATCAATGAACCTATTATGTGATAATGTTACTAACTGAGCAGTATCTCATTACAATGAACCATCTATGTGATCAAGTCACTAGATGAGCTGCAATGTTTGTGCAGTAACAGACAAGCCTTCTCAGTGTAGGAATATACGTGACGGAACGTTTCTACACATCTAGGTGGCGCTTTCTAATCATGGATTCCGCATACACGAATTCAAGTACAACTTTTTTATGCCCATAGAGACGTTGCTAAAAATAATAGAAAGCTTTTGATGAGGTCACGAACACATTTGGTTAAATAGACGCGTGCTGCACATTTGTAAACTTAAGAATTGACATCTAACTTACACAAAAGTAAATGTATTGTTGTTTCTTTTACCTTTACATTTATAACACAATAGAAAATTTGGAAAGAAAATCAGATTATTTAAATAGACTAGAGTTTTAGTAAAATATCTACTGGCAGAACTTTGATAGACTAGAATTTAAATAACATTTACTGGCACAACTCTATAGACTAGAGTTTAAGTAACATTTGCTGGCAGATCTTTGATAGGCTAGAGTTTAAGTAAAATATCTACTGGCAGAACTTCGATAGACTATAGTTTAAGTAACATTTACTGGCAGAACTTTGATAGACTAGAGTCTATTTACTGGCAGAAGCTTCTATAAGAATATATATAACGACCTCAATATAACGGCATGTCATCCACTAAGGTTTTCTGTTGCATGGATGGTATGTCTAGTGGGCTATTGGTGAGACCCACGGACGCAACCACATGCGTAACCGTAATTTTGTATATCGTTATATTTTTTAGTCACAGTTAATCATGAATATCTACAGTTGTCATTTCACAATGCGAATTTGACTCATGGTTGAATCAGAGACGAATTTTATACACTTTCGTAGATGAGGTGCCAAACACGTCGGGGAACTGGTGCTAATCCATCGTCAATTACAAAGAAGTAGATAGATTGCGACTATTTCATGACGAGAATCTTCACAGTGGACCCCTGGCTACTGAACCCAATTCTCTCTGTATGAGCCGTATTGGGTAACGGCGACAGTCGAGTTGAGCTAGGTTTGCAATATCCTACAACATTGATAATTGAGATGAAAATTGATCGTACCTACATTGACGTTCTATTTCTGAGGGCACAGCAGTAAATATTGATCTTCCCCTTCTTCTGCGTCTGTTGTCAGCTAATCATCACTAATATCATATGATCTCCGCCAGCTTGCGTGAGGTACGTTGTGCTACCATTCAATTTGTGCCATGTAGGTCTAGCATATCCGGTTTCTGCATGCTTTTAATTTAGGTTAGATTTCCTAGCCAATGGCAGCCTTCATATCTGTCGCCAGGCGACGGATGTGTATATGCTCTACCTATTCTATGACGGTTTATCACCCACGCGTTCTTAGACTTGGGAAAAAATGTCCAAAACATGCCCCTTGGTGACAGTCTCAGATGAGACGGTAAACAGGGATTTAGACTTCGGTTGACTACGTCTATCTCGCACGATATGTTCCTCTGCGAGTGAGTTTATTCCGCATAAATGTACATAGTTAGTCTTATCCTTGGCGGGTACTGAACCATTTAGTATAGGAAACACTCTATAGTAGAGATGGGCTAGGGTTCATTTGTCCTCTGAGGCTAGGTGTCATTCGCCGACAATTTTAACACCTCGTCCATGTCTGAACCTCAATACATATTGCGGGGTGGGGGGATGGGGGTGAAGTACCGTGGCTTCGCATATGAGTGGTCTTGGATTCATTCTGCAGTTGAGCAGGAAATGTGTTTCAGATCGCAACGGCGACAGGGTCGACCCAGCTTTAATTTGGTACCGGATAAATCCGAGAAGTACAGTCTGCGTGAAAGAGGAGATGGCTTCCGCCCTCATATAGCAGAGTCACTAGAATATGAGATCTCTACGGCAGTTTAATGCTATGGCTTAACTTTCCTTATCACTAAAAAAAAATATGATTTCGTGTAGACTTCCAAATGTATAATCTTAAGTTACTTTGAATATGGATCGTTATACACAGAGCCAGCAACAACACTAAATAAGTATGTACATTCCTACACGAATCAGATGACAGCATGTCAGTATCTATTCTCTATACTGTCATCTTTATTTTTCCGTGTCCGTTAGTTTGATAGTCAGTGAATGGTAACATTTACTGTACTTGTATTCTACGTTAGTACAATATTGTTTATACGTCTGTACGGCAGTCTCAATTATTGGAGTATTATATTAGCTAGGTGAGAATATAAACGCAATTAAGGGAAATAATGTTGAGAGTTTTTGGCGATTTTACATTACAAAACATAATGAATGAATTCCCTTTGAAATTTCTGTACTTAAGCATATCTTGATATCCCTGTGCTGGTAGCATATCCTGAAATCCCTGTGCTGGTAGCATATCCTGAAATCCCTGTGCTGGTAGCATATCCTGAAATCCCTGTGCTGGTAGCATATCCTGAAATCCCTGTGCTGGTAGCATATTCTGAAATCCCTGTGCTGGTAGCATATCCTGAAATCACTGTGCTGGTAGCATATCCTGAAATCTCTGTACTGATAGTATATAATGAAATCTATGTGATGATGGCACATCCTTATATCTCCATGTTGGTAGCATATCCTCATATCTCTCTCTGTGCTAGTAGCATATCCTGATGTCTCTGTGCTGTAGCATATCCTGATGTCTCTGTGCTAGTAGCATATCCTGATGTCTCTGTGCTAGTAGCATATCCTGATGTCTCTGTGCTAGTAGCATATCCTGATGTCTCTGTGCTGGTAGCATATTCTGATGTCTCTGTGCTAGTAGCATATCCTGATGTCTCTGTGCTGGTAGCATATCCTGATGTCTCTGTGCTGGTAGCATATCCTGATATTTATGTGCTGTAGCATATAATGAAATTTCTATTGCTGGTAGCATATCCTAATATCTAAGTGCTGGTATAATATTCTAATATCTAAGTGCTGGTATAATATTCTAATATCTAAGTGCTGGTATAATATCTTAATAACTTTGTGCTGGTATAATATCTTAATATCTCTGTGCTGGTATAATATTATAATATATCTGTGCTGGTATAATATTATAATATATCTGTGCTGGTATAATATCTTAATATCTCTGTGCTGGTATAATATTATAATATATCTGTGCTGGTATAATATTATAATATATCTGTGCTGGTATAATATTATAATATATCTGTGCTGGTAGCATATCCTGTTAAAGATACTGGGATAATTCCAGAATTTTTTTGCTCTTGTGATTGTCCGTGTTCAACAGAAATAAGAAGCAGAATAGGGCAGGCAAAAAAAACTTTCAGAAAATTGAAAAATATAATAAGGAACACAACCTTTTCATTAGAGATGAGAAAGAGAGTTCTTCAGTGCTATATAACTCCCAATACTAACACATGGATGCGAGTCTTGGATAATAAAACACAGGAAAGAGAAATTAGAGACAATAGAGATTCCGTTCTACAGAAGAATGCTGAGAATACCATGGACTGTCAGAAAAACTAATGTGGAGGTTTTGAAAGTCAAATGTGAAACAGACCTTAATCAATGATATAAGAAAAAGGCAATCTTAATTTTTTGGCCTCTTTATGAGACAGGGAGGTTTAGATAACATAGTCACAACATGCAAGATTGAAGGCAATAGAGACAGAGGGCGACAATGTGAGAAAATATTAGACATTTTGACAATCTGGCACAGCAGGGAACAACAATGATCTTGATACATAATGCTGGAGATAAAGAGCTGTAGAGAGCCATGATCGCCTACGCCAGCCGGCATAGCACCTGATGGTGATGATCTTTATACTTCCTACTTTAATTAACTTAGTGTTCCAATGTACTTCCTTCCTTAGAGTTATGCGTGTGTCCTATTGTTCTTTAGTGAAAATACGAGCTTATTAACAACAGTGACTATGAGGGGTGTTGATATGTTGTTGAAACTGAGAGTGAAAAATATTGAGTTGCTGAAATTGGTGACACTCGAGCGATTTACCAATCCTACCATAAGCGATTTTAAACAAACATGTCTTTAAAAATCCCGTTAAACTGTGGCATTTACAAACGATAACGGATGTTATTGGGTTGGGTTGTTTTTTTTAAGTAAAACCTCCTCCCTAAGGTAAACATTTCTGCAGCCATGCCAATACCCTCTCAATAAATTTTGATTCTGAAGAAAGGACACTTAATAAGTTTATTCTCAATCGCTAAGGAATTCAAACATGACAGATGATTGTTGTTCGTGGAATTTCTGAGATATGTTTTGTTTCTCTTCAGGGTACTCATACTTCTTTCACTGCTGGCTGTAGTGTTAGATATAGTCAACACTAAACGAAGGAGTTTTATTACTTCCTCAAAGATTGAGCCCAGTCATGTACAACAAAATATGCCATGAGTTCTTTAAGAGGTTAATGTGTTGTCTCATCTGCATATACTTTACGAAGTTCATTTTCTAGTAATGTTGTTATCAAAGAATCGGTACTGTTTTATACATTGTATTCTGGGAGAATAATGCCTGTCGCGGAATCCGGTACATTATCCGTCACAGACGAGCTCTGCACCACGCCGCCACAGACCTGGACTATTTGCCGAAATCTGCATATAATATATTTCTAAATCCCCATCGTACATCATCTCACACTTGCGTCTTCCGTCATTTTCGTACCATGGCCGGAGAAGATTTTTATCTCTTTACATTTGTCTAACGAGGACTATGAAGTCGGCGCAAGATTCATAAATGCAGATCTTTTAGTAATAAAGCATCAAGATATATTAGTACAACAAATTATATTATATAACTACATAAATTATTAGATTATATAAATAATCACTAATTACTTATAGTCCATTTTCGTATATTCAATCAATCAATAAACCTATAACCCTTCAGGGTCGTAGGGGTACCACATTGGATACCTCAGCACACAGATGCCTCCAGCGAATTCTATCCTCAGCGATGCGGATGAGTGTGGAAATATCTTGCCCTGTCCATTCCTGGATGTTGTCTGTCCATGACTTTATTTGCCCTCCTCTGCTTCTTCCACCTTCGACAGTTCCCTGCAGTATTGTTTTTGACAAGCAATCGTGCCTGCATACATGTCCGAACCATGCTAGTTTCGTCGTTTCACTATTGAAAGCAATGCTCCTGAACACCTGCACACATCTCTACTTTATTTCTTACGTACACATTGGTCTTATGTTCCCTATAGGAAATTCGTAGAATTCTTCTGTAGCATTTGTACTCGAAAGCCTGTAATCTTCTCTCCATGTCCGCAGTGAGTGTTCAACTCTCACTACCATACAACACAACAGAAAGCACCAGCGACTTATACAGTTTGATTTTTACTCCAACACTGATGTTGCTTTTCCAAATCACAGTTAGCCTTGACAAGGACGCTAAAGCCATCTCCAGCCTTATTTTTAGTTCTGCTTTGCATTTACCATCGCTGCATATACTGGATCCGAGGTATTTGAAGGTATTCACCACCTCAAGCTTATCTATGTCCATTCATTATGATATTAGTCTCGTTTTCTGTGTCTCTGCTGTTTATTGCAAGTTAATTAATAATAGTCATTTCATTGATTTCAATGAACATGGTAGAGGTTCTATAGTTAAGACGATGATGTTTATCATGAGATTCAGGTTTTAGAGTTAATTCTTATGCATTGCCCTAAGATATTTTTGTTGATATATTAACGTATCTTTCCGTGACTAGCTAAAAATTAATGTCTTTCTTTTAAATGTCTGTACTTCTATTTTAACTACGCCTGTTTGGTCATATAAAGAGACACAACTGTTTAAAAGACAAATAATGGAGGGAAGACTACCTGGGAAGAGGAGAAAGGGCAGACCAAGAAGACGATTGACTGACGACATTAAAGATAACGTGAATACATCGCTAGAAAATGCAAACCACATCGCCCAAGACAGAGAGAGGTTCAGAGAGTTCATTGGGAAGACAATGTTCTGCAAGGAATACGTCACATGACAAATGACTTCTATTTTTTTATTTCGTTATTTACATTCATATTTTGAAAAAATAAACTGAAACATTTCTTTCTTTAAGACAGACAATAACACAGGTGGAAGGAGGGGGGCTCTTACGGACAGTCAAGCTCCAAGGAATGTTTTCTGGTCAGCCAGGTTTATATAAAATTGCGATATGTACTGGGGTCCCACATTCAGAAATCAGTAATTGGTTCGACAAAGAACTAAAATAATCTATTTTGGTCCCTGTATCTCATGAGAAATCTCATACTGATCCGCTGACCAGGAAAGGTTGCCACATGAGCGATAACAGCATCATGTATTATACAACATTACAATCTATGGCGTCTGTAATGTGTTAGTGAATTATTCCTTCAGTTTATCACAATCTATTATGTCAACAGTGAGTTAGGGAATGGTTCCTTCAATTTCTCACAATCAATTGATTGACATCTGCAACCAATCGTAATAAAGATACTTTCACAGTGGATGATATATGCTATCAATCTTACTAGAGATACTTTCAATATTTCATACTGAATGATATTTTAGGTTATATATGAAACATTCCTATCTAGGCCAGTACCTTGAAGCGGTAGTTGTGTTTAGTCCAGCCATCAGGGGTTGGAAACTAAGACTGGTCGGACAGTTTCACTCAAGCAGTACCACCGTTCTCCCCAAGTAAGCAAGGTTCTGAAGACGGAGGCAACCAGCCAAAAGACGCATAAATAATCAGGATGCCATGCACAAAACACAATGGAAACATGTCTGTATCTATTAATAGTAATGTTGCCTGTCCTGTGGCGGTAGTTTGGGCAAGAACTATGCCGGGTCATATACCTCGAAAGGGTCCAACCTCAATTACTGGAGGTATTTCTCAATTGCCTCGATGAGCCAGGAGGCAGGGGAATAGAGATACTAGCCAAACAAACCAACGACCAATAAAAATAATGCACTGGAATGCTGAGGGTGTCAACAGCAAAGAGATGGATACAGTTCTTCTTCTTCTTCTTTCGTTCACTTGAAACATGTCTATATATGTAATTCTGTCTCCTTAATAAAACTCACTGTTTTTGTAGTTCATACAGTGTCCATTGTTTTTATTGGTCGTTTGTTTGTTTGGCCAGTAGCTCTATTCCCTTGCCTCTTGGCTCCTCGGGGCAATTGAGAAGGACTTCCAGTAACTGAGGTTGGGCCCTTTCGAGGTATAGGGCCCGGCTCCGTCCCTGTCTGAACGTCCGCCACAGAGCAGGCACCATAACTAGTTATAAATACAGACATGTTTCCATTGTGTTGTATGCGTGGCATCCTGATTATCTGTGCGCCTTTTGGCTGGATGCCTCTATCTTCAGCACTCTGCTTACTTGGGCAGGACTATGGTATTGCTCGAGTGGGACTGCCCGACCAGTCTTAGTTTCCAGCCCCTGATGGCTGAACTAAGCCCCATCACCACTGCACGGTGCTGGCCTCGATGGGGATGGATACAGTAAAACAAATGGACCTTGAAAATATCCTACGGGAATAACAAGTTAATGTATGCTGTATTCAAGATGTATGCTGTATTCAAAACATGCCTCAGCAACAATATAGCCTTTAAAATCAGAGGCTATCAGTGACCGGTCAGACCGAAAGGACAGGCGAAAGAGTGGAATTGTGGCACTTGCTAAAACAATAGCAGTGTATGTCAGCCGGAAGTGTTTATGCAGGGTGCAAAATATCAGGTCTCCACCTAAAGACAGTCAGTACAGAATTCCATTTCCAGAATTACTACTGCCCAAATGATAGACCATTGGCACTAGACACAATCCCAGAACAAAAGAGACTTACAGTGTGTGGTGACTTAAATAGCCACTCTCAGAGCATGGGATACGATCACATAGAAAATCGAAGTGAGGAACTTGAGCTCTGGCAGAATGAAAATAATCTCATACTAATTAACTAGACAGCAGACTCAACAACCTTATACTCGAGAGCATGGAACACCGCCTCTACACCAGACCTGGCATTCCACTCACAAGGCCTTAAATGGAAAATTACACGTGTCTTTGGAAAGCAGCTTGGAGGTAGTAACCACAGACCAGTATTATTGGAAATCCACAATTAATTTATCAAGGACGACAGCACACAGAGGGCAGACTTTAAAATTTACCAGCATTTAACCAATGTTCTAGCTAAGGATATGAACGTAGACAAAAAGAACAGTGAGTAAATTTAATAGATGCATACTACATGCTACTAGTAAAAGCATACCCAAGGCGGCCCGCAAAAACTAGAATCCCTACTGGAATGATGAGCTGGAGAAGCTGAAAAATTAGACGGAAACATCTAGACAGCAGGCTGAGAACAGACCTAGCCAGTAACATCACAACAAATATCAATAAACGAAAGCTAAATTTCAAAGAACCAAGTTACAAGCCAGACGGAGCAGCTGGAAATAAAAAAACAGAGTCGCTTAACCTTGAAATGACACTAGGAAATTATGGAAACTAGTAAAACAACTAAATGATGAAGGTACAGGGAGAAATGCAAGGATCACGCTTAATAAAGATAGAAACATTTTAACAGGAAAACATGCGGCAGATAACTTTGCAGATCTGTTTGCAGAAGACAATAACATCAAAGTCAGCCCAGACAAACAACAGGATGTTTGAGAGAACCAGCTAAACATTGGACAAGGCGAACCTATACCTGAAGTCATGGAGGCACCAATCACAATGAGAGAACTGGAGCAAGCAATATCCAAATTGAAAATGAAAAATTCCCCAGGAGCTGATGCAGTGTCCAATGAAATGATTAAAATCTGGAAATTGTAGCAAGAGCAAGGCTACTGCAGATCTATCTTCAACGCAAGCTGGATCTCATATAATTTCCGCAGACATGGAGGGAAGCAATAATGATACCATTCCTAAAATCAGGAAAATATGACAACACAGTCTCCAATTACAGGAGCATCAGCTTCACAAGCTTTCTGTGCAAAACAATGTAACGCATTATCAATCTTAGGATGCAGTGGTACCTTGAAATTGAAAACTTTCTGGTATCGCAGCAAGCAGATTTCAGACAGTGCTACTCTACTAACGATTAGGCAACCTACCTCTCCCAAGAGCTTGAGGACGTCTTCCAACTAAAAGAACTGGTGCTAGCAGCATGGATTGAGCTCAGGGAAGCATTTCACAAGATTTGGAAAGAAGAACTCTTAAAGAAATTGCGAAATTGCATGGTTAACTCAAGGATGTACAAATGGGTAAGAGCATACCTCCATAATAGAAGAGCCACGGTAAAATTGGATGGTCGCAAGAGCAAGAAAGTCGTATTGCGTCATGGAGTCCCCCACACTTTTCTGGGTTTACAAAAATGACCTAAGAGCCGAACTACCACACGGCATTAAAGTGGCAATGTATGCTGACGACCAGGTGATCTGGTGCATGGAAGAACTTGCGACAGTGGCCACTAAACACATACAAAGAGCTATTGATACCTTAATGTTATGGGCAAATTGATGGTGCGTCAGTGTTAACACAGATAAGTGTAGCACTACACTCTTTACCCTCTCGCCAAAAGAAAAAACCGGTGATATCAGGATAGTTGGAGGGCTTTTGAATGAAGACAAAGAACCCACATACATCAGAGTTACTTTCGATGAAAAACTGACATGGAAGCAACACATATATATATGAAGCATTATTTGAATACATATCATAGGTGATAAACTGGTAAGATGACTTTTTCAGTTTCACAAGTTTACAAGTTTGAACTTGCGTCTGAAATGATGCCGTGCATATTTCTGAAAAACTGGTATCCACATTTGTTGAATCCAAGGTTTGCTGATATGTTAGATGAATATTATGATAATGAGTACGGTTGGTTATGATGAGTTGCCACATTGTGCTTGATACAAATGATTGATTTGATTATCAATAGTAATTAAGAGTAACAATGATTAATATAAGTATCATTGCTAACTACGGTTAGTACATCATGATGACCCCTGATTCCAGGAACCATACCTTCCATTATTAATTTTTCCATGCAGGTATGTCTCTTTATACGGACACACATCTCCTCTTTCTTATTAAAATGTCGTTTAATAGCTACTCTTCTTCAACGTTTATTGTCGTATCCCTTCTTGATTAGTCTCTTTTGCTGTCCTTGATATTCTCCACACACAAAATGTAATATCTCATTTCGAAGGCAACTACTCTCTTTATCACTGTTTTATTAAGTTTCTATGATACATTCATAAATTGCTACTGGAAATATATTTGCTGTAATCAGACAATTTATTTTTCCCACTGGTGTTTTGTCAAATAATTTTCATTTGCACAAGTTTTGAAGTCGCTATTGCAATTCTTCTCTTGATTTCTGCAGCACAATCCCATGAACTGTTTAATGTTTGCAACTAAATATTTAAAATAAAAATTAGCAACATCTTCTAGTCCATAATTATTAGTTATGACCACGTCCCCAAAAGTTCGTGGTTTGACTAAATCTTTTGTCACGTTTGTTTTTATTTGTGTTTAAGAACTAAATCTAGACCTCACTCCTTTTTTTTATAGATTCGCTTGTTTCAGACTTTCATTTGTTAGTTTTTAAAAAGACATGTGTCGTCTGAATATCTCATCTAGGGAATCTGCTGACATCCAATGTTAAGAGGATGAAACTGTGTGTCTGTTCAGCTCTTACATTTCTGATTATGCTTTTCTATGGAGATGTTAAACAAATATTGGGAGAGAGAGCATCCTTTACATACTACTTTCTGCACATTGAACCAATGAAATGTTTCACCATCCACTTTTACGTGTTTTTTTTAATTCTAGATGCATCATTGCGATAAGATGTATGAGGTGTTTTTATAATCGCATGTTTTCCCTGATTTTCTACAGTTGGTAATATTGCACACATTCGAAAGCTTTAGTGTAGTCAATAAAACTATCTATCTATCTGTCTATTTCCATTTCTCTGCTTTTGTTGTAAGGCATCGAATGTATTTAATCGCGATTGATTTTCGAACTTATTGATCGCTTATTATTTGATCGCTTGATATGCAGCAATATTGTAACGTCTCAAATTGTTGGTAAATCTTTCAATAAAACATACATATACAACGATATAAATGCGTATATAGGTGGAGTCACTTAAAAAAAAAAAATAGAGAAAGGTGTATGAAAGACGCAAGTGCAAATTTTCTGTGGCAGTGATTTGATTACATAGAAGACATATTAGTGATCGATAAAACAAACAATTTTTGTGTGCTTAATGACCACGTGCAAGACGAAATATAGATCATCTATACTCGAACATATAAATAATTATTGGTGTGATTATCAATACTCACTAGAACTTATAATAACGCCAGCTAGCATATTTTGTGCATTTGAAAATGCACAAGGAGTTGGACATTACTCTTGGAAGAAGAGGCTCCAGGAGAGAGAACACGAGTCTAATTGTAGATGGACACACGCTGACCAGTTAAATAAGACATCTTGCAGTTAACTAAGAAGATTACATTATGACATTTAGAACAATATTCTGACATCATATAAACTACAAGATATATTCTTCATTTGAGCTTCAACACTAAATTCACGAGCTATTACGGGCGTGACAATTTCCAATTATGACTATATACAGTATATACATGAGGGATCAAATATAAATTGTCACGGTGTCCATCACAAGTGATGATGACCATTTTTACATCCACTTTCTGAAATTCAGTTAGAGTCCTTGAGTTCGTGAATGGCTAATAAATCCTATTCTGGTCGCAAATTTCCTTTGACAGTTTGGGCATGGGATGATCGTTGTATATGGTTTTTTATCTACCCGTGAATTTACAACTATTCTCTGTTTTTTTAGCTACTGATTGTCACAGTAAGACTACAGAAAAGATCAAATCTAGACTGTCGTAGTAAGATTACAGAAAAGATCAAATCTAGACTGTCGTAGTAAGATTACAGAAAAGATCAAATCTAGACTGTCGTAGTAAGATTACAGAAAATATTAAATCTAGACTGTCGTAGTAAGATTACAGAAAAGATCAAATCTAGACTGTCGTAGTAAGATTACAGAAAAGATCAAATCTAGACTGTCGTAGTAAGATTACAGAAAAGATCAAATCTAGACTGTCGTAGTAAGACTACATAAAATTAAATCATAAATAACATATGGCTAACAATAACAGTGAAGATAACAATGACTACAACACAAAACGATGTTTACATCTTAACTACATTATTCTACGAGGCTACTCAACACGATTACATATGAAGACAAGTAAACACATAGAAACTTGAAGAAACTAACATCCATGATAATCTGATGGGCCTACACTGACCGGTTGACCTAAGCCTTGGCTTTGTCCAGCCGTGCACTGTAGCACGTCCATTACACGTTACTGCCATCCTAACGGAGTCACTGGGCTGAAAATAAACGAAACTGCATATAATAGGTTGTATGAAGTCACTGGTTGGAAAATAAATGGTTACTTTGTATATGACAATGAGACGATGAAGTCACCAAACTAAACATAAATGGTAAGTTTGTGTTAACAATGAGATTTATTAAGTTACCAAAGTAAACATAAATGGTCATCATCATCATCAGGTGCCATGCCGGGTGGCGTAGGTGGTCATGGCTCTCCACAGCTCTCTATCCACAGTATTATGTATCAAAGTCGTTGTTGTTTCTTTGCCGTGCCAGGTTGTCAAACTGTCTAATATTTTCTCACGTTGTCGCCCTCTGTCTCTGGTGCCTTTAATCTTGCCTGTTGTGATTATGTTTTCTAAACCTGCCTGTCTCATGAAGTGGCCAAAAAAAGAAGATTGCCTTTTTCTTATATTCTTGATTAAGGTCCGTTTCGCATTTAACTCTTTTAACACCTCTAAATTAGTTTTTCTGGCAGTCCATGGTATTCTCAGCATTCTTCTGTAGAACCACATCTCTGTTGCCTCCAATCTCCCACTTTCCAGTTTGTTTATTGTCCAAGACTCGCACCCATATGTTAGTATAGGGGTTATATAGCACTGCAGAACTCTCTTTCTCACCTCTAATGACAAGGTCATATTACACAGTATATTTTTCATTTTTCTGAATGTTGTTTTTGCCTAAATAAACGTACATAAATGGTAAGTTTGTGTTAACAATGAGATTTATTAAGTCACCAAGCTAAACATAAATGGTGAATTTCTTTTAACAATTAGATATATTAAGCCACCAAACTAAACATGAATGGTTAGTCGGTGTTAATAATGGGTTGTATGAAGTCACCAAGTTAAACATAAAATTGTGAGTTTGTGTTAACAATAAGATGCATTAAGTCACCAAACTAAACGTAAATGGTGAATTTGTTTTAGCAATGAGATTTATTAAGTCACAAAATTAAACATTAATAGTGAGTCTGTGGGATGTATGGGTCGTATGAAGTCGCCGCGCTAAACATATACGGTGGATGTAGGTTTAGTTGACATTTTACTTCCATTTTTAGCCCCTTTTGGGGGGAGGAGGGTCTATTTATTGATGTTACCATCGCTGCGTCGATAAACAGGCCAATGTTGGATTTTGCTTGTTGGAGTGTCGGGTACATATCAGTCTTGTTACATTTGGGTTTCTGTTTTCCGTTTTGGTATCATGGTGTGCCTTAAATGGTTCGTAACCTCCCTGCTCATTTGATATTCCCTGCAACCTAAGCTTTCTATGCATAACTTGTTTTCCCATCTATGGATCCCTCCGCATCTCGCTTGTAACTTTCCTCTGCCTGCCTAC
The DNA here is from genome assembly GCA_034231615.1 of Meghimatium bilineatum. Classification (NCBI taxonomy): domain Eukaryota; kingdom Metazoa; phylum Mollusca; class Gastropoda; order Stylommatophora; family Philomycidae; genus Meghimatium; species Meghimatium bilineatum. Next base: position 34,817,009 of record CM067318.1, read on the forward strand.
TTTGCTACACTTTCTTATATTTTTCTTACTATTGAGTATCCCTTTCTTCTGTTACTTCCTTTGACATTACTATCTAGTCTTCGCTGTTCCATGTTTCTATTTTAATTATTGTATAGTCTGGTCTGGATGTGGCTGCTCGGTCAGTTATTGCAATATATGTGTACGGTGACATAGGTTCATTGCGTGCATACAACGAAGAATAGGTATTGGTGGGTACCTTGAGTGGTTTTTTAATTTGTTATTAGTTGTGTGATGAATATGTTATGGAGGTATTGCACTGTAATAGTTTTAGCTTATTGTGTTTTTATTTTTCTCCTTCAGTTTTCATCTATAAATATTGGTGTTTCTGTGCCAGAGATAAGTAGTTTCACAATATAGAGAACCCTTTACAAGCAGGGGGCTTCACAGTATGAAATGAGAATCCTTCACACACAGCGATAGATGACGGCATGAATTGTCATACATTGCGTTGCTAGCCCGTACGTGCTCATGTGTAAATGTTGTTGCTCCTCCTGCCTCAGGAGGAAAAGATCAAATGCAAACGTGTTTCTATCTAAGAACGTGTCACACATTTTGTATATAATATACAGATGGGAGCATGTCAGATGGAAGCATTCTGATTGGTCTGAATTTTTTAGGATTTTCAATAAAAGTATAAATATACAACATGTGTTTATTGAATGACCAGATGGAAGCATGTGGGACGTACGGAGGATATTGATTGCTAGGAAGTTTCGCGAAGTTGGAAAAACTAGGGAGTTGAAAAATTGGAGTGGATTCAATGATTCGAGAGCCGACTGCCTTGGAGGACTGTCGAGTTTTGAGACTCAGGGAGCAACTCCTCAGGCAGTTTTAGAAGTTAGCAACTGAACAGTCTGCTTTAGAACAGTCTCTGACTTAGTTTCCAGATTCGAGTTTGAAGGCTCGAGTAGGACTACTCCGACAACCATAGATTGAGAATAGTTAGAATGGAAGTTATTCCAACAAAATTGAGATTAGAAGTAGAGCAGGGAGATGGTGAGATTAGAAGTAGAGCAGGGAGATGGTCTATCATCTCTAGTAAGCTTATGTTTATATTGTGGGCCTAATTCTTGGATGTGCTAGAGTTAGTTTGTGAACACCTTGACATTGTATATTTTAGATTGATGAACTATTGTAGGTCGTGGAGATAATAAATACTCCAGGAATTGATGCTGATTTGTACCATTGGCTTGATGTTCATATTAAACGATATTATATTTCTATGACAAGAAGTGTCTCTGTACTTATTGATGTCAAAAAGAGATGGACATTAATAAACCTGGTCACAGCACCAGAGAGTTTTGATTTGGACACCACCGTCCCAGTATTGCTATCATCACAGTCGTGATATCCGTCACTCCATTCGTACGCGGTTGAACTCTCACCGTCACAGAAAAGTGACGACACTAGCATAGTCACATATTTTACTATGTCACACTATTGTGACAACGTTTCACACTTGGTAACGCTAACAGGCAAGACTCTTGTTACAGTCACACTAGTGTGACGCAGCTGACAATCCTATTATTGTCACATTATTTTCCTTCCTTTCACGCAATGCCTCTGTTATAGTGAACAGTGTTCTACTATCACTTTTACCTCTGTTATTGTGAACAGTGTTCTACTATCACTTTTACCTCTGTTATTGTGAACAGTATATTACTATCACTTTCAACGACATTTACTTCAACCATTCTGTTCGATTACACCAGATTTCGAATAAGTAGTTTTTTTTTAAAATATATTACAATTTGTTTTCTTTTATTAGACTTGATCTGTTGCTTTTCATTTTACTCTCTCTCTCTCTCTCTCTCTCTCTCTCCTGTTCTTGTTCTATTTGTCATTTTTCTCCTGTTTTCTTTATATCTTCTTATCTCCCTTATCTTCTTTAGCTCCTCTATTATATCATGATTCACTGTTTGTAATATTCATTTCTCGTTGTTTGTTTGTGTTATGATTAAGACTTTTAGTTGAAACGTCGCATGTTTCTGTTGATGTAGTTGGTGTTTTGTTTGTGTGTGTGTGTGTGTGTGTGTGTGTGTGTGTGTGTGTTTGCTGCAACACTCCCTACATATCTATGTTTTTCCCCACAATGTTGCTCCATCTTTAGAACGTTAGTTTATCCTTAACACTGAAGATTTATAATTTTTAACATAAATGGTTTGTGTTAACAGTGAGATATGGGTTATGAACCAACATCATTGAGTTCCGGGCAGACGCATTAGTGTTCAGTCTCCCCAGAAAATTTCAAAGGGTATACATGCTAATTATTCATGGTTGAACACCCTCCTCATTCTACACAAATCGTGTAGCTCGGTGGTTGAATACCCTCATCATTCTACACAAATCTTGTAGCTAGGTGGTTGAATACCCTCATCATTCTACACAAATCTTGTAGCTAGGTGGTTGAATACCCTCATCATTCTACACAAATCTTGTAGCTAGGTGGTTGAATACCCTCATCATTCTACACAAATCTTGTAGCTAGGTGGTTGAATACCCTCATCATTCTACACAAATCTTGTAGCTAGGTGGTTGAATACCCTCATCATTCTACACAAATCTTGTAGCTAGGTGGTTGAATACCATCATCATTCTACACAAATCTTGTAGCTAGGTGGTTGAATACCCTCATCATTCTACACAAATCTTGTAGCTAGGTGGTTGAATACCCTCATCATTCTACATAAATCTTGTAGCTAGGTGGTTGAATACCCTTATCATTCTACACAAATCTTGTAGCTAGGTGGTTGAATACCCTCATCATTCTACACAAATCTTGTAGCTAAGTGGTTGAATACCCTCATCATTCTATATAAATCTTGTAATTTAGGATCTTGTCAGTAAATACCTCGTACGATTTTGTAGCTGTTTATTTTTTCACGCATTATCTGCATCTGGGGGTGGAGGGCTGCAGAAATGGAGTTCTCGCTGTTCTCTGTTTGGCTACTTTACCATTTATTTTTACTTCTGCAACTTTATACAAATCATTTTTTAAACCCAAATTCTCTGTTCACAATGAATTAATTGTATGAAATTACTGATCTAAAATTAAAATGTGAATGTGTGTTTTAACATAAATTGTATTAAATTACTGAAACAAAATTAAAAGCTGAATGTGTGACAATATTTTATATGTTTTATATTCTAGATATGACTGAAATGTCCTTAAATGTTTTAAAAGTGCGTTTGGATTTTTATTTATGTCAGTCATAAAAGATTCTTACCCCGACAGTAATGCTAATGGGAATAGTTACAGAATTTGACGTCCAACCGTTGCGGTTATTCGGGGTGAAGCCAGTAACGAGCCCATTGCACTGGTAGGTGGCGCCATCTGGGTATGAAGTGAAAGCAAACAATAATATAACAGATTTATAAAATTAGTGTGTTTCTAAATGATAGTGGCAATATTGATTCTTAATTAGCTAGAACACAGTTGATGCCGACTGTATTAGAAATGATGATGACGAGGGTTAATTAAGTTGATAAAGATGCATGTAAAGAAGATAATGTTGATGATTAAGTAGGTTGATGTTGAGGCATATATGGAAGTTGTTGATGGTTAAGTAGGTTGATGTTCAGGCGTGCAAGGAAGATTATGTTGATGGTTACTTAGGTTGATGATGAGGCATGTACGGAAGATTATGTTGATGGCTAAGTCGGAAGATGTTTGAGCATGCAAGTACGATTCAGTTGATGGTTAAGTAAGTTTATGTTGAGGCATTCAAGGATGATTAGGTTGATGTCGAGGCATGTACTGAAGATATAATGTTGATGGTTAAGTAGGTTGATGTTGAGGCGTGTAAAGCAATTGATACTAATTTCTACGTAAGTTGATGTGTTGAGAGATGCAAGAAAGATGAAATTGATGATTAAGTTAGTTGATGATGTGACCTATGATGATGATGTTAATTCTATAAAATATTTAGGTGTTCATCCTTATATCGACGTGGTACACACTGATGATGTAGGTGAACTAATTGTTTATATAGAGCTGAGACCAATAATGGCTATAGTACCATATTAACATTAACAAAATATAAGGTGGAAGATACATTACTGTAGTTACAAGTTATTTCCTGGTTTGTTGGGCAGGCGCCTTCATAATTGTTATTCAGGACTACGAATTGCTGCAAATGAAAACATAAATTATATATATATATATATATATATACTAGAAGCAATATCCGGGCGAGATTCAAACAAAAAAGAAAAATAGATAGATGCGAATATTTAAGTGTATAATGTAGTGACGACTTTGTTATTTTTTTTATACATGTCGGCAAAATAAACGTAATCTGTCTCTGGTGTTGAACACTGAACAAAACAGTTCGTCACGTCAAACCAATGGTTTGAAGCACTATTTTTGCAGATGTCAACATTGATGTGGAAATTAACAATATACTGCAAAAGCTAGTGCTGTATTTGGTAGATTACGCAACAATGTATGGGACAGAAGAGTTATAAGAACAACCACCAAACTACAAGTATATCATGCGGCTGTTATACCAACCTTACTATACGCTTGTGAAACGTGAACAGTGTATGCTAGAGATGCAAGAAAATTAAATCATTTCCATCTTACCTGCCTACGTAAATTACTAAACATCCATTGGGGGGGGGGAGGCAAAAAACCAGACTACCAGGTCTTGGAAAAATCAACTTCAATAAGCATCTACATATTACTTATGAAGGCGCAAGCACGCTGGGCAGGTCATCTTGTGCGTATGGAGGACTCGCGTCTGCCACAACAAATATATTATGGAGCACTCAAAGCAGGAATTCGAAAAGGTGGTGCACAGAAAAAGCGCTTCAAACGCTTTTGAAAAAACGCTATTTTGAAATAAGTCATCACTGAAATATCTTAAAATTGACGTAGGCTCTTTGAAGAGCCTCGTTCAAGATATAACAGCATGGCGTTACAGCCTTAGAACGGGAGCACTAGCGGCAAGATACTGCAAGACAGAAGTGGGCACGTGGAAAAGAAAAAAAATATTTCAACGTCCATTAGACACCCTCTACAGTTGTCAATTCTGTGACAGTAATAACGCCATCGCTACAGACAAAGTGCAGTGTGCAACGCTAGTCAGGTGGTTTCTTGTCAGCAACTAACTGGGCAGCTGAGAACTTATAGGAAACCATGTGGAATGACTCATTACGCTCGTTTATAACGTATCTTACCTTTAACGTTACACATCCATCTATGCACCCTTATATCTATACATTTCTCCGTTTGTTCTGCGAGTCCACCTATCTCTGTCTGTCTATCTATCTACACCAATTTAAGTTCCAAACCTATGCATTGAACATAGCTTCCTCTATCCAAATAATTCCTATTTTTTCCAGCTTACGCCCTCTTGGACATTTGGCAAAAAATAGCCTTGCACATTGGATGGACATAAGTATTATTATGTGCATGGAATGAGAACAGGAGATGCAAGTATCTATGGAGATGTTAGTATAGCTCAAAACCAAATACTTTTCGTGACCTCTGTACGAAAAGTATTTTGAAGCGCGGATCCGTTAGCTGGGACATTTATATAGCTCATATAACAAAATAATTGTCGGGCAGAAGTCGCGCTGAGGTCGTGCAGGTTGAATAGAACTCGTGTAGAAGCTTCAAGAGGTCGTGCAGTGATCACGTAGGGTCGTGTAGAGGTCATGCACAAGACAAACAGATGGTGTGTAGGACTCATGTATTGTCGTGTAGAGATGAAATAGGGGCACTATCGGCTAAGGGCAACTACTGGTCGTGCTGAGTCTTTTTTATACAAAGATAATACAGCTTATATAATGAAAAACTAGGACACCAACGGTATTTATAGAGGCCCATTAAGGAGTAAGATGATGACTGATATAATTTACAGAGGGAAAATAAAGCTGTAAAAGACTTGTTAAGTTTGTGCTGAGCCCCTTTCTCAAGGCTAATATAACTAAATACTATGACGATCAACGACATGCATAGTCATTCCATGGCGACTAAGAGGTGTGTTTATGTGGATTACAAAGCGAAAAATAACGACGTAAAAGGATGAGTAAGTGCGTGCTGAGACCCTTTCACCAAGCTAATATATTTTATTAACTAAACAATTTGACAACCAACGATATGCATATACGCTATTTGATAATTAGGATTTGTGGGGGGTGGCATGTGTTATGTGGACTACAGAGGGTAAAAGCTGTAAAAGGATGGAAAGATTTGATAAGGTCTTGCTGATCCCCTTTATCCTGCTAATATACCTTATATAATGTAACACTATGACAATCAACGATACGAACAGAGATTTATTAACGAGTAAGCGGGTGGCTTATGTAGATAACAAAAGGAACAATTAGAGCTAGACAAGGCTAAATAAAGTCGTGGTGAATCTCTTTATCTGGCTAATAAACATTATTTAAGGAAACTAGAACAAGTTTGGAGACCAACGGATGAGTAAGATGTTGGTTAATATAACTTACAGAAGGGAAAAATAAACTATTGTGGAGACCAATGGATGAGTAAGATGTTGGTTAATATAACTTACAGAAGGGAAAAATAAACTGCAAAAGATTGGGTAAGAGATGTCTGTGTCTCTTACCAAAACCAAGTATACCTTTTATAAGGAAACACTACAAACCCACTGGCTCGTTTCTTACAACCAAATACGGATAAAAAATATAAAATATAAAAGAAGTGGTTGCTGGTTATGGTTTATCCATATATTTCGTAGTTCTAGACAAACATATACACCGGTAAATTCAACAATATATAGAAAATAACAATGATATACGAGTATAAAAGTCTGAACAATACAGTAAAATACAGACATAAATTAAGAAGTTTAACAATACAATGTGTCGCATAATGGTTTTAGTGAATCATTTGCCCTACATACATATTATATTTAGAAAAGGACATATGTTGGCGTCATCTTTTGATAGCTATGAGAACAGACCGAACCGGCAAAAGTGAACGATGTTTGTAAAAAAGGGTTTATGGTATATGTGAGATCTGGTAGACCTCATTCCAAATGTGCTATCTGGTGTTATGGAGAATAACAAGTTGCGTAGGAAAGCATGATAGGTACTTAATAGGCTGTGGTGTTTGTCTAATTTATGTTGGTTTATAACATATAAATGGAAAGAAGTTCGCAGAATGTTCTTCAACTGTTATTTAGTATTTTGACGGGTATTCTGGACAACATTCATAGGATCAAATTCGCTATCGGTCTGAACAAAGAGGGAAACGTCATTTCTATTGTTTATCAGAGCTGGATACTCTAAAACAGCAGAATTGTTTACTGAGCCATGAAAACACCTTGGTTCTAATGTATCTCGATGACGTAATATCAAATGGTTGGAAAAGTTCACTTTGAATCTGTTAGTTTGGGAATTGAACATTGGCATTAGAACCAAACTCCATTCTTTTATATGCGATATCTTTGGCGGATGAAAAAACGAATAAGCACATGTTAGTACCTAGTGAGAATATACCGAGACCATGTTAGAATATAGTTGAAGAACATAGTGACACCATAGTTGAAGAGGAGACAGAATATAGTTGAAGAGCAGAATGAGAATATAGTTGAAGAACATAGTGACACCATAGTTGAAGAGCAGAATGAGAATATAGTTGAAGAACATAGTGACACCATAGTTGAAGAGCAGAATGAGAATATAGTTGAAGAACAGAAATGAGAATATAGTTGAAGAGCAGAATGAGAATATAGTTGAAGAACAGAATGAGAATATAGTTGAAGAACAGAATGAGAATATAGTTGAAGAGCAGAATGAGAATATAGTTGAAGAGCAGACTGAGAATATGTATTTCATTGTCCAAGGCTGCACGCTTTCCGTATCCAGATTATGAACCACACACACTAACTTTTGTAAACTTGATACCGTTCTGGCGTAAACAATATATTTTACTATATACAATCTATTATTTAATCTAACCTTAATTCTTTTTAATTTGTCCTCCACTTTAGATTGCTAAAACATCCAACAAATTATCGTGATCCGCCATCACCTTCTCCCTTCCGTCTGCTTTGCTAACAAGGCCGATTGCTCTAAACTTTAATAATTGCTGTAATGTAGTTCCGTCTGCTATATGTAAACAAGAACATGGAAAGGGAGAGAACATTGTCCTGTCCTGTAATGTCCAAGCAAAACTCAGTTACTTCTCTTCGACCATATCGATCAATTACGGTCTAAATTCAATACAGTCGTGCTTCCCTGTTACAAAAGGACGAAAAATGCATATTTTGTGGTGGGAGGGGGGGGGGAGAGAATTCATATCCTACCCAGCAACATGTAATATCGATAAATAGAACAACGCAGATAATGTTATTGAAATGTAAAAGGGATATCTAAAATTTTCAGAATAGTTTGAAAACAATTTCATACACTGGATACGACTCAATTATGTGATCTGTTAATAGTAGTATGTTATTTCTGACCGTTGTTTTGACTTATACCCAAAACTTTAACCTCTGTGGCACGTAACATAACTCTTTGGGGAATGTGATGAGGTTTACGACGTAATCTGTGAAACACAAACGTCTTATACATATCAAATTTACCCATTTTTCCACTCATCAAATCATTATCCGCTCACATTTCAGCCACACAAGATTGAAATATATTGTCATATGTGCAGCATGCATAAGACCTACCGATATTTGCACGCTGTGTGTCTGAGTATACACGACGGCTGAACTTTTTTTTTAAGATCTTCCCATTGTTGAATTTCATTTCATGAATAATTAATTATATGTAGCTACAAAAACAATTGCAGATTATTTCCTTAGTAAAAATCACCAATGTTGTCGATGTTTGAAATGTGAATGAAGAAGAAGTCAGACCTCAGCATCATTTGTAATATTTGGATGTAATCAAACCTCACCATCATTTGTAATATTTGGATGTAGTCACACCTCACCATCATTTGTAATATTTGGATGTAATCAAACCTCACCATCAGTTGTAATATTTGGATGTAGTCACATCTCACGATCATTTGTAATATTTGGATGTAGTCACACCTCACCATCATTTGTAATATTTGGATGTAGTCAGGACTCAGCATCATTTGTAATATTTGGATGTAATCAAACCTCAGCATCAGTTGTAATATTTGAATGTAGTAAGCTCTCATCATCATTTGTAATATTTGGATGTAATCACACCTCACCAACAGTTGCAATATTTGGATGTAGTCACACCTCACCATCATTTGTAATATTTTGATGTAGTCACACCTCACCATCATTTGTAATATTTGGATGTAGTTTAACCTCACTTTATTTGTAATATTTGGAAAGGATCATACTCAATATAGACCTATGTGGTGCATTTTTCGTGGCAGATATAAATAGCATTACTTTCGCTACTAACACTTTAAGGGTTGTCCATAATTTAGCCAACAATTGGACAGGTTGGGTCTGACAAAGGTTAACAGCTGTTCACAAGGGGGGGGGGGCTGACAAAAATTGACGTCAACTATACAGTTTTTCGCACTAGTTGAATTGTTAAAATATATCTTGACGCACATGTAAATATTGCATTAATTTTTTAATGTTAATTGTGATCAGGACGATGCTGGTGATGCAATAATCCTTTTAGCTGTGATAAGGTAGATCTTGACAGAACACAAACTTTCTAAAGGAAAAAAACTACGTTCCTCTTCAGTTCGGTAACCGAAGATGCACTCGAATTCATATAATGTGTTTTGAACTGAACCAGGTCCGTTCTAGCGGCAAGGAATTGCCTTGCAAAGCAAGTAAACATGTTTTTCGTACTTGACCAACCACATCCCCAAAAAAATATGTGATTTCGTCAAGACATTCAATCTGTGTACTCAAGTCACTGAGAACGGATATATTGAGACAATGACTATTACAATAACAACTAACATCCCGTACAAGTATTTAAGTATCCTCATGAACACAGACATAGAACAAACGGTGATAGGCGGTTTGGTGCCGCTAGAACAGAAGAGGCGATTCGATGCCGCTAGAACGGAAGGCGATTTGGTACCGTTAGAACGAACCTGGTTCAATTCTCGTCAGCTTTAAGAATTATTTTCATTTGTCCTCATGCTTCCCACTTGAATTTACTAAGTGTTTCAGCGTACTTCCTTGTTGGCATGCCTGCGTCATATTATTCTTTAGTGAAAATCCGGGTTTCTGTGTAACAGTGACCATAAGGGTGTGAGATGTTGAAACTGGGAGTGAAAAATATTGAGATGCTAAAATTTTTTACAAATATGTCTTCAAAAATCCCGTTAAACAAGGGCATTTACACGCAATAACGGACAATATTGGGATGGGTTTTTTTTTAGAAGTAAAACCTCCTCCTTACGGTAAACATATCTACGGCCCTATCAATATCCTATCAATAAATGTTGATTCTCAATCGTGAAGATATTCAAAAATGACAGATGATTGTTGTTCGTGGAATTTCTGAGATATGTTTTGATTCTCTTCAGAGTGTTCATACTTCTTTCACTGCCTGGCTGTAGTGGTAGGCATGGTCAACACTAAACAGAGTAGTGTTGTTACTTCCCGATAGATTGAGTCTATGTCATTTACAGCAAAATATTCCAGGAGTTCTTTAAGAGGTAAATGTGTTGTCTCATCTGCATATACGTTATGCAGTTCATTTTCTAGTAGGTTGTTATCAAAGAATCGGTACTGTTTTATTAAACTATTCAACATATTCTGCAAGAATTATTTGCTTTAATCTTTAAATTTTCTCTCTTATACTAATTCAAGAAACTTAAGGTGAAGAAGATCTTCAAATATACATTTCATTTCAATAGTTATACACTACACAATTAATTATACACAAAAACTAATAGCTTGTGGTTAAGCAGAGATACAATATTGTAATAGATAGGGAATTGTCCTTTTTTTGCCTCATCAAGATACATTAAGTGGAGCGCATGACATGTATATAGAACACAGTTCTCAATCCCTTGATATCCAAGGTTCAATTTACGGTCGGAACAGGATTTTTTTTCATTCGAGGGTACAATCAAAATCCGTCTTGTACATATCGCGGCGTCTGCAATGGCAAAACGGCCTTCATTTCCACAGCCCATAGAAAGCCTTCTTGCTCTCCTTCACAGAAAACCATGCAACAACGAATTTTTTTTAATATAAATTATTTCTAAGGGTATGATTGGTCTGAAGCATGCGTACTGGCTGCTACTAAAAAGAATTCAATAGATATTAAAAGATCACCGGGTTTTCTCACTCGGTCTTCTGCAGGCAATGACGTGACATATTTTGTCATATTCTTTTTTTTTGTACGCCAAACGATCTTGGCTTCAATCAGGACATGTGCGGTCTCGCTTCAAGCAAGAGCGGATAACTTTCAAAACAGAATAAACCAGCAATTATCTTTCTGTAATGTTTACCGCACACATATTAATTTCGGGACGCCGGGCGTTTTTTGCGTCTATTGAGGCTACACCACTTTCAATCAGTGGTGTGTGTGTATATATATATATATATATATATATATATATATATATATATATATATATATATATATATATATAGATATATATATATATATATATATATATATATATATATCAAACAAATAAAGTCATTTACTCACTACAATTATCCACCACCTTTGCGCGTATATGAACAATGGACATAGTTGTGATCTTTGACGTATCTAAGACTTCTGCACAGAATTAATTACGCCTTAATTCGAAAGTTTTTTTAATTATTATCGTACATTTTGGTTGCTCACTATTTGTATACTTGGAGTATGTATAAACGTAAAGGGAACCGACAGTCCTGTAATAACCATCGTGGTATATCTCTACTGTCCATTGCTGGAAAGATTTTTGCTAGAATCCTTTCGAACCGTCTTACATCTCATCTTAATGAAAGCGTATTTCCCGAAAGCCAATGCGGTTTCATAAAAGAACGTGGAACAACTGATATGGTCTTTGCTGAAAGACAACTTAAAGAAAAATGTAAAGAAAAACACTGTGACCTGTACACAGCATTCATAGACCCAACAAAAGTATGTACTAAAGCATGTAAGTAGAGAGGGACAGGGGAAGACTCTGGCACAATATGGATGCCCATAGAAATGCCCAATCTCAATGGTTCAGCAATTGCATGATGGAATGCGTTAGAGTTCAGGATGATGGAGAGTTATCTGCAACGTTTCCTATCTCAAATGGAGTAAAACAGAGATATGTATTACCCTACCCTATTTAGCATCATGTTCTCTGCTATGTTGGATGATGTTTTCAGAGATCTAGACTTGGGAGTAAACATCATATATCACATAGATGGAAAATTATTCAGCCTTCTGCGGCTCCGATCAAAAACCAAAGACAAATCACATACAATCAGGGATGTCCTATTTGCTGATTAATGTGTTCTAAATGCCAACTCTGAGGCTGATCTACCAAGTATTATAGACAGATTCTCCAAAGCTTGTACCAAATTTGGACTTACTATTAACACAGAGACCACAGAAGTCATGCTACAACCAGCACCTGGCAGAAGCTATCTCGAGCTCTGCATAAAGGTAAATGGTGTAGCACTGAAAGTTGTGCATAGATTGACATATCTAGGTAGTATGTTATCACAAGATGACAACATTGGTGACGAAGTGTATACAAGAACTGCCAAGGCCAGCAGCACTTTCGGTAGACTGTACGCAAATGTATGACGTAGAAATGTCATTAACCTACAGACTAGCTAAAAGTCTACAGAGCAGTGGTACTTCCAGTGCTATTATACGCTAGTGAAACATGGACTGTGTATATAGATCATGTGAGAAAACTCAATCACTTTCACACAACTTGTCTCAAGAAAGTTATGTGCATCAGATGGCAAGACAAGACTCCAGATACCATTGTCCTTGACAGATCTGGTATCCCCAGCATTGACACTATCCTAATGCAGACACAGATTTGTTGGGCAGATCATTTGGTACGTATTCCAGACCATCGCCTGCCAAAGATACTTCTCCATGGTGAGCTGGAAAAGGGTGAACGATCTCAAGGTGGCCAAATAAAGCGCTACAATGACTCATTAAAGACCTCACTGAAAACGTTTGAAATAGACCAAGACACATGGGGAGGACTTGGACAAAATAGATCTACATGGCGCTCTACAGTCACAAAGAGCGCATCATCTTGTGAAAAGAGAAGAAATGCAGCAGCTCAACAGCGGAGAGTAGCTAGAAAGTCACGGATAAACCAAAATCCATCTACAGTGGTCATTCCATGCCCGAACTGTTCAAGTACATGTACAGCCCGAATAGGGCTCATTAGCCATCTATGAACTATTAGACATGGACATGATTCTAACTGAATTGTAAAGTGGATGCAACATATGGTCATCATCATCATGTGATGGACGAACACACAATTGGAGTCGCGTGCAAAAAATATTCAAGACATCTCAAGTATATAAATAGTTACCAACCATAAACACGACAATAATCAAAAAGTAACGAATTAAGGCCTAATTAATTCTGTGCAGAGGTCTTCTATAAAGATAGTCATGAAACACCCATCTGGGAGGATCGTGTGTGAACGGTCGCAAGTCAGGATGTTAGATCTTGAGTATGCCTCGTGACCGGGCATAAAAACTGTTGACTCCAAGCTGTGTGAAGTATTAATTAACTTCAGGGTATACCATCAGAGTAGATTTTATTTAAAAATAACCATACTATTTTCCATTCCCACTAGAGTTCTGTTTAAGTTCGCTCAACCTAGGAAACAGACTGAGAAAAAGTGTATTGAGAAAAGATAAAAACCTAGGAAACAGACTGAGAAAAGATATTGATGCATACATTCCTTGAGAATAAGCGTCATTTCACATTTGTTCATCACGGACATGTGTCACCAATGTATGTGTATCCCGCCAGAGATCGCATGTGAGTTAGTAAGCTTTGAAGGGTTCTGATACATATTTCTTGCTTCATTCGTAAGTCTGTCTTTTTGTCTATCTAGATGATTGTCTTATCATACATATATTGCTGTTGCCTTTGCACGTCTATTTCACCATCTTATTGTTATGACACATATACTATTGCATCCTTACCCATGTATTTGACCATCTTATTGTTATGACACATATACTATTGCATCCTTACCCATGTATTTGACCATCTTACTGTTATGACTGTCCGGCTCTGTGTCGAAGTGGTACAGAGCGCGTCTCTGACGGCCAAGGTACCGAGTTCGATCCCCGCCACAGGCAATTGTGCATCCGGACTGTTCAGAAAGCAATGGCAAACTACTGAACGTAATTATATGGCTTAGAAAATCACTACAGCCGACAAATGCTGGGTTGATATCTAAGTCCTGTAAAGGATATGCCAATTTTGAAATTGTTATGACATATACTATTGATCCGGGTTGTTCCGGTGTGTTTTCAAGATAGAGGAATGTTTTTCTTTCGTTCTTGGATTACTCGTTTGTTTACATAAAACCTACCACTGTTTATGAATCAGAACCATAGTTACTATTAAGTCGACTTTTGTCAAACGTAAAAAGCATTTGATAGTTTTCATCGGCCTACGTTATGGAATATTATACAACAATACGGTTTTCCTACTAAAATAATTAATGTTATAAATGCATTTTACACCAGCTCACATTGCTGTGTTCAAACAAACACTGAGAAGTCAGAATGGTTCCAAGTTGTTACGGGCGTTAAACCAGGGATGTATCATGTCCCCATTAATTTTCTGCGTCGCTATTGATAGGGTCATGAGAAAGAGCACTGAAAATGAGCTAACAGTGATAAAATGGATTAATAATACCGTTCTCGAAGATCTTGACAACGCAGATGACCTGGTCCTTTTGAGCGCAAACCACACAGATGCTCAATCTAATCTCCAACACTACTCAAATCAGATAGGACTGAAAATCAACACATCAAAAACCTCATATACTAAATTTTACGAGATCCAACGACAACATAAAAATTCAAAATGTTCCAATATTAAAATCAACAATTTTACATATTTAGACACCAATCTAGCACTGAATGGAGACTCATCAAAACATTTTTGCACCGTAGTGCCTTTGCAGCGGGTGCTTTCAATAAACTACGTAACATCTGGACGTCAAACACACTAAGAAACGCCACTTAACTCAGGTTGTTTAAACTCCAACATCATTCCTATTCTATCATATGGATGCGAAAGTTGGAAAGCCACAGATAAGAGACTAGACTCCTTTGAAAACAAATGCCTACGTACCATTCTGAATGTTAAGTGGAGTGACTTTAAATCTAACACTACTATAAGAGAGGAAAGCAAACAAAACCTGTATATCTTTCCTTCATTAGACAAAGGCGTTGGACTCACATCGGCCATGTTCTCAGAATGAACAGCCTAAGAATTCCCCAGCAGTCACTATATTTGGTGCCACCCCGGAGTAAGAAGAAGAGGGAGACCTAGAGAAACTCTACGAAGAATCATTAATAGAGAAGGCATGTCAATGAACCTAAACAACACGCAAGAATTGAAAGACCTAGCAACACAAAGACAGAAATGGAAAGGTATGGTTTCTGCCCTATGCGCCGCCTATGGCCCTGGAGGGACATAACATAACATAACATATACTATTGCTTCCTTGCCCATGTATATGACCATCTTATTGGTATGACACATGTACTATTGTTCCCTTGTTCATGTATTAGACCATCTTATTATTAATATACAGCAAAGTTAATTCCCCCCCCCCCCAACCAAAATAAAATTAAATAAATTGGTATCATATCCTATTCAAGATGTAGCCATCAATATAACATTTTTGGTTGTAGTGATTTTCTAAACAAAATAAAACATTCAGTAGATTGTCATTGCTTTCTGGACGGCACACTGGAAGCCACAGAGCTGGACTATTTGCCGAAATCTGCGTATAATATATTTCTAAATCTCCATCGCACATCATCTCACACTGAATACCAGAATAAATACATACATCCATACGTAGACACTAGTGAACATAAAGTCAATCTGTACACCAAAATAGTGGAAATTTGTAGTTTCTTTATTTAGCATACAAACACAACTTTACACAGGCACATTTTTGATATGGTTTAACTGTATGAGAATAACAATAGGCGTATAGTTATCTTGGTTAGTTTACATAGACATTTCAATCAATGTTTAGGCCTACTATAATGTTTCATCTATTCACAGCAATGCTAATATTTCCTCTATATTGAAAGTAGTTCTACTTATTTGCATGGAACAAAATATAACATTTCTTGTACACACAACCCGAAATAGCTGTGAATTAATTTTTTTATTTCTTTTAAACCGTCTCGAAATTAAGAAAAAGTTTTGCTAAATGAAATCATTAAAATTAGAAGTAGAGCCGTTATGTGCTTTCTGACGACTACCTGCGTGCTGAAAGTGTTGCATAATCTTCCGTCGTTTTCGTACCATGGCCGGAGAAGATTCTTATCTCTTTATGTTCTGGTGGGGATGGTCAAGTCAGTGCAAGATTCATAAAAGCGGATCTGTTAAAAATAAATCAAGACATATTAGTACAATAAACTATATTTATAAATAATCACTAATCACTTATAGTCCTCGTAAAAGGTAGTTAGATAGTGTATTAGAGACACTCGGAAATATAACAGCAGAAGAGGCAAATAGAAGAGCAAAAGACCGTACACCTTACTCTCCCTTCAACACCGAAAGGTACATGAGAACAGAAAGAAGAAGAAGACTTATAGCCCATTTTCGTATATTGCAAGTTAATTAATAATAGTCATTTCATGGATTCCAGTCAACATGGTAGAGGTTCTATGGTTAAGATGGTGTTGTTTATCATGAGATTAAGGTTTTAGAGTTAATTCTTATACATTGCCCCAATAAGTTATTTTTGTTGATATATTATCTTATCTGTCCTTGATTAGCTAAACATTAATGTCATTTTTTATGTCTGTATTTCTATTTTTTCGTTATTAATATTCATATTTTAAATAAAAATAAACTGAAACATTTCTTTCTTTAAGGCAGACTACAACATGGGGGTGGGGGCCTGTCAAGGAATGTTTTCTAGACATCCAGGCTGATATAAAATTGCGATATGCACTTGGGTCCCAGACTCAGAAAACAGTAATTGGTTCGACAAAGAACTAAAATAATCTATTTTTGTCCCTGTATCTCGTGAGAAATCTCATACCGATCCCGCTGACCAGAAAAAAGTTGCCACCTGAGCGATAACATCATCATGTATTATACAACATTACAATCTATGGCGTCTGTAATGATTTAGTGAATTATTCCTTCCATTTCACACAATCTATGATGTCTGCAATCAACCTTAATATAGATTCCTTCAATTTCTCACAATCTATGATGTCTACAGTGAGTTAGGGAATGGTTCT